>JAVLUX010000004.1:595000-645000 GCA_032164185.1 Moxostoma hubbsi
AATGACCCAGAATGCAGCAGCACGTCTGGTCTTTAATGAACCAAAGAGAGCACGTTACACCACTCTTTTTCTCTCTCCACTGGCTGCCGGTTGATGCACGTATAAAGTTCAAGGCCCTGATGCTGCATACAGAACAATCACTGGGTCTGCTCCAACATACCTAAAAACATTTATGCAGATCTACACGCCCACTAGAAGCCTGCGGTCGGCTAATGGATGTCGCCTTGTTGTACCAACACAAAGAGGCACCAAAACACTTTCCCGGACTTTCGGTTTCATCGTACCACGTTGGTGGAATGACCTCCCCAACTCCATCTGCGAAGCTGACTCACTCTCTATCTTTTTTAGTAAAAAAAAATGACTTAAAATGAAAAAAAAAAATTTTAGGACCAATTTAATCTGTTTTGAATACTACTCTGATGCTAGTGAAACTTTGTAGTATGGCACTTTTCATACCACTGTCTCCTTAAGATGATTCGCTGATGTTTTTCCTCTTTTGTAAGTCGCTTTGGATAAAAGCGTCTGCCAAATGAATAAATGTAAATGTAATATTAATGTAAATTAATTGTAATATAAATATGAAAAGTGTTTAGTTTCAAAGGTTCACCAAAAAAAAAAAAAAAAACCTAACCAGGCTCATACAGACGTTTGGGGATTTAGTCCTTTTTACAAAATTTGAAAAGTCAACACAAAGCAGTAAACACAGTAAACACAGTAAACACATTTCCAAAACAGGTGTTCAACTGTTTCTTCAAAGTGATGACAAAAGGAACAACTGAGTGAAATACTGTCATTAAACTTTGCAAGTTTTTATTGTTACTGGATAACAATTATGAATAGTCTTGAGAGAGGCTCAAGTCTCTTGTGTTCTATTGAGAATGTGTTATTATTATTATAATAAACATTTTATAAACAGAGCAAATATCAACTACTCTAAAACATAAAGAAATGAAGGAATGTAAAAAGAGGAAAATAAATAAATGAAAAGAGACGGGGAATAATAACATTTCCCAAATATATCAATCGTCACATATTGCACATTTGAATAGATTCCGCGCGTTGATGTCGCTACTTGAATGACGTAGAACAGAAACTGCGTCATCACACCAGATTCCGCGCGCAGAGCCAATGAGTGCGCGAGCGTCATGAATAATAGAGCAGGAAGCGGGTATCATCAATACGTCATTCTCTTTTTCACATAAATACAGGCACTGAAAAATGTTTAACGGTGTAACGGGGCATTTACCGGACGTGTGCGACTGAACATTTGTTTTATTTTCAATATTTAATCGAATATAGAAACTCGTCGCGATGTTTCCTGAGTCCACTACAGGGTGAGTTCAGACATTTAAAACGTATTTAAGTTGCTTTACTATGTCGTGAAGTTATATTTTTTTGCAATTTAATTTACATGATAAAATCGGAGCTGATGATGTTGAGACAGCGTTAGTTTCCTAATTGAAAGTTCTTCAGCTCACTTCATAAAATAATAAGCCAAATACATTTTACAAGATACAATTTCATCAGATTTACGATTTAAATTAATCTCATCAGACATCCTAAAGTCATCTCGTCTCTTTGGCACATGTTTTTTTTTTTTTTTTTTTTTTGTATGAATTTAAAAATGAAGAATACAAAAATGAAACTGTCGAGCTGGTTTGACACGCACACTTCATTACTGACATTCGGTACAACAACTGCATTCAAGAGAGAAGAATAACATACATGATTAAAATCCTTGAATTAAAAAAATAAATGAAATACTGTTAATTTATAGGCTAAAACAACGTTAATCATATGCATGTGTTGAGATGCACGTGGACGTGGGGAATCCCAGGTGTGTGACGTCATGTGGGGTCTGCGTGGATATCATGACGTATCACGATCAGACCCCTTTATGACATGATAGATAGATAGATAGATAGATGACAAATGCCTTGTGTAAGCGTACTCTACATATGAACTAATTTAATGGTGTTTTTTATGGTTCTTTTATGCCATGTTTGGGGCTTGACAGTAACGAACATGACTAATACACAGTATTGGAGCTGTATCCAGGTATCAGATCAGTACTTCCCTATTAAAAACACAATCTGGTTACAATAAACTGTGCATACAATACAATACCTTTTTTTCTGTCTCACACTTCCTCTTTCTTTAATGTGTTTTCCCTCCATCAACTTGAACTTCAAAAAACTATATACAAGGTACCTAAACAGACTAAAACTTGACTCTGCATGACCTGGCTTCAGGCCCACCCAATTACAAGCCTGACAACCAAACACAAAAATCCTGTGATGTTTAACCTAAATTAGTTTCTGAAGTATTTTTTTAAGAATTGGCCTTTTTATGGTGGGCATAGGGGGGCCTGGCCCCCCCAATTATGAGCCGGACCCACACCAAATGACAACCAATCACAAACATCCTGTGATGTTTAACCTAAATTAGTTCTTGAGGTGTTTTTTTAAGAATTGGCCTTTTTATGGTGGGCATAGGGGGGCCTGGCCCACCCAAAAATGTGCCGGACCCACACCAAATGACAACCAATCACAAACATCCTGTGATGTTTAACCTAAATGAGTTCTTGAGGTGTTTTTTTAAGAATTGGCCTTTTTATGGTGGGCATAGGGGAGCCTGGCCCACCCAAAAATGTGCCGGACCCACACCAAATGACAACCAATCACAAACATCCTGTGATGTTTAACCTAAATTAGTTTCTGAAGTATTTTTTAAGAATTGGCCTTTTTATGGTGGGCGTAAGGGGGGCCTGGCCCACCCAATTATGAGTTGGACCCTCACCAAATGACAACCAATCACAAACATCCTGTGATGTTTAACCTAAATTAGTTCCTTAAGTGTTTTCTTAAGAATTGGCCTTTTATGGTGGGCCTAGGGGGGCCTGGCCCACCCAATTATGAGCCGGACCCACACCAAATGACAACAAATCACAAACATCCTGTGATGTTTACCCTAAATTAGTTCCTTAAGTGTTTTCTTAAGAATTGGCCTTTTATGGTGGGCCTAGGGGGGCCTGGCCCACCCAATTATGAGCCGGACCCACACCAAATGACAACCAATCACAAACATCCTGTGATGTTTAACCTAAATTAGTTCCTTAAGTGTTTTCTTAAGAATTGGCCTTTTATGGTGGGCCTAGGGGGGCCTGGCCCACCCAATTATGAGCCAGACCCTCACCAAATGACAACCAATCACAAACATCCTGTGATGTTTAACCTAAATTAGTTCCTTAAGTGTTTTCTTAAGAATTGGCCTTTTATGGTGGGCCTAGGGGGGCCTGGCCCACCCAATTATGAGCCGGACCCACACCAAATGACAACCAATCACAAACATCCTGTGATGTTTAACCTAAATTAGTTCCTTAAGTGTTTTCTTAAGAATTGGCCTTTTATGGTGGGCCTAGGGGGGCCTGGCCCACCCAATTATGAGCCAGACCCTCACCAAATGACAACCAATCACAAACATCCTGTGATGTTTAACCTAAATTAGTTCCTTAAGTGTTTTCTTAAGAATTGGCCTTTTATGGTGGGCCTAGGGGGGACTGGCCCACCCAATTATGAGCCGGACCCACACCAAATGACAACCAATCACAAACATCCTGTGATGTTTTACCTAAATTAGTTCCTGATGTGTTTTTTTAAGAATTGGCCTTTTTATGGCGGGCCTAGGGGGGCCTGGCCCACCCAATTATGAGCCGGTGGGTGTAGGGGGGCCTGGCCCACCCAAAAATGAGCCGGACCAACATCAAATGACGACCAATCACAAACATCCTGTGATGTTTAACCTAAATTAGTTCCTTAAGTGTTTTCTTAAGAATTGGCCTTTTATGGTGGGCCTAGGGGGGCCTGGCCCACCCAATTATGAGCCGGACCCACACCAAATGACAACCAATCACAAACATCCTGTGATGTTTAACCTAAATTAGTTCCTTAAGTGTTTTCTTAAGAATTGGCCTTTTATGGTGGGCCTAGGGGGGCCTGGCCCACCCAATTATGAGCCAGACCCTCACCAAATGACAATAAATCCCAAACATCCTGTGATGTTTAACCTAAATTAGTTCCTTAAGTGTTTTCTTAAGAATTGGCCTTTTATGGTGGGCCTAGGGGGGCCTGGCCCACCCAATTATGAGCCGGACCCACACCAAATGACAACCAATCACAAACATCCTGTGATGTTTTACCTAAATTAGTTCCTGATGTGTTTTTTTTAAGAATTGGCCTTTTATGGTGGGCCTAGGGGGGCCTGGCCCACCCAATTATGAGCCGGTGGGTGTAGGGGGGCCTGGCCCACCCAAAAATGAGCCGGACCAACATCAAATGACGACCAATCACAAACATCCTGTGATATTTAACCTAAATTAGTTCCTTAAGTATTTTCTTAAGAATTGGCCTTTTATGGTGGGCCTAGGGAGGCCTGGCCCACCCAATTATGAGCCGGACCCACTCCAAATGACAACCAATCACAAACATCCTGTGATGTTTTACCTAAATTAGTTCCTGATGTGTTTTTTTAAGAATTGGCCTTTTTATGGTGGGCCTAGGGGGGCCTGGCCCACCCAATTATGAGCCGGTGGGTGTAGGGGGGCCTGGCCCACCCAAAAATGAGCCGGACCAACATCAAATGATAACCAAACACAAAAATGTACTCAAGTGAATTAAGGCTCTATGGTATATGTACGTCTCTAAACAAATGTTTGGAGCACAAGTAGCAGATCTCCTGCCAACAAATGCGCTCTCATTTTGACCACGAGTGATGTTGAACTTACACCATCTGAAACCGCTCTCACGTCTGCATGGGATTTGATCTCTCAGTTGCAATGTGAGTTCATGCATGAGGCAGTGTGGTGATTGGACGGTAGCGTTCCTTCTCATGAATAAAGTGGAGAAGCTCTCAGAATCTACAGACTCAATCACATCTCAGACTTTACACATAAACCTCACATTTTACGATGTTGAAATTAACCACTTTCCACCTAGTATTAAACAATGAATGCTATAATTGTTTTTAGTGATGTGCAATAACTTAAGTGATGTGCCAAAATCAACATTGATAGATGGATCAGTGCTAGAACGTTGCACCTGTAACTTGTGTTTTGCGAGTTGGAGCCACTGTGATTGTGTGTGTATAATAACATGAGGGTGAAGATAAGAATGTTGTGGCTTCTTGAAATTACACGGGAAAGTTACGAGTATAAAAGCCACTGTTTTTGTTTGGTTGAACTCTAAAGATGGTCCTTGAGGAAAAAAGTAGGAATGCTTCACTACGTACTGACTGATTACCATATGTACCATGATATTTACATGTTACCCCAAGGTACTTCAAAGCATACTAGGTTCCTACTATGGTAAATGTCCTAAAGACTTGGTAATAACATGGCACCTACTTTTTGTTAGTCTGTATTGGCTGTAATTTCAACATTGACCATTTGTACCCCAATTCCTCTTTCCATTCCATTTCCATCAAATATGTCAAGTCTATTTTCCACGTAGTTCACCACACACATACATCTCTTTCTCTCAGGTGCAGTTATGAGGAGTGCAAGGCCACAGCTGATTGGCTGTTAGCTCAGGTTCCAGTGCGCCCTCTGGTGGGCATCGTGTGTGGTTCAGGTCTCGGTGGACTGGCGGATATGCTGAAAGATGAGCTGGTCATCAACTACAGCGACATACCCAACTTCCCTCAAAGCACTGGTGAGTTCAGACAATAGCTCACATATATTGGTGCATACACATTTGATTGTTATATTCAGACAACTGTTGAACTAGCTGACCTGTTTCACTCTGATTGGTCGGCCCATGCAAATAATGTCATAACTAGTGCTTAAACAACGTGCAGAAAATAAGCATTAAAACATGAAATGAACATTTACTAAAGTCCCATTAAAATATTCCATTTTCATTATTCAGTTATCCATCTATCACTATATATGCCTTCAAGAATCATTCCTGTCTTGCGCAGGGTTTTTATGTCAATGTACTGTGTATGTTCTAACACTTGTGTGTTCTGCAGTGCACGGTCATGCTGGAAAGTTGGTGTTTGGCACTCTTAAAGGGAAAGCATGTGTTTGCATGAAGGGACGGTTTCACCTCTATGAAGGGTACCCCGTTCAAAAGGTTATTTTAACACACTTAAGAGTAACATTTAACGAACATTCAACTGTGCTTGTGTATGTCAGAATATCACCTCCAGCAATAACACTTAAGAGTATTAACACACTTTACTCTTTATCTTTTTCAAGATAACAACATTCTGGATTGATTTTTAAGGATAACTTATGAACGATTAAGCGTATATGCATATGTTTTTTTTAGCATTCAAATTCTTTAGGACCATGCAGAAAACAAAATGCAAAACAGACATCAACCCTATAAGGTGTAATTCATCTCCAGGCCACCAGAGGCCCTCGGTGATCTGTCTGTGAAATTTCCATCTGTCCCTTGATTCATTGGTAGTATTTCCAAGGGTGTAGGTTTGGTTTGGGACATATAGCAAGGATAATATTCAAAATGTTGTTATTCAGATAATGTGAGAAAGTCAGTTCTGGTGATATTGGCAAAATAACATTATTATCTCATACTGTATAATAAGTCTCATTTCTTATTTCTCTAGCCCCACCATATTATCAATAGCCGTTTTTAATCATTTCTCAAGAATAAACGAATTAAGAACTGACCCATGTGATATGTCATTAACTTATGATGCTGTAAACCTGAGATTAATGTGTCAAAATCAAAATATTATCTTTCAATCTGTCCTGATGTGCAAAATAAAACATTTATTGGGAGTTATTCTGGCGTCTTAAAATCCTGCAACTCTGAATTGTTCAAGTTTTAAGGCGTCTTCTTCAGGAGGGCGTTTACCGGCCGAAAAAGCAGAATGCTCCATTGAGGTTCGTGCAAAACTCAGGACGTTTTTGACACTATAACAGGAAACATTTGTACATAAAACGTATGCTTGTATAAATCTACTCATTTCAAGGATTGGACGTAAAATACCAATGGAAATCCGCCCGCTTAATCTCCAGAAAATCATAAAAAAAACAATTTAATCCACTTTTTTCCCAATTTTGGAATGCCCAATTCCCACTACTTAGCAGGTCCTCATGGTGGCATAGTGACTCGCCTCAATCCGGGTGGACTCACAGCTTGTGGAGACTCATGCTACTCTCCACGATCCACACACAACTCACCACACGCCCCATTGAGAGAACCACTAATCACCACCACGAGGAGGTTACCCCATGTGACTCTACCCTCCCTAGCAACCGGGACAATTTGGTTACCCCATGTGACTCTACCCTCCCTAGCAACCGGGACAATTTGGTTACCCCATGTGACTCTACTCTCCCTAGCAACCGGGCCAATTTGGTTACCCCATGTGACTCTACCCTCCCTAGCAACCGGGACAATTTGGTTGCCCCATGTGACTCTACCCTCCCTAGCAACCGGCCCAATTTGGTTACCCCATGTGACTCTACTCTCCCTAGCAACCGGGCCAATTTGGTTACCCCATGTGACTCTACCCTCCCTAACAACCAGGCCAATTTGGTTACCCCATGTGACTCTACCCTCCCTAGCAACCAGCCCAATTTGGTTACCCCATGTGACTCTACCCTCCCTAGCAACCGGCCCAATTTGGTTACCCCATGTGACTCTACCCTCCCTAGCAACCGGGACAATTTGGTTGCCCCATGTGACTCTACCCTCCCTAGCAACCGGCCCAATTTGGTTACTTAGGAGACCTAGCTGGATTCAAACTCGTGACTTCAGGGGCTGTAGTCAGCATCAATACCCGCTGAGCTACCAAGTCCCTCCCACGATCACATCGAATGTGATTGGTGCATCCTGAACAGCGCTGAGTAAAGTAACAGGTGCCATGTGACAACAACGTTTATGCGCCGCTTCAGAAGAGATATGGCAATAATGTACACATTAATAATTATACTAAGGAGCTTTAATAGTTGTTAAAATTTAAATAAAACATACTATAAAGTTAACGTATTTTCTGTATGGTAAAATTGCCCAAATGTTGGTCAGGACATATCCGATTTTCTGAAAGTTGATGGGGACGTGTCCCAATCATCCCCACCTAAATCTACACCTATGATTTATACATGACCTTTTCTTAGTTTGAGTTCTCTGGACTTTTTTGATTAGTCAATGAACTAAGAGAAATGCAGAAATGCTTGTCCCGGAGAGGGCACTGCCATGCCAAGAACTGTATAATAAGTGAACATCACAGTAGTGTTTGGTGTACTAAATATAACTCATAAGACAAGGTGATTTTCATTGCGCTAATACACTAATGAGAATGGACTCAAAATAACAAAGACGTTTTTGTTTCTGTACGTGTAGACCATCTTGCCCATCAGAGTGTTTAAACTGTTGGGCGTGGAGACCATAATCCTGACGAATGCTGCGGGCGGACTGAACCAGGACTATAAAGTGGGTGACATCATGGTTATAAAGGATCATATCAACATGCCAGGTTTTGCTGGGAACAACCCATTGGTGGGGCCAAATGACGACAGGTGAGAGAGAGTGTGTGTGTGTGTGTGTGTGTGTTCGTGCGCTCACTACTGATCAATATCAATTGATCATTAACTTCTGTATAATTTAATGCACAAAAAAACACTAATAACAGATGGTAATTCCATATTCATTTCCCATTCTCATTCCATCTTGAGCACAGATTTGGCGTGCGGTTCCCGTGTATGTCGGACGCGTATGACCGCGGACTGCAGCAGCTCGCGCATGAGGTCGCAGGAGATCTGGGGTACTCTGTGTTCATGCGAGAGGGCGTGTACCTTGTGGTTGGGGGGCCGTCCTTCGAAACCATCGCTGAGTGCAGGATGCTCCGCTTCCTCGGAGCCGACGCCGTGGGTGAGTCATAAGAATCGAACGATTGACTTCACGAGTCCATCAGTGGATACTCATGAATTATGGTGTTGTGTTTCGTCAGGGATGAGCACCGTTCATGAGGTGATTGTGGCCCGTCACTGTGGAATGAAAGTCCTCGCTCTGTCTCTGATCACCAATCAGGTGGTGGCGGATTATGACAGTGACAAGAAAGCCAATCATGAGGAGGTTCTGCAGACTGGTGAACTGAGAGCCAAACAGCTGGAGAAACTGGTGTCCGACATGGTCTCCCGCATTGAGCACCAGAATGATGGCAAAGCCTGTTAGTGAACGCCCCCCAGTCAACAACCTCAAGCCAGTTAGAGGCCTTTAGTGTCACGCGTGTTAATCCTCGACTCTTGAAGGTGCAGCCTTTTGCTTTTTAATGTTTACATTTCAGAGAGAACGTGTTTTATGGTCTAACACAACACTGAGGTAAATGGAGAAGTGCAACTTTGATGAATTAATTAATGTAATATCGTCATTTTTAGTGTGTATTTATTTTCCAAATGTGTATTTAAAAATATGATTTAAAGATGTGGGATATATTATACTGTAGAAAGTAATAAAGGGAACTGGGATGTTGTTTTTCCCCTTTAAAGAAAGAAATAACTTTCAATATTTTTTTAACAATAAGACGAAATGTACGACTGTAATTAAGAACACTGCATATATATATATATATATATATATATATATATATATATAAAACCAAATACAATATATCAACTGAAGAACTGTTACTGAATTTATGTTGTACTATTCAACAATTCTGGGTTTAAACAATATTATATTTATGTGTGTAAAACAGTTTTAAATGTGTGTTTTTATTAAAATGGTGATGTTGTGTTTTCATGACGTCCTGCTTAAATGCAATAAAATGCAAATGCATAAATTTGGGAAGTGGTGTTCTGCTAAATGTAGTTTTCTGCCTCCGTATAAACAGTGTCTATGACGTCACAGAACAATCCTGATTGTCCATGAATGTCTGTGTTTCGCTGCGTCACAATCGATCAGAAAAAGACACATTTTATGCTTTGTGATGGACGAGTGATATTTGATAGTGTTTATTCAATATTTTATTGGCATGTTTGTGTTTTTAATGTTTTGTTGTGCACTTGATGGCATCATTAGTGGCCATGATAATAATTACATTTTATAAGCAAAGTTTCGTTTCTTTGGAAGTCCTGCCCCTCCGTGACCCGACCCAAAACTAACAACCCCAGAACTGTTGCCTCATATCGGACTGAGAAACTAACGGAGCTGGAGAACATGTCGAACGAAGGTGAATTGAGGATCATTTAATGTTACAATATATATATATATTTTTTTTAAACTGAGCATTTTAATTGAATATTGTTCTATATATTATACTCAAATTGTTATTATATTTGTGCTATTTCATGTAGGCCTTTAATTTAAGAGCAAATTTATAAGAAGCATCTTGCATGTTCATTTAAATACAGTTTGTTGTTTGAAAAAAGTCTCGACAGAGAACTTTATTAATGCGTAATTTGTACCCAGAGGGGTTAGAAACGATTAAATCATCTTTAACATTATATTTCTTTAGTGTGATTGCGACACATTATGAACTTAATCAGGAGAGGTTTCCCAAATGTTAGCTTATGGTTCCCATTAGGTTATTTTTTGACCAACGATTCCAAACGAATCCCAATTCCGTTGTTTTTATAGGTTTTATTTTATAAACAACGTTCCCAGAATATTGCAAATATGTTTTTTGTGTTACAATCTAATAAGAACTTATACAGAACGTTCTTTGGCTTTTTATTATTATTTATTTATTTTTGCATATTTTACAATAATTTTCATAAACTTATTTAAAGTTCTTTTAATTTTGACATGGCGTCTGAAAACGTAATGGTCAAAGACCTTCTGAAAAGTCCATAAAGTCCACACATTATGCTAACACATGCTAATACTGTGGCGGGTGTGGTAAGGGACTGTCTGTAAAGTCCACACGTTGTGCTAAAACATGCTAATACTGTGGCGGGTGTGGTAAGGGACCGTCTGTAAAGTCCACACATTGTGCTAAAACATGCTAATACTGTGGCGGGTGTGATAAGGGACCGTCTGTAAAGTCCACACATTGTGCTAAAACATGCTAATACTGTGGCGGGTTTGGTAAGGGACCGTCTGTGAAGTCCACACATTGTGCTAAAACATGCTAATACTGTGTCGGGTGTGGTAAGGGACCGTCTGTAAAGTCCACACATTGTGCTAAAACATGCTAATACTGTGTCGGGTGTGGTAAGGGACCGTCTGTGAAGTCCAAACATTGTTCTAAAACATGCTAATACTGTGGCGGGTGTGGTAAGGGACCGTCTGTAAAGTCCACACATTGTACTAAAACATGCTAATACTGTGGCGGGTGTGGTAAGGGACCGTCTGTAAAGTCCACACATTGTGCTAACACATGTTAATACTGTGGCGGGTATGGTAAGGAACCGTCTCTGAAGTCCACACATTGTGCTAAAACATGCTAATACTGTAGCGGGTGTGGTAAGAAACCGTCTGTGAAGTCCACACATTGGGCTAAAACATGCTAATACTGTGGCGGGTGTGGTAAGGGACCATCTGTGAAGTCCACACATTGCTCTAAACATGCTAATACTGTGGCGGGTGTGGTAAGGGACCGTCTGTGAAGTCCACAGATTGCACTAAAACATGCTAATACTGTAGCGGGTGTGGTAAGGGACCGTCTGTGAAGTCCACACATTGCGCTCAAACATGCTAATACTGTGGCGGGTGTGGTAAGGGACCATCTGTAAAGTCCACACATTGTGCTATACATGTTAATACTGTGGCGGGTGTGGTAAGGGACCGTCTGTGAAGTCCACATATTGTGCTAAAACATGTAATACTGTAGCGGGTATGGTAAGGGACCGTCTGTGAAGTCCACACATTGTACTAAAACATGCTAATACTGTGGCGGGTGTGGTAAGGGACCGTCTGTGAAGTCCAAACATTGCGCTAAAAGATGCTAATACTGTGGTGGGTGTGGTAAGGGACTGTCTGTGAAGTCCACACATTGCGCTATACATGCTAATACTGTGGCAGGTGTGGTAAGGGACCGTCTGTGAAGTCCACACATTGCGCTAAAACATGCTAATACTGTGGCGGGTGTGGTAAGGGACCGTCTGTGAAGTCCACACATTGCGCTAAAACATGCTAATACTGTGGCGGGTGTGGTAAGGGACCGTCTGTGAAGTCCACACATTGCTCTAAACATGCTAATACTGTGGCGGGTGTGGTAAGGGACCGTCTGTGAAGTCCACACATTGCGCTAAAAGATGCTAATACTGTGGCTGGTGTGGTAAGGGACCGTCTGTGAAGTCCACACATTGCGCTAAAACATGCTAATACTGTGGCGGGTGTGGTAAGGGACCGTCTGTGAAGTCCACACATTGCGCTAAAACATGCTAATACTGTGGCGGGTGTGGTAAGGGACCGTCTGTGAAGTCCACACATTGCGCTAAAAGATGCTAATACTGTGGCTGGTGTGGTAAGGGACCGTCTGTGAAGTCCACACATTGCGCTAAAACATGCTAATACTGTGGCGGGTGTGGTAAGGGACCGTCTGTGAAGTCCACACATTGCGCTAAAACATGCTAATACTGTGGCGGGTGTGGTAAGGGACCGTCTGTGAAGTCCACACATTGCGCTAAAACATGCTTATACTGTGGCGGGTGTGGTAAGGGACCATCTGTAAAGTCCACACATTGCGCTAAAATATGCTAATACTGTGGCGGGTGTGGTAAGGGACCATCTGTAAAGTCCACACATTGTGCTAATACTGTGGCGGGTATGGTAAGGGACGTCTGTAAAGTCCACACATTGCGCTAAAATATGCTAATACTGTGGTGGGTGTGGTAAGGGACCATCTGTAAAGTCCACACATTGCGCTAAAACATGCTAATACTGTGGTGGGTGTGGTAAGGGACCGTCTGTAAAGTCCACACATTGCGCTAAAACATGCTAATACTGTGGCGGGTGTGGTAAGGGACCGTCTGTAAAGTCCATACATTGTGCTAATACTGTGGCGGGTATGGTAAGGGACCATCTGTAAAGTCCACACATTTAACACATTGAAAAGTTTTTCCCAATAGCAGGCTAGCACCTTGCATGACATCTCTGCCATCATTGGTGTGTGAATGTGTGTGTGAATGGGTGAATAATGAATATCGTTAAGGTAAAAAAGGTGCTATATAAGTGAAGACCATTAACATTTGTCTTTTTACAAGTTTGTAAACATATCAGTATTACTTATGAATTATTGGAGGCAATTTGCATGATACTTATTTTTAACTGACAATTACTGTTTTCACAGGAACAGACAGTCACTACGATGTTCGCCAAAGACAGAGGTGCCGAAACCCTAAAGGGCAAACTCAGAGTCCAACTCTAAACATTTGCCCACCTTCTCAAACTTACCCTCCTGGCACGAGTACACATGGATCATTTGGTGGTAAACCATCGACAGCAAACGCCGCACCTAATGAACTGAGACTGGTTCTGCTGGGCAAAACAGGTGCAGGGAAAAGTGCTACAGGAAACACCATCTTGGGAGAAAAACGATTTGATGCTCAATTGAGCATGAGTTCAGTAACAAATGTGTGCAAGCGAGAATATGGAAAACTGGGAAGACGAAACCTTGCACTTGTGGACACTCCCGGCCTGTTTGACACTGATCTTACACAGGAGGAAGTACAACAGGAAATAGTACATTGTCTGACTTTGTGTTCACCCGGACCTCATGCGTTCCTGCTGGTTATACCAATAGAGCGCTATACGGAGGAGCAGCAACGCACGGTGGACATGATTCTGGAGATGTTTACTGAGGATATCACCCATCACACCATCATTATATTCTCACATGCTGATAGACTTGGAGCGACCTCCATTGAGGACTTCATATCAAGACAAAACAGAAAGATCCAAGATCTTGTGGAAAGATTTGGGAGGCGTTTCGTGGCCTTTAACAACAAAGACCCTTCAAACCGAGGTCAGGTCACACGACTCCTGGAGAAGGTGGATGAGTTGCTGGTGCAGAACGAGAACCGACACTTCACCAATCAGTTTTCACAGGCGGTGCTGGAAGCCCA
The DNA here is from genome assembly GCA_032164185.1 of Moxostoma hubbsi. Classification (NCBI taxonomy): domain Eukaryota; kingdom Metazoa; phylum Chordata; class Actinopteri; order Cypriniformes; family Catostomidae; genus Moxostoma; species Moxostoma hubbsi. The sequence continues at coordinate 609,039 of JAVLUX010000004.1, forward strand.
GAGGATAATCGAGGAGAAAAGAAAAGCCGCCATGATTGAAAAAACGAACAAAATGAAAGATGAGGTACAGAAATTGGCCGATGCTCGTTGGGGGATGTTTACTGCAGCTATGAAAGAAGAGAGACAAGAAACAGAAAGAAAAAGGAAGCGTGTGCAAGGCAGGATTGATCAGATAAAGATGGACATAAAAAAGGAAGAACTGCATGTGAGCCCAATTCAAGCAAGGCTGACGCGGTTCAGAGCAGCTCTGCAGAGGGAGCTGGTGACCCTTCGAAAGCTTGAAGAAAAAGCGATAGAAGAGGAGAGAGAGAGAATGGAAAGAAAACCAATAGAAGAGATGGACATGAAGATATGGATACAAGAAGAAGTGCAGAGGAGAGAGAGTGAAGTGATGGAGAAGACGGACATAGTTTTCAACACCAAAATGATCACTATGCTCACTTTGTTTTTGCTGGGGTTTGGAGCCGGATTTGCGCCCACTCTCTTGGCGTTTCTGTTCCCTGCTGCTCCAGTAGTGGAAGCTGGACTGTCAGCTCAGTATTTAATGAGCTGGCTGGGATGGGGAGTTGCAGAGGGAGGATTAGGAACTTTCAGTTGGACTGCCGTTGGACTCGCTTTGAAAGCAGCATCTATAAAGTTGGCAATGACCCGCTGCACAATTCAATAATCCATGTTTGATTGAAGTCATGCATGCTTAATCAGGGGGTGCTATAGCTAAAAATCATAATTCTGCCACCAATTGATCAATGCAAAGTTGAAATTTGGCATGCGTGTATTTTAGTTCAAACGCTAGCATGTCCTTAAATGCAATCTATGCAGGGGCACTTCCACGTTTCGCCACAGGGGGCACACTTCCGGCGCGGTGCCGGAAACTGACGAGATCACTCAGGGGAAAATAACTTTTCACATGTGTTATTTACACACATTTCTGCGGCTGACATTGGACAATATCCATCGCACATTGAGACTCGGAGCTGTTGCGCCATCCAGTAGAAAGAAGAAACATTTTAAGTTATTTCGAGCACAATGAGAGTGAATATTCACACGCCATAGACCAGCACTGGCTCAGCAAGGTCCCTGTTTCTGCCTGTAGTACATGTGTAATTATTATGATTCATGTTGCAAGATCAAGTGTAGCCCTGTGATATTATAAATTCATCTGATATGACAATTGATGATATTGCAATGCCGGTTCTCCCAGTTTATCAAAATGAAATGTTTAAGCTGAAATAATTAAGATGTTTACATATTGTACTGAGGTCATTTCTTGTGTGCATGAATCAAGATGCTAAACTGCTAATAATTGAAAACCTCAAAATGTAAAATTAGACCATACGTTATTTATAGCGTGTATTTTACCAGACGCCGATGATCACGCATTGAAGTTACGTCCTTCACTATAGTAACAGTGATGTGTGCGCTCTTTCATGATCATCCGTTCATCGGTGAAACAGTAAGGAATCATTTTATTATCATTATTACATACTGGGATCAAACTTAAACTTAAAAAACTTCAAATGTTTTGTTTTAAACATATTCTTCTTTTCAATATTAAAGGTAATAGATGACATGTTTACTGATAGTCGCACCTGGTGGCCAAAGTTGGTACTGCATGCATTTTTTTGAAGAGAGAAAAATCGAAATAAAATAAATAAAAGAAAATATTTTGCGGTTCAGAGCTTCCGTAAAATATAACAAGATTTATTTGACAAGAAATTGCTTTCAGAAAATATTGATATATATATATACACACACAGTACTACTATAGACTAATGTGCTACTATATACAGAACATATACAGTTATTATCACGGCACTTCTACATGTTTAATCCAGAATCAATCCAATGTTTTTCTTAATTCTGCTAAATGTATTCTCTAAAATGTTGTCTAATCTTAATAAAAACAATTGTACAATTAAACTACGTGTCCCATCATTATGTATAGCCGCAGGAGAATGAAAAACGAGATAAATAAAGCATTAATTACATCCCAAGTGTGCGGCTGTCACTTCATTTTGTTACAGCGGTGCTGAAAATGCTTCTTAGCGTTTTATTCATTGGTAGTATTTCCAAGGGTGTAGGTTTGGTTTGGGACATATAGCAAGGATAATATTCAAAATGTTGTTATTCAGATAATGTGAGAAAGTCAGTTCTGGTGATATTGGCAAAATAACATTATTATCTCATACTGTATAATAAGTCTCATTTCTTATTTCTCTAGCCCCACCATATTATCAATAGCCGTTTTTAATCATTTCTCAAGAATAAACGAATTAAGAACTGACCCATGTGATATGTCATTAACTTATGATGCTGTAAACCTGAGATTAATGTGTCAAAATCAAAATATTATCTTTCAATCTGTCCTGATGTGCAAAATAAAACATTTATTGGGAGTTATTCTGGCGTCTTAAAATCCTGCAACTCTGAATTGTTCAAGTTTTAAGGGGTTTTCCTCAGGAGGGCGTTTACCGGCCGAAAAAGCAGAATGCTCCATTGAGGTTCGTGCAAAACTCAGGACGTTTTTGACACTATAACAGGAAACATTTGTACATAAAACGTATGCTTGTATAAATCTACTCATTTTAATGATTGGACGTAAAATACCAATGAAATCCGCCCGCTTAATCTCCAGAAAATCATTAAAAAACCAATTTAATCCACTTTTTTCCCCAATTTTGGAATGCCCAATTCCCACTACTTAGCAGGTCCTCGTGGTGACGCGGGTACTCGCCTCAATCCGGGTGGACTCACAGCATGTGGAGACTCATGCTACTCTCCACGATCCACACACAACTCACCACACGCCCCATTGAGAGAACCACTAATCACCACCACGAGGAGGTTACCCCATGTGACTCTACCCTCCCTAGCAACCGGGACAATTTGGTTACCCCATGTGACTCTACCCTCCCTAGCAACCGGGACAATTTGGTTGCCCCATGTGACTCTACCCTCCCTAGCAACCGGCACAATTTGGTTACCCCATGTGACTCTACCCTCCCTAGCAACCGGCCCAATTTGGTTACCCCATGTGACTCTACCCTCCCTAGCAACCGGCCCAATTTGGTTGCTTAGGAGACCTGACTAGATACGAACTCGCGACTCCAGGGGTTGTAGTCACCGTCAATACCCGCTGAGCTACCAAGGCCCTCCCACGATCACACTGAATGTGATTGGTGCATCCTGAACAGCGCTGAGTAAAGTAACAGGTGCCATGTGACAACAGAGTTTATGCGCCGCTTCAGAATAGATAATTATTAATACACATTAATAATTATACTAAGGAGCTTTAATAGTTGTTAAAATTATTTATGTTGTACTATTCAACAATTCTGGGTTTAAACAATATTATATTTATGTGTGTAAAACAGTTTTAAATGTGTGTTTTTATTAAAATGGTGATGTTGTGTTTTCATGACGTCCTGCTTAAATGCAATAAAATGCAAATGCATAAATTTGGGAAGTGGTGTTCTGCTAAATGTAGTTTTCTGCCTCCGTATAAACAGTGTCTATGACGTCACAGAACAATCCTGATTGTCCATGAATGTCTGTGTTTCGCTGCGTCACAATCGATCAGAAAAAGACACATTTTATGCTTTGCGATGGACGAGTGATATTTGATAGTGTTTATTCAATATTTTATTGGCATGTTTGTGTTTTTAATGTTTTGTTGTGCACTTGATGGCATCATTAGTGGCCATGATAATAATTACATTTTATAAGCAAAGTTTCGTTTCTTTGGAAGTCCTGCTCCTCCGTGACCCGACCCAAAACTAACAACCCCAGAACTGTTGCCTCATATCGGACTGAGAAACTAACGGAGCTGGAGAACATGTCGAACGAAGGTGAATTGAGGATCATTTAATGTTAAAATATATATATTTTTTTTTAAACTGAGCATTTTAATTGAATATTGTTCTATATATTATACTCAAATTGTTATTATATTTGTGCTATTTCATGTAGGCCTTTAATTTAAGAGCAAATTTATAAGAAGCATCTTGCATGTTCATTTAAATACAGTTTGTTGTTTGAAAAAAGTCTCGACAGAGAACTTTATTAATGCGTAATTTGTACCCAGAGGGGTTAGAAACGATTAAATCATCTTTAACATTATATTTCTTTAGTGTGATTGAGACACATTATGAACTTAATCAGGAGAGGTTTCCCAAATGTTAGCTTATGGTTCCCATTAGGTTATTTTTTGACCAACGATTCCAAACGAATCCCAATTCCGTTGTTTTTATAGGTTTTATTTTATAAACAACGTTCCCAGAATATTGCAAATATGTTTTTTGTGTTACAATCTAATAAGAACTTATACAGAACGTTCTTTGGCTTTTTATTATTATTTATTTATTATTTATTTATTTTTGCATATTTTACAATATTTTTCATAAACATATTTAAAGTTCTTTTTAATTTTGACATGGCGTCTGAAAACGTAATGGTCAAAGACCTTCTGAAAAGTCCATAAAGTCCACACATTATGCTAACACATGCTAATACTGTGGTGGTTGAGATAAGGGACTGTCTGAAAAGTCCACACATTGTGCTAAAACATGCTAATACAGTAGCGGGTGTGGTAAAGGACCGTCTGAAAAGTCCACACATTGTGCTAAAACATGCTAATACTGCAGGGGGTGTGGTAAAGGACCGTCTGAAAAGTCCACACATTGTGCTAAAACATGCTAATACTGCAGCGGGTGTGGTACAGGACCGTCTGAAAAGTCCACACATTGTGCTAAAACGTGCTAATACTGTAGCGGGTGTGGTTAGGGACCGTCTGAAAAAATCCACTCGTTGGGCTAACGTATAAAACATGCTAATACAGTAGCGGGTGTGATAAGAGACCATCTGTAAAGTCCACACATTGTGCTAAAACATGCTAATACTGCAGCGGGTGTGGTAAAGGACCGTCTGAAAAGTCCACACGTTGTGCTAAAACGTGCTAATACTGTGGTGGGTGTGGTTAGGGACCGTCTGAAAACGCCACACGTTGTACAAACGTATAAAACGTGCTAATACAGTAGCGGGTGTGGTACAGGACCGTCTGAAAAGTCCACACATTGTGCTAAAACGTGCTAATACTGTAGCGGGTGTGGTTAGGGACCGTCTGAAAAAATCCACACGTTGGGCTAACGTATAAAACATGCTAATACAGTAGCGGGTATGATAAGAGACCATCTGTAAAGTCCACACATTATGCTAACACATGCTAATACTGTGGTGGTTGAGATAAGGGACTGTCTGAAAAGTCCACACATTATGCTAACACATGCTAATACTGTGGTGGTTGAGATAAGGGACTGTCTGAAAAGTCCACACATTGTGCTAAAACATGCTAATACTGCAGCGGGTGTGGTACAGGACCGTCTGAAAAGTCCACACATTGTGCTAAAACGTGCTAATACTGCAGCGGTGTGGTAAAGGACCGTCTGAAAAGTCCACACATTGTGCTAAAACATGCTAATACTGCAGCGGGTGTGGTACAGGACCGTCTGAAAAGTCCACACATTGTGCTAAAACGTGCTAATACTGTAGCGGGTGTGGTTAGGGACCGTCTGAAAAAATCCACACGTTGGGCTAACATATAAAACATGCTAATACAGTAGCGGGTGTGATAAGGGACCATCTGTAAAGTCCACACATTGTGCTAAAACATGCTAATACTGCAGCGGGTGTGGTAAAGGACCGTCTGAAAAGTCCACACGTTGTGCTAAAACGTGCTAATACTGTGGTGGGTGTGGTTAGGGACTGTCTGAAAACTCCACACGTTGTACAAACGTATAAAACGTGCTAATACAGTAGCGGGTGTGGTACAGGACCGTCTGAAAAGTCCACACATTGTGCTAAAACGTGCTAATACTGTGACGGTTGAGGTAAGGGACCGTCTGAAAAGTCCACACATTGTGCTAAAACGTGCTAATACTGTGACGGTTGAGGTAAAGGACCGTCTGAAAAGTCCACACGTTGTGCTAAAACGTGCTAATACTGTGGTGGGTGTGGTTAGGGACCGTCTGAAAAATCCACACGTTGGGCTAACGTATAAAACATGCTAATACAGTAGCGGGTGTGGTAAAGGACCGTCTGAAAAGTCCACGCATTGTGCTAAAACGTGCTAATACTATAGCGGGTGTGGTAAAGGACTGTCTGAAAAGTCCACGCATTGTGCTAAAACGTGCAAATACTATAGCGGGTGTGGTAAGGGACCGTCTGAAAAGTCCACACATTGTGATAAAACATGCTAATACTGTGGAGGGTGTCATAAGGGACTGTCTGAAAAGTCCACTCATTGTGCTAAAACATGCTAATACTGTGGCTGTTGAGGTAAGGGACCGTCTGAAAAGTCCACACGTTGTGCTAAAACGTGCTAATACTGTGGTGGGTGTGGTTAGGGACCGTCTGAAAAATCCACACGTTGTGCTAACATATAAAACATGCTAATACAGTAGCGGGTGTGGTAAAGGACCGTCTGAAAAGTCCAAACATTGTGCTATAACCTGCTAATACTGTAGCGGGTGTGGTAAAGGACCGTCTGAAAAGTCCAAACATTGTGCTATAACCTGCTAATACTGTAGCGGGTGTGGTAAAGGACCATCTCAATTTTTCACAAAAGAAATTGTGCTGAGTCAATACTAAGGCGCTGCTCGTGCGGCGACTGATAGGGCTGCAGGTGTGCTTCATATTTGTAAGTTAACGTGTGTTGTTTTTTTTTTTTTTATTTTTTTTTTTTTTATTATTAGGTGTCCTTCTTTTTTTAATTTCACGAGTGAGACGTTCTTTTTTAAGTGAAGATAATAAGTTTGTGGAAGATAGTGCTTTTGTTTCTGTTGATTAACTGGGGAAGAGCGGCGTCTGTTTTGGCGTACGGAGGAGCCTTTCCGCAGAGCGTACCTGTGATGACCAGGGAGTTCCTGTTGAGTTTGCGTTTAAATGCCGGTCTTGTCGATCCCGCTTGGAATATTCCTGTAGAAATAGCCTGTTGGCCTTCTGAGAATACCCGGAGTCTAAAAAGAAATATAAGGAGGAAACGTGGGAAACGCGGCGGACTTCGACGCAGACTAAGTAGGACTCAAAGGTTTACCCCGCTGCCTGGAGTACTGTTAGGCAATGTACGTTCACTTCGCAATAAACTGGACGAACTGCAGGCCAATGTGAGTTTTATGCACGAATACAGAAATATGCACATGATGGTGTTTACCGAAACTTGGCTGGATGACTCCATTGATGATAGTAGTCTACGGATTGAGGGTTTTGGAGTACCTCTCCGGTTGGACAGAGATAAACACACAACAGGGAAAGAACGCGGTGGAGGTGTGTGTGTTTATATCAAAGCAAGTTGGTGTAACACAGCCATAGTGCGATATAAGATTTGTAATTCGGACATTGAACTTTTGGCCATTTCTGTACGTCCTTTCTCGACTGTTTTTTATTGTAGTATATATACATCCACGTGCTAAAATTGACAAGGCATTGGAAATGGTTAAAGATACCCTGGATAAACTGGACAATTTATCCCCAGATGCACCTACATTTATTTTGGGTGATTTTAACCATTGTATTATGGATAAATATTTAAAGGGCTATTACCAATATGTTACTCGCGCTGATCAAATTTTGGACAGAAGTTATGGCCCGATTCCTGGAGCTTACAGGTCTCTGTCTTCACCTCCTCTTGGTTCAGCTGATCATTATATAGTTTTGCTGTCTTCAGTGTATACTCCCATTATAAAGCAAGTGAAGAGAGGAGTATGGTGTGTTAAAGACTGGACCCCTCTAATATTGAGGTTTTAAAGGGTTGTTCTGATTGCACAGATTGGATGTTTTTGAACACATGTTCTGGTCTGAATGAACAGGTGCTAACTATTTCTAACTATATCACTTTCTGTGTTGATTCTGTTATTCCTACTAAAAAGATTCATTTGTATCCTAATAATAAACCTTGGGTCACGAAGGAGTTAAAGAGTATATTGAATATGAAGAAGAGGGTATTTCTCTCCGGGACTAATGAGGAGAAACAACAGATCAATAGGGAAGTTAAAAAAATCAATAAAAATAGCTAAAAGCAATTATAAAAATAAGATCGAGGGTGTGTTTCTGCAAGGTAACCTCAGAGCCGCCTGGAACGGAATTAAGAGTATGGCTGCAGTGAACACACTGGTATTGAATCAGCATACTCTTATGGAAAACTATGACACTCATTTCTTTTTATCTAATGAGTTTAATTCTTTTTTTGCCCGTTTTGATACACCTGCTACAGCTGAAGATATGATAGATTTTAAAGATACTCTGAGTATTTCTAATCATTTTAAACTGAATCCTTTTAATATATTGAGACAGTTGAAGGCCACACCGCTCAGTAAGGCCCCAGGTCCGGATGGGATATGTGCCAGAACACTGAATCACTGCGCTGATCGGATTACTGGAGTTCTCCATTCACTTTGTCAGTCTTCCTGAGATCTAGGGTTGGTACCTGATCTGTGGAAAAGCTCAATTATTGTTCCAATACCTAAAATAGCTAAGCCAGATTCATTTAACGACTATCGTCCTATTGTCTTGACCTCTTTGGTCATGAAGGCTTTTGAAAAAGAGATTAACAAGCATATGATGACGGTTACTAGTTCGGCTTTAGATCCGCTGCAGTTCGCATGTCGCGCTGGAAGAGGCGTAGATGATGCAAAACTGTTTCTGTTAAAAACTCTTTATCAACATCTGGAAAAAAGTAAGTATTTGCGCGGCTTTTGTTTGTGGACTTCTCGTCAGCATTTAACACTCTTCAACCTGTTATTTTAGGGAAAAAACTTATTAGTGAGTTCAATTTTAATCATGGTTTAGTGTCTTGGATTATGAACTTTTTAATAGATAGGCAACAAAGGGTTAGGGTTAATGGGGTTTATCAGATATATTAAACACGTCCATAGGATCACCACAAGGCTGCGTACTTTCACCAGTCTTTTTTATATTATACACTAATGAGTGTCAGAGTTTACAAGGTAACAGTTACCTAGTAAAATATGCAGATGATACTGTTCTTCTGTCCTTGCGTTCACATTCAGACCAGGATTATGGTCCGGTTCTACACAAATTTATCTATTGGTGTAAAAGTATGAAATTAGACTTGAATGTCTCAAAGACTAAAGAGATGGTCATTAATTTTAGTAAGAAAACACTTTCACTCCAACCAGTGATTATTAATGGTACACAGGTAAATGTAGTAGAGGAATACAAGTATTTAGGGACAATTTTTGATAACATGTTGCACGGATGGAGTTACGGAGGGCATAACTGGCTTGTTTACGCTCCTCCGCGTTCCCGGAATTAAAAGCGGTGGTCCGCGCAGTAAGTGCCGCGCGAACATCGCCGTTAACCCATGGTTTCTGGTTTGGGTAGATCCGTATATTTTTTGCCAACTGAAAAGTCCACACGTTGTGCTAACGTAGAGAACGTGCTAATACTGTAGCGGGTGTGGTAAGGGACCATCTGAAAAGTCCACACATTGTGATAAAACATGCTAATACTGTGGAGGGTGTCATAAGGGACTGTCTGAAAAGTCCACTCATTGTACTAAAACATGCTAATATTGTAGCGGGTGTGATAAGGGACTATCTGAAAAGTCCAAACATTGTGCTATAACATTCTAATACTGTGGCGGTTGAGGTAAGGGACCGTCTGAAAAGTCCACACTTTGTGATAAAACGTGCTAATACTGTAGCGGGTGTGGTAAAGGACCGTCTGAAAAGTCCAAACATTGTGCTATAACGTGATAATACTGTAGCGGGTGTGGTAAAGGACCATCTGAAAAGTCCACACATTGTGCTAATACTGTGGTGGGTATGGTAAGGGACCGTCTGTAAAGTCCACACATTGTGCTAATACTGTGGCAGGTATGGTAAGGGACTGTCTGTGAAGTCCACACATTGCGCTAAAACATGCTAATACTGTGGCGGGTGTGGTAAGGGACCGTCTGTAAAGTCCACACATTGTGCTAATACTGTAGCGGGTGTGGTAAAGGACCATCTGAAAAGTCCACACATTGTGATAAAACATGCTAATACTGTAGCGGGTGTGGTTAAAGACCATCTGTAAAGTCCACACATTGTGCTAAAACATGCTAATACTGTGGCGGGTGTGGTAAGGGACCGTCTGTAAAGTCCACACATTGTGCTAAAACATGCTAATACTGTGGCGGGTATGGTAAGGGACCGTCTGTAAAGTCCACACATTGTGCTAATACTGTGGCAGGTATGGTAAGGGACCATCTGTGAAGTCCACACATTGCTCTAAAACATGCTAATACTGTGGCGGGTGTGGTAAGGGACCGTCTGTAAAGTCCACACATTGTGCTAATACTGTGGCGGGTATGGTAAGGGACCGTCTGTGAAGTCCACACATTGCGCTAAAACATGCTAATACTGTGGTGGGTGTGGTAAGGGACCGTCTGTAAAGTCCACACATTGTGCTAATACTGTGGCGGGTATGGTAAGGGACCATCTGTAAAGTCCACACATTTAACACATTGAAAAGTTTTTCCCAATAGCAGGCTAGCACCTTGCATGACATCTCTGCCATCATTGGTGTGTGAATGTGTGTGTGAATGGTATGAAGGTAAAAAAGGTGCTATATAAGTGAAGACCATTAACATTTTTCTTTTTAGAAGTTTGTAAACATATCAGTATTACTTACGAATTATTGGAGGCAATTTGCATGATACTTATTTTGAACTGACAATTACTGTTTTCACAGGAACAGACAGTCACTACGATGTTCGCCAAAGACAGAGGTGCCGAAACCCTAAAGGGCAAACTCAGAGTCCAACTCTAAACATTTGCCCACCTTCTCAAACTTACCCTCCTGGCACGAGTACACATGGATCATTTGGTGGTAAACCATCGACAGCAAACGCCGTACCTAACGAACTGAGACTGGTTCTGCTGGGCAAAACAGGTGCAGGGAAAAGTGCTACAGGAAACACCATCTTGGGAGAAAAACGATTTGATGCTCAATTGAGCATGAGTTCAGTAACAAATGTGTGCAAGCTAGAATATGGAAAACTGGGAAGACGAAACCTTGCACTTGTGGACACTCCCGGCCTGTTTGACACTGATCTTACACAGGAGGAAGTACAACAGGCAATAGTACATTGTCTGACTTTGTGTTCACCCGGACCTCATGCGTTCCTGCTGGTTATACCAATAGAGCGCTATACGGAGGAGCAGCAACGCACGGTGGACATGATTCTGGAGATGTTTACTGAGGATATCACCCATCACACCATCATTATATTCTCACATGCTGATAGACTTGGAGCGACCTCCATTGAGGACTTCATATCAAGACAAAACAGAAAGATCCAAGATCTTGTGGAAAGATTTGGGAGGCGTTTCGTGGCCTTTAACAACAAAGACCCTTCAAAGCGAGGTCAGGTCACACGACTCCTGGAGAAGGTGGATGAGTTGCTGGTGCAGAACGAGAACCGACACTTCACCAATCCGATGTTACAGGCTGTGCTGGAAGCCCAGAGGATAATCGAGGAGAATAGTGAAGTTTTTATGGCTGCAAGAAGGAGGGAAAACTATTTAGCGATACAAGAAGGTAAGGGACCGTCTGAAAAGTCCACACATTGTGCTAAAACGTGCTAATACTGTAGCGGGTGTGGTAAAGGACCGTCTGAAATGTCCACACATTGTGCTATACATGCTAATACTGTAGAGGGTGTGGTAAAGGACCGTCTGAAATGTCCACACATTGTGCTATACATGCTATTACTGTGGCGGGTGTGGTAAAGGATCATCTGAAGAGTCCACACATTGTGCTATACATGCTAATAGTGTAGCGGGTGTGGTAAAGGACCGTCTGAAATGTCCACACATTGTGCTATACATGCTATTACTGTGGCGGGTGTGGTAAAGGATCATCTGAAAAGTCCACACATTGTGCTATACATGCTAATAGTGTAGCGGGTGTGGTAAAGGACCGTCTGAAATGTCCACACATTGTGCTATACATGCTAATACTGTAGCGGGTGTGGTAAAGGACCGTCTGAAAAGTCCACACATCGTGCTTTACGTGCTAATACTGTGGCAGGTGTGGTAAGGGACCGTCTGAAATGTCCACACATTGTGCTATACATGCTAATACTGTAGCGGGTGTGGTAAAGGACCGTCTGAAAAGTCCACACATTGTGCTATACATGCTAATAGTGTAGCGGGTGTGGTAAAGGACCGTCTGAAATGTCCACACATTGTGCTATACATGCTAATACTGTAGCAGGTGTGGTAAAGGACCATCTGAAATGTCCACACATTGTGCTATACATGCTAATACTGTGGCAGGTGTGGTAAAGTTCTGTCTGAAATGTCCACACATTGTGCTATACATGCTAATACTGTAGCGGGTGTGGTAAAGGACCGTCTGAAATGTCCACACATTGTGCTAAAACATGCTAATACTGTGGCGGGTGTGGTAAAGGATCGTCTGAAATGTCCACACATTGTGCTATGCATGCTAATACTGTGGCAGGTGTGGTAAAGTTCCGTCTGAAATGTCCACACATTGTGCTATACATGCTAATACTGTAGCGGGTGTGGTAAAGGTCCGTCTGAAATGTCCACACATTGTGCTAAAACATGCTAATTCTGTGGCGGGTATGGTTAAAGACCATCTGTGAAGTCCACACATTGTGCTAAAACATGCTAATACTGTAGCGGGTGTGGTAAGGGACCATCTGTAAAGTCCACACATTGTGCTAATACTGTGGCAGGTGTGGTAAGGGACCGTCTGTGAAGTCCACACATTGCGCTAAAACATGTTAATACTGTGGCGGGTGTGGTAAGGGACCGTCTGTAAAGCCCACACATTGTGCTAATACTGTGGCGGGTATGGTAAGGGACCGTCTGTAAAGTCCACACATTGTGCTAATACTGTAGCGGGTGTGGTAAAGGACCGTCTGAAATGTCCACACATTGTGCTACATGCTAATACTGTAGCGGGTGTGGTAAAGGACCATCTGTAAAGTCCACACATTGTGCTAATACTGTGGCGGGTATGGTAAGGGACCGTCTGTGAAGTCCACACATTGCGCTAAAACATGTTAATACTGTGGCGGGTGTGGTAAGGGACCGTCTGTAAAGCCCACACATTGTGCTAATACTGTGGCGGGTATGGTAAGGGACCGTCTGTAAAGTCCACACATTGTGCTAATACTGTGGCAGGTGTGGTAAAGTTCCGTCTGAAATGTCCACACATTGTGCTATACATGCTAATACTGTAGCGGGTGTGGTAAAGGTCCGTCTGAAATGTCCACACATTGTGCTATACATGCTAATACTGTAGCGGGTGTGGGAAAGGACCATCTGTGAAGTCCACACATTGTGCTAAAACATGCTAATACTGTGGCAGGTGTGGTAAAGGACCATCTGTGAAGTCCACACATTGTGCTATACATGCTAATACAGTAGCGGGTGTGGTAAAGGTCCGTTTGAAATGTCCACACATTGTGCTATACATGCTAATACTGTAGCGGGTGTGGTAAAGGTCCGTCTGAAATGTCCACACATTGTGCTATACATGCTAATACTGTGGCAGGTGTGGTAAAGGACCATCAGTAAAGTCCACACATTGTGCTAAAACATGCTAATACTGTGGCAGGTGTGGTAAAGGACCATCAGTAAAGTCCACACATTGTGCTAAAACATGCTAATACTGTGGCAGGTGTGGTAAAGGACCATCAGTAAAGTCCACACATTGTGCTATACATGCTAATACTGTGGCAGGTGTGGTAAAGGACCATCAGTAAAGTCCACACATTGTGCTAAAACATGCTAATACTGTGGCAGGTGTGGTAAAGGACCATCAGTAAAGTCCACACATTGTGCTAAAACATGCTAATACTGTGGCAGGTGTGGTAAAGGACCATCTGTAAAGTCCACACATTTAACACATTGAAAAGTTTTTCCCAATAGCAGGTTAGCACCATGCATGACATCTCTGCCATCATTGGTGTGTGAATGTGTGTGTGAATGGGTGAATAATGAATATCGTTAAGGTAAAAAAGGTGCTATATAAGTGAAGACCATTAACATTTGTCTTTTTAGAAGTTTGTAAACATATCAGTATTACTTATGAATTATTGGAGGCAATTTGCATGATACTTATTTTGAACTGACAATTACTTTTTTCACAGGAACAGACAGTCACTACGATGTTCGCCAAAGACAGAGGTGCCGAAACCCTAAAGGGCAAACTCAGAGTCCAACTCTAAACATTTGCCCACCTTCTCAAACTTACCCTCCTGGCACGAGTACACATGGATCATTTGGTGGTAAACCATCGACAGCAAACGCCGCACCTAATGAACTGAGACTGGTTCTGCTGGGCAAAACAGGTGCAGGGAAAAGTGCTACAGGAAACACCATCTTGGGAGAAAAACGATTTGATGCTCAATTGAGCATGAGTTCAGTAACAAATGTGTGCAAGCTAGAATATGGAAAACTGGGAAGACGAAACCTTGCACTTGTGGACACTCCCGGCCTGTTTGACACTGATCTTACACAGGAGGAAGTACAACAGGAAATAGTACATTGTCTGACTTTGTGTTCACCCGGTCCTCATGCGTTCCTGCTGGTTATACCAATAGAGCGCTATACGGAGGAGCAGCAACGCACGGTGGACATGATTCTGGAGATGTTTACTGAGGATATCACCCATCACACCATCATTATATTCTCACATGCTGATAGACTTGGAGCGACCTCCATTGAGGACTTCATATCAAGACAAAACAGAAAGATCCAAGATCTTGTGGAAAGATTTGGGAGGCGTTTCGTGGCCTTTAACAACAAAGACCCTTCAAAGCGAGGTCAGGTCACACGACTCCTGGAGAAGGTGGATGAGTTGCTGGTGCAGAACGAGAACCGACACTTCACCAATCTGATGTTACAGGCTGTGATGAAAGCCCAGAGGATAATAGATGAGAATAGTGAAGTTTTTATGGCTGCAAGAAGGAGGGAAAACTATTTACCGATGCAAGATGGAATGATTCACGATTCATATTACTACAAAATATTGATTGTGCTTACCATCTTTGTGTTGGGGCTTGGGAGTGGATTAGTGGCCTCATATGTGTACAAACTGGCGGTAGATTTTCTATTGAAATTGCTGAGCACAGGAGCTGCACAGTGGACATTTGCAGC
Organism: Moxostoma hubbsi; assembly: GCA_032164185.1. Lineage (NCBI taxonomy): Eukaryota > Metazoa > Chordata > Actinopteri > Cypriniformes > Catostomidae > Moxostoma > Moxostoma hubbsi. The sequence continues at coordinate 624,236 of JAVLUX010000004.1, forward strand.
CGCCATGGAAGCTGCATTTGTAAAGCTGAGAATGTTAACCCGCTGCACAATTCAGTAACCATGTTTGGTTGAAAGCTCAAGCAAAGACAAATTCACCTCAAGCTGTATTTAGTGACCATGTTTAGAGATCCAAGCAGCGGTGATTGTCCAATTGGTTTAGATTTGTCCAATGAAACATTCTTCAATAAAGAGCATTAAACCCACTCACACACACACACACACACACACACACACACACACACACACACACACACACGCACACACACACACACACACACACACACTCACACACACACACACACACACACTCACTCACACACTCACATGCACACACACACACACACTCACACACTCACACACACTCACTCACACACACACACACACACACTCACACGCACACACACTCACTCACACACTCACACACACTCACTCACACGCTCACACACACACACTCACACGCACACACACACACTCACACACACACACACACACTCACTCATACGCACGAACACACACTCACACACACACACACACTCACTCACACACTCACATGCACACACACACACACACACACACACATACATTCACACTCACACACACACACACTCACACACACACACACAGACACACACACTCACTCACACACTCACACACACACAATATGTTCAATTATTTTCTGATTTTTAATTGTATTACTTACAGTGAGCAAATTAAGAAAATAATGATTGTTAGAAACTTGCAGAGCTCTCATGTTTGACCTTACAATAATATATCATGCATTTACTGCTAATTATATTTGTATTATTATTGTGAAAATAATTATTATAAAGTGGACTGCAATAAATTACATATTGAATCATAATGTGCACATATGCAATGTGGTGTGTTTAGAAAATATGGCAAATATTATTCATTAAAATCAATTGTATTGATCTTTTAAAATCAATAAAATGTTTCTGGACTCTTTGGGGTTTATTGTGTTATGTGTTAGGGATTATCCTGTGTGTTTTAAAGAAAAAGTGTACGTGGGATCTATTTTATATTTATTAGAAATGATCATTACAAAAATAAAATTGATCAGTTTATAAAACCAACAGCCAAACAATTTCATAAATCAATAATCATTGCAGATTTTAAATATTTAAAATTCCAACATATTTTGATAACCAGTGACACAACCAAGATGAAAATGCATCAATACTTTTGACAGTGGAGGAAAAACTGAAAATCCAAAAATGTATGTCATACTTCAAAATCAGCGGCTCCCCGTCCCCCACAGTCCCTATATACATTTAATAATCAAGAAATATAATCCTTGTGTGAACTTCGGGTCATTTCTGTCTTCAAGAAATCTGTCTGTCTTACAATCATTTTGTCTGTTAATGCCAATGACATAATGTTGCAAAACGTGTATTTTGAAGGGAATTTTTAAATTTTAACCTCAGTTCCTTTAATACATCTATAATACATCTAAAATACATCTACAATACATCTATAATACATCTATAATACATCTACAATACATCTATAATACATCTACAATACATCTAATACATCTATAATACATCTACAACACATCTATAATACATCTACAATACATCTATAATACATCTATAATACATCTACAATACACCTATAACACATCTATAATACATCTACAATACATCTATAATACATCTATAATACACCTATAACACATCTATAATACACCTATAATACATCTACAATACATCTAAAATACACATATAACACATCTAAAATACATCTATAATACATCTACAATACATCTATAATACATCTATAATACATCTAAAATACATCTAATACATCTATAATACATCTATAATACACCTATAATTCATCTATAATACATCTTTTACATCTGTAATACATCTACAATACATCTATAATACATCTATAATACATCTATAATACATCTACAATACATCTAAAATACATCTATAATACATCTATAATACATCTAAAATACATCTTTTACATCTGTAATACATCTATAATACATCTACAATACATCTATAATACATCTATAATACATCTAAAATACATCTAAAATACATCTACAATACATCTATAATACATCTAAAATACATCTATAATACATCTACAATACATCTCAAATACATCTAAATTACATCTGTAATACATCTATAATACATCTAAAATACATCTATAATACATCTACAATACATCTCAAATACATCTAAATTACATCTGTAATACATCTATAATACATCTAAAATACATCTATAATACATCTATAATACACCTATAATACATCTAAAATACATCTATAATACATCTATAATACATCTAAAATACATCTAATACATCTGTAATACATCTATAATACATCTATAATACATCTACAATACATCTAATACATCTGAAATACATCTAATACATCTATAATACATCTAAAATACATCTAAAATACATCTTTAATACATCTATAATACATCTACAATACATCTATAATACATCTAAAATACATCTAAAATACATCTATAGTACATCTAAAATACATCTATAATACACCTATAATACATCTATAATACATCTAAAATACATCTATAATATACCTATAATACATCTATAATACATCTATAGTACATCTAAAATACATCTATAATACACCTATAATACATCTATAATACATCTAAAATACATCTATAATTTCATCTATAATGAAACCCATTAAAACTGCAAAATTTGATCCCAGTGACATTAAAGCATAAGATCATGAATTATATTATATTACACTTTCATTCCGGAGTCCTGGATTCAACATTTACATTTTTAATAATTTCCACCAGATGGCACCATTTTCCTCATGTTTATCCTATGGAGCAAATTTTCCCCTATTCACTGTTTCCTGTATTATAGAGACCTGCAGGACAACTGAATACATGATGCAGATACAAGTGTGTGTGTGTGTGTGTGTGTGTGAGTGTGTGTGTGTGTGTGTGTGTGTGTGTGCGTGTGCATGTAGGTGTGTGTGTGTGTTTGTGTCTGTGTGTGTGCGTGTGTGTGTGTATAGTGAGTGTGTGTGTGTGTGTGTGTGTGTTTGTGTCTGTCTGTGTGTGTGTGTCTGTGTGTGTGTGTCTGTGTGTGTGTGTGTGTGTGTGTGTGTGTGTGCGTGTAGGTGTGTTTGTGTCTGCATGTGTGTGAGTGTGTGAGTGTGTGTGTGCGTGTGCGTGTGTGTGTGTGTGTGTGTGTGTTGGCATGGATGTCAGAGTGTGTTTTGTATGTGTGTGTGTGTATGTGTGTGTGTGTGATTGTGTGTGTTTGTGTCTGCGTGTGTGTGTGAGTGTGTGAGAGTGTGTGTGTTTGTGTGTGTGTGTGTGCGTGTGTGTGTGTGCGTGAGTGTGTGTTTGTGTCTGCGTGTGTGTGATTGTGTGTTTGTGTGTGCGTGCGCATGTGTGTGTGTGTTGGCATGGATGTCAGAATGTGTTTTGTATGTGTGTTTGTGTGTGTTGGCATGGATGTAAAAAACAACAGTGACATTATGTAAACAAGCTGGCATTTAAATGGTTTATATTCTGAAAATAAATGAATATTTTGTAGTTATGATCAGGACTGATTTTGGTTAAAAAAATGTATACTGTAAGTGGAAAATAATATTAATATATAATATTATTATTGCAGTTTTTTGACGCGGACATTTTTGTCCTCTAAGGACCTCTGAGTAACTTTTTTAAATTGACGCACAAGAGTTAAGAATGTACTCATTAGCATAATCGCGGTTAAATGGAGCACGTTGTAAAGGCGCCTCTGTGGCGCTGTCGCAGAATGCCGAATAAGGAAAAGCGGAACCGGAAGTAAACAAGCGCTGCTGCAGATTCATACTGAAGCTCTTTAAAGGAGGAAGATGGGAGATTTAAAATCAATAAACTGCGTTAAACTCATTATCATCGCTTTATTTTACACATGTGAGTATAAATGTGATCGTGTCATGTTTAAATGTGTCTGTGGTCACGAGTTGATGAATATTATTCACTCGTTCTGGCCTGAGGCAGAAATATTTCTATATACTTTTTTTGTTATGCGTTTAAATTTATTTTACACCAAGAACAACAATTGAATATATGTTATCTAGATATAAATGATATAAATTTATTAAATGATAAGTAGTGTCGGTGTTCACTGAGCGGGTCTCAGTGAAGATTATATTTTTTATATATAAATTTGTATATTTGTTACATGTATATTGTTGGTCTTATATGTATGCATGTTGAAACACAAGCAACAAAATTTCCCTAAGGGGATAATAAAGCAATCAATCAATCAATAATTTTAATCCTCAGTAGAATCAGTGACAGGGCGAGTAATAATGATTTTTCCACCCTAAAATGCTCTAACAAAGAACTTATTCTTATATAGTAGCGGGTGTTCGTTAGTATCTGGTGTTTGAGTACCGTGTAAATACTGTATTACATGAATGTGGGAATAATCCAGCACCGTTTATTTATTTATAAAAGTACTGTAGTATTACGATCTTATTCATCACTGAATCATGTATCACCACAGTACTTTATATATATATATATTTTGTCCATTAAATTCACTTTAATGAAAACATTTCCAATGCCTCTTGATGTATTTCTAAAGCTACGAATTTTTTACACTTTATTTAACTAATTATTTAAAAAAATATATATATTCTTTTAATATTTTTAATTAAATTTTGTTGATTAATTCTTTATATACTTTTTATTTTTATTTTAATTGTTTATGGCTTTAAATTGAGTGTTAAATTAAGAATTTGTACAAAGCACTCATCGAGTGTACTTTTATTATTATAATTATTATTATAATTTCTCTGTAAGTTTTACACCTCTGACTGTCTAATCACACAGGTGGTAATAAAACTGTCTGAGCAAAATGTAACTCTTGTGCGTGAATTTAAAGGAGGAGAAAAATGTCCATGGCAAAAACTGCCATAAAAATATAATATATTAATATTATTTTCCACTTTCCATTGGTTAATTATTTAACCAACATCAGTGCTGATCATAACTACCAAATAGTCATTCATTTTAACCCTTTAAATGCCAGTTTGTTTACATAATGCCACTTGTTTTTCATGAAGAAAAAAAAACACAATTTTATTATTTTCCATATATTAAATGCTAGGGGATTTTTTTAAACTTTATTTTTTGGTAATTTTTTTAGTTTTTATTATCACAGTCTGGGATATGTCAATGATTAACAACAACATTGATTTTTGTGCAGTGTCAGATTTAAAAAAAACACATTCTTTAGAGGACAAAATTATCCGTGTCATAAAACCGCTATCAAAATATTATATATGAATATTATTTCTTAGTCTTAGATATTTTTAACCAGCATCAGTCCTGATCATAACCACCAAATATTCATTAATTTTCAGGATTTGAACCCTTTAAATGCCAGTTTGTTTATATAATGCCACTGTTGTTTTTTTTACACACACAAAAATGTCTCAACACACGCACACACACAAAACACACTCTGACATCTATACCAATACACACACACACACACACACACATACAAAACACACACACACACACACACACACACACACACTTGTATCTGCATCATGTATTCAGTTGTCCTGCAGGTCTCTATAATACAGTAAACAGAGAATACACACACACACACACACACACACACACACACACTCACACACACTCACACACACACACAATCACTCTCACACACACACACACACACACTCACACACTCACACACACACACACACACACACTCACACACACACACACACACACACACACACAATCACTCTCACACACACACACACACACACTCACACACTCACACACACACACACACACACACACACTCACACACACACACACACACACACACACACGTATCTGCATCATGTATTCAGTTGTCCTGCAGGTCTCTATAATACAGTAAACAGAGAATACACACACACACACACACACACACACACACACTCACACACACTCACACACACACACAATCACTCTCACACACACACACTCACACACTCACACACACACACACACACACACTCACACACACACACACACACACACACACACGTATCTGCATCATGTATTCAGTTGTCCTGCAGGTCTCTATAATACAGTAAACAGAGAATACACACACACACACACACACACACACACACACACACACACGTATCTGCATCATGTATTCAGTTGTCCTGCAGGTCTCTATAATACAGGAAACAGAGAATTGGGGAAAAGTTTGTATTTGCTCCACAGGATAAACATGAGGAAAATGGCGCCATCTGGTGGAAAATATAAAATGTAAAAGTTGAATCCAGGACTCCAGAATGAAAACATATCACAAAATTCATGATTTTATGTTTTAATGAAATGAGTGTGACTATTGTGTGTACACAGTGTGTTATAATGTGTTATAATGTGTTACAATGTGTTACAATGTGTTATAATGTGTTACAATGTGTTATAATGTGTTACAATGTGTTACAATGTGTTATAATGTGTTACAATGTGTTATAATGTGTTATAGATGTGTTATAGATGTATAAAAGATGTGTTATAGATGTATTAAAGGAACTGAGGTTGAAATATCAAAATTCCCCCCAGAAATACACACCTTTGGCAACATGCCGTTGGCATTAACAGACAAAATGATCGAAAAAACTAAAATGTCCTGAAGGTCGTACAAGGGTTAAGTGAAATGTACCTCTGAAAGGTGTAAACCTTTGATTCGTTTACTTCGGTCAGGTAACATAAAAGCATGGAAATGTACGTTTTCTGAAAGTTTAGTAGTTGCAAAATATTTCCGGAAGTCCAGCTGAGATTTAAACGTTAAAGTGTATATTGTGTGATTATTGTGTTTGTGTTGTTGTAGGTGTGAGCTGCAGTTCAGTGGAACAGAAGATCTATGTTGAACTGAACGACACGGTTCCGTGTGTTCGACTGTTGAACGCCACACATCAGATCGGATGCCAGTGTGAGTATCAATAAACGGTTCTGTATAGTCACACACTTCACAGCTTTATTACCATCTGTGTGATTTAGACAGTCGGAGGTGTAACACATACAGAGAAATTATACATAATAAAAGTATGCTCGATGCGTGTGATTAATTACATTTTACACTGAAAATGATTTAATTGGCTGTTTTAAATAAATGTCATTAAATATTAATGAGCTCCTCAGTACAGTTACTGAAATACTTCTGTCGTCCCTCTCTCTGTCTCTCTCAGCGTCTATATCAGGAGACACTGGTGTCCTCCATGTGCTGGAGACCGAATCAGACCTGGACTGGATTCTCAGCACTGGATCACATCCTCCTTACATGGTCGTCATGGAGACGGCCTTCTTCAACAGGTACTGTAACATCAGTTTCTCAGACTGTCTGTCTGTCTTTCGGTGCGTCTGATGTGTGATGTGTCTCTGTAGATCGGTGATGTTGAGGATGAAGAACTCGTCCAGGGTCGCTGGAGTCGCTGTGATTGTGTCAAACACGGGTCCTGCTGACGGATTCTCGCCCCACACCACCTGCCCCAACCAGAACACAGGTGTGTGTGTGTGTGTGTGTGTGTGTGTTTGTGTGTGTGTGTGTTTGAGTGAGTGAGAGTGTGTGTGTGTGTGTGTGTGTTTGAGTGAGTGAGAGTGTGTGTGTGTGTGTGTGTGTGTTTGTGTGTGTGTGCGTGTGTGTGTGTTTGAGTGAGTGAGAGTGTGTGTGTGTGTGTGCGTGTGTGTGTGTTTGAGTGAGTGAGAGTGTGTGTGTGTGTGTGTGTGTGTGTTTGAGTGAGTGAGAGTGTGTGTGTGTTTGAGTGAGTGAGAGTGTGTGTGTGTGTGTGTGTGTGTGTTTGAGTGAGTGAGAGTGTGTGTGTGTGTTTGTGTTTGTGTGTGTGTGCGTGTGTTTGTGTTTGTGTGTGTGTGTGCGTGTGTGCGTGTGGGGGTGGTTTTTAACAGTCAGTAGCCCAGATGTGTATAGAGGTGGGGTGTATATTTGATCACAGTTCAAAGTCTTTTCTCATTAAATTGCTTAAATATCAATCTCTATATATATGTGTGTGTGTGTGTGTGTGTGTGTGTGTGTGTTTCTCATCTGTCAGGTGTGTATTCTGCAAGTTACGGCTCTGAACTTGCCAACTGTAACGTCACCGTATGGAACCCGCTCGGAAACGGACTGTCCTACGAAGACTTTGCCTTCCCTGTGTTCGCGCTGAACGACGAGAATCAAACTCAGGTTATCCGCCAGGTGTGTGTGTGTGTGTGTGTGTGTCCCTTATATGTGCAGGTCTCTCCATACATTACACTTAAACATGTCTGAATGTTATTGCGTTAGATCAGTAGTTTTAAGTGAACAAATACTTAACAGAGCTATAAATTGTCTTTGAAATGTCATATTTGTGTGTTTGTGTTTGTGTGTGTGTGTGTGTGTGTGTGTGTTTAGTGTTATGAGCTTCACAACAAGCGTGTGAACGGCAGCGTTCCCGAGTACCCCCTGTGTGCGATGCAGCTCTTCTCTCACATGCATGGCGTGACCGACACAGTGACGTGTATGAGACGCACAGACCTGCAGAACAGATTCAGCATCAATCCAGGTACACGCACGACGAAATCAGACATCCTCGAGCCATTAACTGGGGTCTTTAAAACGCCAAACCAACGTTTGCACCTGTTGACATTTACATTTATGCATTTGGCAGATGCTTTTATCCAAAGCGACTTACAGAGCCCTTATGACAGGGACAATCCCCCCGGAGCAACCTGGAGTTAAGTGCCTTACTCAAGGACACAATGGTGGTGACTGTGGGGATCAAACCAGCAACCTTCTGATTACCAGTTATGTGCTTTAGCCCACTACACCACCACCAAAGTGACTTACAGTGCACTTATTACAGGGACAATCCCCCCGGAGCAACCTGGAGTTAAGTGTCTTACTCAAGGACACAATGGTGGTGACTGTGGGGATCAAACCAGCAACCTTCTGATTACCAGTTATGTACTTTAGCCCACTACACCACCACCAAAGTGACTTACAGTGCACTTATTACAGGGACAATCCCCCCGGAGCAACCTGGAGTTAAGTGTCTTACTCAAGGACACAATGGTGGTGACTGTGGGGATCAAACCAGCAACCTTCTGATTACCAGTTATGTACTTTAGCCCACTACACCACCACCAAAGTGACTTACAGTGCACTTATTACAGGGACAATCCCCCCGGAGCAACCTGGAGTTAAGTGTCTTACTCAAGGACACAATGGTGGTGACTGTGGGGATCAAACCAGCAACCTTCTGATTACCAGTTATGTACTTTAGCCCACTACACCACCACCAAAGTGACTTACAGTGCACTTATTACAGGGACAATCCCCCCGGAGCAACCTGGAGTTAAATGTCTTACTCAAGGACACAATGGTGGTGGCCGTGGGGTTCGAACCAGCAACCTTCTGATTACCAGTTATGTGCTTTAGACCACTACACCACCACCACCTCAAAACAGGACATCACAAAAGACAGGTGTAAAAGGAGTCCAAAATGTTTTGAGACACATTCAGAGGGGGGTCGGAACACGTGTGAGCACATTCGGCTCGTAGTGTAAGCGCGTATCCGTCTACTGACCTGTCAATCAACTGAGGTGCTCAAACGTAAGGTTTTTAGGATTACTTTCTGTTATAAGTGCTGGCGTAGTGACTCGCCTCAATCCGGGTGGCGGAGGACGAATCTCAGTTGCATCTGAGACGTCAATCCGTGCATCTTATCACGTGACTTTTTGAGTGCGTTACCGCGGAGATGTAGCGCATGCGTGCTTCACGCTATTCTCCGTGGCATCAGCGCACAACTCGCCACACTTCTGAATAAGAACCAGTTCCCTAAAGAACCCAAATTTTTCTGCGATTCTACGTGTAGCAATAAGTGCAGGCTTCGATTGCCTGTGGTGCTTTAGTTAGTTCAGGGATAAAAAGGCCAGCTTCTTCCATTGTATAAATTAGCCTTAAAGGGATAGTTCACCTAAAAATGAAAAGTCTCGTTTACTCGCCCTTTATGCCATCCATGATCTTTCATCTGCAGAACACAAATTAAGATTTTTAGAAGAGCTCTGTAGGTCCATACAATGCAAGTGAATGGTGACTAGAACTTTGAAGCTCCAAAAAGCACATAAAGGCAGCATATGGTGGTTTAATCCACGTCTTCAGAAGAGATATGATAGGTGTGGGTGAGAAACAGATCAATATTTAAGTCCTTTTTTGCTATAAATTCTCCTCTGTGCCCAGTAGGTGGCAATACGCAAGAAGAAAGTGAAAGTGGAGATTTATAGTTCAAAATTACTTGCAAATAGATTTGTATTCTTTCTCACCCACACCTATCATATGACTTCTGAAGACATGGATTATACCTCCGGAGTTTTATGGATTACTTTTATGCTGCCTTTATGTGTTTTTTTTGGAGCTTCAAATTTCTAGTCACCATTCACTTGCATTATAAGGACCTACAGAGCTGAAATATTCTTCTAAAAATCTTAATTTGTGTTCTGCAGAAGGAAGAAAGTCTTAGACATCTGGGATATCATGAGGGTGAGTAAATGATGAGAGAATTTACATTTTTGGGTGCACTGTCCCTTTAAGAAACTTAAAGTCCACTAATTGACTGTACTTTTCATCTCTACATCCTCACAGAAGTTCTGTGTGACCCCTTGAATGATTTTAACGTGTGGGCGTCCACACGGCCCCTCAACAACAGCGCAAAGGGACATGTGGAGAAAGAGAGCGTCGTCATCGCCGCAACGAGGGTGAGCAAAAGACACGTGTTACCCATGTACCTGTCCATATCTAAACACCAGTTGCATGTCAATCACAAGTGAATCTCATGAAGAAATGTCCATACTTCACCCCAAAAGCAAAAGAAATAATTATATTTTACATAGTGTTTTTTTTACTTGTTGTTTGATTCTCTCTTCATCTGTCGTAGCTTGATGGCCGCTCATTTTTCTGGGAGAAGGCTCCAGCGGCCGAGGGAACCGTGTCTGGAATCGTCACTCTGTTGGCTGCGGTACAAGCACTTCATCCTGTCACTCAGGAAGCTCCGCCCCTTCGCAATATTTTCTTCACCTTCTTTCAAGGGGTCAGTGAGTCACATCATCATTATTAACTCGCATCAGTGCGTTTGTTTGTGTCTGATCGCCGAATGTGTCTCTGTCACAGGAAGCGTTCGATTACATCGGCAGCTCAAAGATGGTCTACGATATGCAGAAACAGGAGTTTGTTATCGACTTGAATAATGTACACTCCATGCTGGAAATTGGACAGGTGAGTGCCCAAACGCTAGTGAGCTGCCTACCTAGACTGCATTTTAAGACTTCATAACGATTACGCTGCCTTGTAAGGTTTTGGCCGTATTATAAGCAGCGTTGCATGTATTCTTCACACTCGCAGGGACTTACAGGCTATTTCACGTTTGTTTGTAGGTTGGACTGCACAGTGGGCGTGACCTGTGGCTGCACTCTGACCCCGTATCCCGCAGCAACCAAAGCATTGGAGACGAAGTAAGTGAAGATGAAAGAGCATTTGTTTATTTTTATTTTTGACCATAATCTCACCCACACTGTTTGTTTCTCTCTCTCTCTCTCTCTCTCTCTCTGTCTCTATCTCAGGTCATGGCTCTGGTGAAAAACATGAGGTCTGTGGCTGCTAGTTTGAACCTCTCATTGGACGAGCCATCTGTCAGTCAGCCGTTACCGCCCTCGTCCTTCCAGCGTTTCCTGAGGGCGAGACAGATCCCCGGCGTTGTGCTGGCAGACCACAAATCGGCCTTCAACAACAGGTCTGATAACAACTAATCAATGATTGGGTTCCTTGATGTTCCAAAGGAATTGATTCTGATTGGTCAGATCATGATTAATATCCTGCTATCCAAAGAGGCATACAACTTTTTCTCCTCTGATTCCAATACCTGAAATCTCCGTATCAACCCATACCAATCCCGATCCGATATCAGTATTGACCCGGTTGCTAGGGAGGGTAGAGTCACATGGGGTAACCAAATTGGCCGGTTGCTAGGGAGGGTAGAGTCACATGGGGTAACCAAATTGTCCCGGTTGCTAGGGAGGGTAGAGTCACATGGGGTAACCAAATTGGCCCGGTTGCTAGGGAGGGTAGAGTCACATGGGGTAACCTCCTCGTGGTGGTGATTAGTGGTTCTCTCAATGGGGCGTGTGGTGAGTTGTGTGTGGATCGTGGAGAGTAGCATGAGTCTCCACATGCTGTGAGTCTCCGCGGTGTCATGCACAACGAGTCACATGATCAGATGTGGGGATTGACGGTCTCAGAATCAGAGGCAACTGAGACTTGTCCTCCGCCACCCGGATTGTTGCGAGTACCCGCGCCACCACGAGGACCTACTAAGTAGTCGGAATTGGGCATTCCAAATTTGAGAAAAGGGGATGAACCGAGTCCATACCGATCCAGCTCTCGGAATCATTAATTTCATTTTAAGGGCAAGTATATCTAAAATCCGATAAACCCTGAGAGCAAAGTGCAATAAAGTAAATGTGTGCCTTACTTGCTAAAAGTTTCTAACAGTGCGATTAAACTTGGCAATAGGTCGCATTGGTGCGACTACAAAGTTGCCCGACGGAAAGGAAACGGCTCTACGCAGATCAGACCAGCGCAGAGACATGCATTTATACTGGACCGGTCTCGAGCGCTCAGCCGCACAGATCATCATAAACAGAGTCGTGAGGATTCGGCATTGATTATTTGTTTAAAACCTCCTATAAAAGCCCATAATGTGTCGATTAAACCAGTTTAAAATTGTATTAAACGGCCCCAACATCCTAAACAGCTTTGAAAAGGAATAAAGGAGCACAATGAACTGACAGACATTGTAAGGTTGCAATCCACACATCACAGATATTTAACATATACACTACCGTTCAAAAGTTTGGGGTCACTTGTCTGAAATGTTTCTCATGATCTTAAAAATCTTTTGATCTGAAGGTGTATGCTTAAAAGTTTGAAATTAACTTTGTAGACAAAATATTATTCTGCCAAAACATATACATTTATTTAATTACAAATCTAAAATTTCCTAAAAAAAAAAAAAGTTTTTGAAATGGATGACTTGGATCAAAATATGAAGAAAAGAAGCCAATAAGTGCCCAACATAGATGGGAACTCCTTCAATACTGTTTAAAAAGCATCCCGGGGTGATTCCTCAAGAAGTTGGTTGAGAAAATGTCACGAGTACATGTCTGCAAAATCTAGGCAAAGGGTGACTACTTTGAAGATGCTAAAATATTACATAGTTTTGGATTTATTTTGGATTTTTTGGTCACAAAATAATTCCCATATTTCCATTTCTATTATTCCATAGTTTTGCTGACTACTATTATTCTAAAATGTGAAATAAATAAATAAATAAAGAATGAGTAAGTGACCCCAAACTTTTGAACGGTAGTGTATATATATATTTATATATACATACCATAAACTTCTATCAATAGAGTAGTGAGAGAATACAGTTTCATTTCAGAATGTGTTTTTCTCATGTACAATGCCATTATTTGTTTATGGTTACTGCTAATCAAGTGTTTACTTTTGGTTGCTATGATCGCATTGCAAATGCACCGTTGTAACTATGGATACAATGGAACTTCTGTGTAAAATCTATTCTAATGCCTCTGATTGTAGAAAAAGACTTTGCTTGTTCTTCAGATGACTGTTTTAATCATCAAGATCCTGATAAAAAAGAAAGAAACCCTGAAAGAAAGCTCATTTTATTTCAGTTGGACCGGTGCGACCATTTGTAGAATTTAACACCGGTGCTACTGCTCTTAAATGTTAGTCTGGAGCCATGTAAATAAATAGGAAAATAAACAATTATTTGCTGTGGCATTGCAAGTATTAATTTGCAAGAACAAATCTTAAAGTAAGAAAAGATGCTAATTTGATGTTTTATACATTACCCGATTAGCGCTCTTGTCACCTGTGATCTTATTAACATACCTATGTGACTTATTTCAAACATTAGAGTAAACGTGCAACTAAAATGGACAGAAATCATGGGATTTGTTTAATTGTAAAAATGTGCCGTGTCTACTTTTGGTGCTAAAGTGAAATGCAAATGACCCAAAATAAATAAAGTATTTTATTAAAGTACAAATAGATCAAATAAAATAAAACAATTAGAGACAAACTTTGATGTTTGCTTGATAAAGTCTTGTTTGAATATTCAAAATAATTGTAAAAGTTTGAAGGTTTTACAGGCCCAACATTGATTGATTGATTGATTGATTGATTGATTGATTGATTGGCCTGTTTGTACATTCTGTCAATGTAAGTCTATGGGCTTTTAAAAGTTTCGATCACTCGCTGTGCGAAAACCGTTATTCTGATCCGTTAGAAAAGCCATCGCAACCCGAGTCTGAACAGTCTGAAGGTCTGTGCTAGAGGTCGACCGATAGTGGATTTTTGCCGATACTGATAACAAAGGTGGTGGCTAGGCTGATAACCGATATATCGGCCAATAGTTTTTCAAAATGTATTTATAAATTGTAAAAACAAAATTCGTATTCTTTCCTTACTATGACGGCACTCTATGAAAGTGTTGTAAATGAATTAAATCCCAGATGCAGTTCATTTTTCACCCATAATCCCCAAAATAACCAGAAAAATTTGGTTTGATTTGGTGCACAACGTGGGACTTTTTAACTATAAACAAGCCCGAAACACACCGGGGACTCTTATTTTGAAATTACGAAATCGGGAAAAACTATCAGCAACTATCGCCACCGATTTTTGCCTATAACGATAGTTCCAAAAAGCAACTATCGACAGAGATTAATATCGACCGATATATCGGTCGACCACTCTAGGTGGAGGTGCAATTGACCATATTGATCTTGGTTTAGGGATTTCGGAAAAACCCTAAACAAAGTCTGTAGGATTACTACTGTATGTTGAAGTTGTCAAGCTCAAATACTTCATACTTCTGTGGGCTGTAAGAACTTGTGCACACAGCCAGCCAATCAGATTGCAGCTTGCTGTTTTGAGGAGGATCTTGCCATTGCTGTGTGCAGTGTGCTTTAGATGGTCTATGGGATGGTGTGGAGATGGTCTATGGGATGGTGTGTCATCTGAGGCCAAGACTGATTTAACGGATTATATTTTTCCATATGTACCCGAAACAGGTACTACGAGAGTTTGTACGACACCGCAGCAAACCTGAATGTGACGTACCCGCCAAACCTCAGTCCAGACGAACAGCTTGTACACGAGACCGACGCTGCCAAGGTACCGTAGCAACCGGACTCCTTTAACAACCAGTTCGCAGTCATTTTAACTTGGTAATATTATGTCTGCTTTCTCATTTGCTCACATCTTTTTCACTAATGTTCTCGTTCTCTCTCTCAGTCTCTAGCTGAAGTGGCCACACTAGTCGCTCGATCACTTTACATGCAGGCAGGAGGCGAGGAGAACGCACTCAACAACATCACCGCTGACCCTAAGATCGTGAGTCACATGAACACACACTGAAGTGTCACATGACTACATGTGACTCACTCTCTCTGTCTTCTCTCTGTCAGGTCGCTCAGTTGCTGTATGGTTTTCTCGTTCAGAAGAACAACAGTTGGTTCAGATCTTTGTTGCCTCCAGAAGTGACTAAAAAACGAGACAATGCCATGTTAGGTGAGATTACACCCTGTTCCACGGAAACTGTGCTGGAGCCTCTTTCATAACCGGGCTGTGTTTCCAAAGACCGGACATCTAAGCGAGGCTGTTCACAAACAAACATAGCACATCACAGCCTTGTTCACGTCTGCTAGTTTTGAGAATATCCACACATGTCTGACTCTGCCCCTCGTGTGGTCTCCAGGTGCTGGTCCTCCTCAGTTCTACATCGGTCTGGGCCCACGGATCCACGGTCCAGTCCACAGCGTGACGCGGTTTGTGCAGTATATTATGGCTAACCTGACGGGAACTGTAACCAACCTCACAGAGACTCAGTGCCAGAATCCCAGCGACATCAATACTGAGAGCAAAGACGTGAGTACAACTTGTTTACAAGTGCTCTAGATTATAGATCAGTTTGGATATTTTGAGCACCGCATATCAGCATTGTCTAAAAACTGAGTTTGAATCCAGGGCGTGCTGAGTGACTCCAGCCAGTTCTCCTTAGCAACCAAATTGGCCCGGTTGCTAGGGAGGGTAGAGTTACATGGGGTAACCTCCTCGTGGTGGTGATTAGTGGTTCTCTCAATGGGGCGTGTGGTGAGTGACTCCAGTCAGTTCTCCTTAGCAACCAAATTGTCCCGGTTGCTAGGGAGGGTAGAGTCACATGGGGTAACCTCCTCGTGGTGGTGATTAGTGGTTCTCACTCTCAATGAGTCACGTGATCAGATGCGCGGATTGACGGTCTCAGAAGCGGAGGCGACTGAGACTCGTCCTCCGCCACCCGGATTGAGGCGAGTACCCGCGCCACCACGAGGAGCTACTAAGTAGTTATATATTAAGCATCCCAAGTTAAAGCTCCAGCATCCAGATCTTAAAAATAAATATTGCTAATATTTTGACATGTGGCTCTAAACTCTAGTGAGCTCCCTAGCTAGACAACATTGTGGCTGTCTGATGAAGGCTGTCCCAAACTATAGGCAGCAAATTTATGCACCTTATTTTGGGCAAACAGTCCATACAATATTTGGGACCCAGGCGAGGGGAATATCGCTGATGATAACTATAGTTTATTCGGTGTGGATGGAAAACATTTTCCTGCTCTAATACTGGATTTGTTTTTCCTCTCTCAGTTGTTCGCATACTTCTGGGTTTCGGGCTCCGTCTCTGTGAACAGCACTGGAGACCCGTTCTGTGTGCGGGCATCTGTACGCCTGTCTAAAGCTATCTCGCCTGCCTTTGAGCTGCTGGAATACGGATCCAGAGATTATTCCACATGGACGGAGTCTCGCTGGAAGAGCATCCGAGCGCGGATCTTTCTCGTGGCCAGCCGAGAACTCGAGGTAACTCGGAAACGATGGGATTCCAGTTGATATTCATTGAGAACGATCGATCGCATTTATCCTGATGGGTGATAGTTGAAATTATTAATTTTTTTTGTCTCTTTGTCTCTAATAGATGTTAACACTCGGAGTGGGCGTGGCTGTGCTGCTCTTGTCTCTATTGGTGACGTACTTCATCAGTTCAAAGGCGGAGCTTTTGTTTAGCTCTGCCCGCGATACGCCCACGACCACCTACTGAACGGAAGCAGAGACAAACACTCACAGATCTGAAGCACAGATGCACTCTTGAATCAATTAACTTATTCAATCCTAACAGATCAAACTGAACTTGGTCTCCTGGATAGTTGTTCATATTTGTTTTTCCTCATTGTTTTAATAATTCCAGATTTTTTTTTCTATGACGTGGGTGTGGCACAAAACTAAAAAGCTGATTTTAACTGAATGTGGTTCACATTAATGAGTGACTGAATGTTGAGTGTCTGATTTACGTGTGTGTGTGTGTGCAAGCAGTGAGTGTGCAATAGTTTAAAGCTGATTTTGGTGTCGATCTTTTTGTTTGTGAATGTAACACTGTCCGTTCTCTCAGAACTGAGAAGCGATGAACGTTTACGACCGCGACTACACTAGAAAACTAGAAAAAGTTTAAAAAAAAAACAAATTATTAATGATATACAGCGTTTGCTTCTTGACTCGAGTTGAATGAAAACTGTTTGATCAATGATGTCATAATTATTCTTGAAGAACTTGATGTCTTGAGAACTGAATAAACATCTTTTCCAAAGTTTTGATTTCTTTCGTTTACGGCAAGACGCTGATAAACAGCATCCAATGAAATAATATTTTACCAAATGTTTTTAAGACCACTTGGGGTTATTCGCAATTAAGCACATCAAATGCCATTGATTTAATAGAGTATAATCATCCGTGCACAGGGATTTTTTTATTAGTATTAAAAGTACAACAAATGCAACCATGATGTACTGTATACTTGCAAGTGTACATTACAAATTCACTTTATCATCTAAATAATTTCATTTCATATATATATATATATATATATATATTCCGCTAGAGTAATGAAATTGGTTGATAAGTGGCTAGTATTGCAATGCAAAAGAAACTCACGGCGCGATTACATACAAAATCAATGCAAAAACGAGAATAGGTCTGTACATTGCTTTATTCATTGGGAAAGGAAGTGGAACAAGTATATCAAACATTCACATTCGTAAATGAAGAAAGGGAGGACTATGATACGGTAATCCATAAGCTCGACAACAACTTTGTACCAAAAGTAAATGTCATCCACGAGCGAGCACGATTTCAAGAGAGTCATACTTTGAGTCGGGGGACAAAGCAGGGAAGCTTTTGGCTCAATATATAAAGCAGAGAGAGTCTTTTTCTACTATTCCCTCAGTGAAATCTGCTGGTGGTGAAATATTTACCTTGGCCTTTGATTTGAATAATGCTTTTAAATATTTCTATCTTGATCTGTATAGTTCCACGTCTTGGTCTGCTGATAGAAACTTTGTGTAACAATTAGAACTCCATAAATTGACGACTGAGCAAAACAATTCTCTTGATTCTGAGATAATCTTGGAGGAGTTGGGCGAGGTAATTAAGGCCTTGCCTACAGGCAAGGCTCCGGGGCCAGATGTCTCCTGCTGCAGAACTTGCTCCACTTTTGTTATAAGTTTATACAGAATCATTAAAGAATGGAAAATATCCACCAACAATGACACAAGCCCGGGTCAGTCTGATTCTTAAACAGGACAAAAATCCAAGCGAGTGTAAGAATTATCGTCCAATTTCACTGATCACGCTAGATGTAAAAATTTTGTCTAAGACTCTGGTTAACCGATTAATTAAAGTTATGACATCTCTTATATATGTCTTATATACACATATAGATCAGGTGGGGTTTATTCAGGGCCGTAGCTCTTCTGATAACATTAGCCGTCTCATCAATATCATGTGATCAGTGGCGAATGATCAGACTCCGGTCGCTGCCATCTCACTTGATGCCGAAAAGATATTTGATATGGTAGAATGGGATTATCTTTTTAAGATTTTGGAAATATACGGGTTCGGGAATACTTATATTGGATGGATTAAGTTACATTATAGACACCCGGAAGCGGCGGTACAAACAAATGGATTGATTTCAGATTATTTTACTCTGGATAGGGGTACCCGGCAATTTCCCCGTTATTGCTATGTCTTGTCCTGGAACCATTAGCAGTGGCGATAAGAAGGGAAGTTGATTTCCAGGGGTGGTGGTGGGTGGTGTGGCACATAAGCTTTTGCTTTACTCAGATTATATTTTTTTATTCATCTCTGACGCCATTAGATCTATGCCTTGCCTCCATAGAATTATTAATTCCTTTTCTAAGTTCTTGGGATACAAGAACTTTGTCAATTGGTCTAAATCTGATATGGTACGATTTCACATGAGAGTTCAAAAGCTGGACGAAATGGCAGAGGAATATATTCGCAGTGTGCGCGAGCTAGCGAACACATGTGACTTTGTTGCCACTAAGGATGAGAATATCCTTGACAGGCTCGTGATAGGGATTCTGGACAGAAAGATATCAGAAAAGCTCCAATTAATGCCTGATTTGACTCTCAGTAACGCCATAGAGCTTGTGAGGCAATCCGAACAAGTCCGAGGACATGTCAGTGAACAGGCTGCTAACGTCAGTGCACAGATCAGTGGCTAGCGCTAGGCGGAAAACTCCTTATAATGAGAGAGGGAAACAGTACCGTGCCACAAAACGAAGCCAGTCTGAGCAAACCTTTGCGTGGAAGTGTAAAAGATGTGGAAGGAATCATGGAAAAGGGGAAATGTGTCCAGCTAAATGTGCTGAATGTCACAAATGCAGAAAGAAAGGTCACTTTGCTGCAGTTTGCAGAACTCGAGAAGTCTATGATGTTAGCAAACCACCAGAGGGCAGCATTGCAACACTTCCTTGGTGAGCTAACTCAAATTAATGATAAGCTGCGTTCACACTGCTAGCGACTTTGTCGCTGCAGGTCGCCAGTGGCTGGCGGTGAAGTTGCTAGTGGGTGTTCCCAATACTGGTTGCCTAGTAACGTTTATAAATGTCATTCCATTGCTGTTGACAGCGAATCGCTTTTCTTGCCGCTAAAAACAAACATTTTGGAGGGAAAAGACTAAATATAAATGTAATCAGTACATAAAATGCTTTATATAAAAGATGAATGAGAAACAAGGTGTTGCTCTTTGCCATAGCGGCTGTTTATCTGCGGCGAAAACGCAAACGCCGGTCTGTCTGTGTCCACAAAACCATCAGGAGTCAGACACCTTTCCACGCAGCATTTTTCTTAAAAATGTCCTTGTACGTGGGAAGAGACGAATCATAGAGCACTGGAAAATTGCTAACAGCAAGAAATAGCCTTTCATCCATCTGTCCGTTACTGCAGGAGCTGAGAGAGAGAGAAGGATCACGTGAGCTCTCCCGTCTTCCCTCCTATTGGCTGTCGCTTCCGTAAGTCGCTCTTCATTTGAATAAAGTTGAACTTGTCTCAACTTTGTCGCATCGCTGGACATGCCCACATCTGGTTGCCGGAAGTCGCTGTGCTCTCATTGAAAATGAATGGGATGGTGTCGCGATGTCGCTGGGAGTGTGTACGCAGCTTTCGCCACAACTCAACAGTGTCAGTGTGAAACTTGAGAGCCCGGGAGGTACGTTGAACTGCAAAGGATGACTACCTACAATGATAGGC
>JAVLUX010000004.1:650000-660000 GCA_032164185.1 Moxostoma hubbsi
GACATTTACATCACTCTTAAAACCATCTGAATGTCAATGCAAGTGTGATTTATCTGAAAGAAAGATAGCATTTTTAAATTTTTTAGGAGTCCAGTAGTTTTGGGGGACACTGTATGTATTCTTGCATCTATTAAAACAGTAAAAATTAGGGGAGGAAAGGCGGATAATGACTTTTACTGTTCTTAATCTTTTTCAGAAACAAGAAGGAGGAATCTACGAGGTATTTTTGGTGTTTAATGAACTTCAAATTGTCTGATTAATTTATTACTGCAGTGAAACGATGACTTCATGTGGCTTGTCGTTTTTCAGGGTTTACAGCTTCCACATCAAGACACCTACGAAACGCTTCAGGTAGCAAAGAAGTGACCTTTGACCCGATCATCTCTCAAACTGCATATACAGCTCAAAGATAACAGTATGCATGTTGCTTTTAAGGCTTTTCATTGTAATCTTGTTTTGTAAGTAAATACACAAACAAGCAGAGCATTGTAAACAAACGCTTCTGTTCTGTAGCTGTTAGCATATTTCTATTAAACATATCACTTGTGTAGCTAAACCTTTTACTGATAATAAATAACTTATAATAATTGTAAATAATAGTTAACACAGATTCTTTTTTTGCATGTGTTTGCATGTTTTCTATAAGTGCAGGAGGAAGTATAACAAATAAAATGACAATAATATAATTACAAATGTAATAATAATAAATATAGCTGCAAGCAGCAATTAACAGGATTCAAGCCTTTTAAGAACTTTCAAATTATGCAAAAAAGGACTGTATTTGTATTTGTATATGTACATTGAAAGTTGCTGAATTTGCAAACTGGTGCTGAATATGACTGATGTCTTGTGTTCAATCAACCTGAAACAGGATAATTGTTGTTGGTCATGTTATGGTTTGTTTTTACATTTTAACTGTTATAAAGCAATAAAGCACCCAATCTCCAAAAAGGCTTTAGAAGTTTTAATAATTATTTTAGAAATTATAGGCTTTTGGATATACTTGGTCAAACCCACATGATAAATGCAAACCCTAAATAAATAAATAAATAAAGTTCAACTTTTCTTTGATAATTATTGACGTAGGGAATCCTAGATGTAGTTCACAATATCAGGTAACACTGGATAATATACAATAATTTACACACCATTTATACAGCCATTTAGCTGAAATATGATTGGCTGCTGGTGGCCATGTTTTTTTTTTTATTTGAGTAATATTGTAGAATATGTTAGCATTTGGCACCTACAACATGCATACCAATGTCCAACTTCATTGATCATACAGTTGTGGAATTATTAACGGGTTTTTGTTTTAGCACCCCTATAGGCGAAATATTTCGCAAACGTCACGTGCATCCCCAGAATGTCCTGTTGTCTATGTTTATTAAGTTTCGTAACATTTGGCCTTTTCGTTTGGTAGATATTATATATGTCGAGCACATAAATAAAATACTGTATATGCTTGTTTATGTTTTTCACTGATGTAAAAAACTACATACTATCAGCAGTGAGGGATTCACATGTGATAAATGTAAGGAATTAGTCAGGCTGACGGAGAAGGTTAATGAGTTAGAGACTCGCATCCGAACGCTAGTGGAGGTCAGTGAGAAAGAGAAGCCGGTAGATACTGTTTCGGTTACGAGTAGTACAGAGAGCAACATACACATTTTGGCTGTACAGCCCCTGCAGCAGGGCATTTGGGTTATGTCTTGGCGGCATACTCGCTCAGCAAAGCGACACCACTCTCCCGTTTCTGTTAGGGTTTCCAATCAATTCTCCTCACTCAGTGATGGACCCACTGAGAATCATGTTGAAAGAGCCCTTGTTATCGGCGATTCTATTATAACGAACGTGGAAATAGAGACTCCAGCCACCATTGTTAAATGCATTTCGGGGGCCAGAGCATCTGACATCAAATCAAATTTACAAGTGCTGGCTAATGCTAAACGTAGATTTTCGAAAATTGTTATCCATGTCGGCACTAATGATGTCCGGCTTCGCCAGTCTGAGATCACTAAAGATAATGTTAAAGAAGTGAGCAAATTTTCAAAAACGATGTCAGACACTGTAATATGCGCTGGTCCCCTCCCTGCTCGTCGTGGTGATGAGGTTTATAGTAGATTAGTGTCACTGAATGGCTGGATGTCTGAGTGGTGTCTGGAGAATAGCTTATGATTTATAGACAATTGGAAAAGTTTTTGGGGTAGACCTGACCTGCTAAAGAGAGACGGACTCCATCCCTCCAGGGAAGGTGCCGCTCTCCTCTCTAGTAATTTGGCTCATAGTCTTAATAGTAATAATATTTGACTAACTGGGGCCCAGGTCAGGAAGCAGACAAACTGGTTAAACCGAACGTCTGCTAGCTGCCTTGAGACGTCATACAGGTCACATAAACTACAACACATAGAGACTTTATCACCTAGATATCTCAAAGAGACTGTGTCTGTTCCCCGAACTACCAAACACAATACTCTATATATAGAAACAATTTGATTAAGGTCAAAATTTAACAAAACAAACAAATTAAAAATACACATCATATAAAAATAGGACTACTAAACATTGGATCTCTTTCTACCAAAGCACTAATTGTTAATTAAATGATTACAGATCATAGATTGGATGCGCTCTGTTCAACTGAAACCTGGTTAAACCGGATGAGTATATCAGTTTAAAGGAATCTACTCCCCCAGGTTATTGTTATAAACATGAGCCTCGTCTGAAGGGTCGAGGAGGAGGTGTTGCTACAATTTCCAGTGAAGTTACAGAACTAATAATGCTTAATGTGACACCGTCATATATAAATAAAAAATCTTTTTGTCATCTTTTGTCCTTGCTACAGTGTATAGATCACCTGGGCCGTATTCAGGTTTCCTTGGTGAATTTGCTAATTTTTTATCAGATATTGTAGTTAGTGTAGATAGAGCTTTAATTGTTGGTGACTTCAACATTCACATAGATAATGAAAATGATACATTCAGATTAGCATTTAACAATATACTCAACTCTCTTGGAGTCAGACAATATGTAACAGGACCAACTTATCACCATAATCATACGCTAGATTTAATTCAGTCATATGGATTTGATGTTGATAATATAGAAATTCTGCAGCAGAGTGATGACATCTCGGATCATTACCTCGTCTCTTGTATGCTGCAATCAGCTAATGTTACTCAACACCACACTATCATTCAGATAGGACTATTCTTTCAACCACTAAAGATAGCTTCACTAATAATCTTCCAGATCTATCTCATACACTCAATAAACACCAAAGCCCAGAAGAACTTGATGAAATAACAAAAAATATAAATGCAGTCTTCTCTAGCACTCTTGATACTGTCGCCACACTTCGATTAAAGAAATAAGCCCTGCACCATTTTACAATGATCACATTCATGCTCTCAAGAGAGCAGCTCGGAAAATGGAGCGCATGTGGAAAAATACTAAATTAGAAGTATTTCGTGGTGCATGGAAGGATAGTGTCTGTAGCTACAGACAATCACTAAAAGCTGCCAGGTCAGCATATTTTAGTAAACTCATAGAAAATAACCACAACAGTCCTCGATGTTTATTCAGTACTGTGGCTAAATTGGTTAGGAATAAAGCCTCAACAGAACCAGATATTACGTCACAGCACAAGAGTAATTACTTCATGAATTTCTTTACAGATAAAATTGAAATAATCAGAAATAAAATTGGAATTAAGCAATCATCTGTCACAGCACCTCAGAAAACAGTGTTCTAATAATTTTCCTCACGTGCAACTTCAATCTTTCTCTGTCACAGGTCATGAAGAGCTAACAAAACTTATCAAAACATCAAAAGCAACAACATGTTTGTTAGATGCAACACCATATAAGCTCTTAAAAAAGGTATGCCCTGTAATCTCAGAACCTCTTCTTAATATCATTAACTCCTCGCTATGCTTAGGACATGTCCCAAGAAACTTTAAAATGGCCGTTATCAAACCGCTTATTAAGAAGCCACAACTTGATCCTGGAGAACTGGCGAATTATAGACCGATTTCAAATCCCCCCCGTTTATGTCAAAAATACTACAAAAGGTAGTATAATCCCAAATAAGTTCATTTCTACAGAGAAATAGTATATACGAAAAATTCCAGTCAGGATTTAGGCCTCATCACAGTACAGAGACTGCACTTATCAGAGTTACAAATGACTCTTATCATCTGATCGCAGCTGCATTTCTCTTCTAGTGCTTTTAGATCTTAGTGCCGCATTCGACACGATAGATCCCGACATTCTATTGAATAGGCTGGAGAATTATGTTGGCATTTATGGAGTTGCATTAGCATGGTTTAGGTCCTATTTATCAGACCGCTACCACTTTGTCTATGTAAATGAGGAATTGTCAAACCAAACAAAAGTAAAATACGGAGTGCCACAAGGATCAGTTTTAAGGCCTCTGCTTTTCTCCATGGATATGCTTCCCCTGGGAGATATTATCAGGAATTGTGGAATAAGTTTCTGGTCTGGTAATAGTTCCTAGAATATCAAATCCACAAAAGGGGGTAGATCCTTTTCCTATTTGGCTCCCAAACTATGGAATAGTCTCCCTAACACTGTTCGAGATGCAGACACACTCCCTCAGTTTAAGTCTAGACTAAAGACTCATCTATTTATCCAGACATCAGATATCCATTTATCTAATTTATTCTCCAACCCACAATTAGGCTGCTTTAGTTGGGTCTGCCGGAACCAGAAACCAGAAACATTGATCATGCTTTATAACTCTGCGACAAATTGAATGGCATCTATGCTTATATTATTTTATTTATTTCCCTGTCTCAACCTCGGGACTCTTATCTTGAGGTCACCAGAACCGGCTGATCCAGCACGATTCCTGCTTTATGTTGGACTCCACAGCTAGTGATGACTACTAAATGCTGCCTATGCCAGCCAGACATCACTTCAGTCTATTATGATGGACTTCAGAGGATGAACTGATGCCAAATCCAACCATAAAACATGGGACACTTCATATGCCATTGTCTGAACCTTGGATTTAAGATGGACCACACCGAACCTAACCGAAATGACCGGGCAGGTTGAACTGCGTTTCATGCATAGACTAACAATTGCCAACAAAAGCCTTCATCGGCCAATTAACAAGGACAATTAGCCAGAGGGGAACAGGCCCCCACAGCGAGTCTGGTTTAGGGTTAGGGTGGGGTTAGTCAGTGGGGACCTGGCCCCCACAGTGAGTCTGGTTTAGGGTTAGGGTGGGGTTAGTCAGAGGGGAACTAACCCCCACAGCGAGTCTGGTTTAGGGTTAGGGTGGGGTTAGTCAGAGGGGACCTGGCCCCCACGGCGAGTCTGGTTTAGGGTTAGGGTGGGGTTAGTCAGAGGGGACCTGGCCCCCACAGTGAGTCTGGTTTAGGGTTAGGGTGGGATTAGTCAGAGGGGACCTGGCCCCCACAGTGAGTCTGGTTTAGGGTTAGGGTGGGATTAGTCAGAGGGGAACTAACCCCCACAGTGAGTCTGGTTTAGGGTTAGGGTGGGGTTAGTCAGAGGGGAACTGGCCCCCACAGTGAGTCTGGTTTAGGGTTAGGGTGGGGTTAGTCAGAGGGGAACTGGCCCCCACAGTGAGTCTGGTTTAGGGTTAGGGTGGGATTAGTCAGAGGGGAACTGGCCCCCACAGTGAGTCTGGTTTAGGGTTAGGGTGGGGTTAGTCAGAGGGGAACTGGCCCCCGCAGTGAGTCTGGTTTAGGGTTAGGGTGGGGTTGGTCAGAGGGGAACTGGCCCCCACAGTGAGTCTGGTTTAGGGTTAGGGTGGGGTTAGTCAGAGGGGAACTGGCCCCCACAGTGAGTCTGGTTTAGGGTTAGGGTGGGGTTAGTCAGAGGGGAACTGGCCCCCACAGTGAGTCTGGTTTAGGGTTAGGGTGGGGTTAGTCAGAGGGGAACTGGCCCCCACAGTGAGTCTGGTTTAGGGTTAGGGTGGGGTTAGTCAGAGGGGAACTGGCCCCCACAGTGAGTCTGGTTTAGGGTTAGGGTGGGGTTAGTCAGAGGGGAACTGCTTCAGCTGCTCTCTGGGGTTATTAATACAATTATTATTTAATGACTTATTTTTAAACACGATTAACAATCATATTTTATCTAATTACACAATGATGATTCATCAACATTACAGTTTTATCATCTGTTAATGCCTCATCTTCTGTAAAGCTGCTTTGAAACGATGTGTGTTGTGACACACACCATTCAAATAAAACTGACTTGACTGTAAGTAACGAGATGTCTGGGTCATTAGTATATGGTCATGTTTATTTATCTCTCTGGTGTACCTAGTTTCCCCTCTTATATCTTCGCAAGCTTACAAGACTCTCCGTGAGGGCCTGGGTAGCTCAGTGGTAAAGACGCTGGTTGTCTCCCCTGGCGTTGCGAGTTTGAATCCCAGGGCGTGCTGAGTGACTCCAATCAGGTCTCTGAAGCAACCAAATTGGCCCGGTTGCTAGGGTGGGTAGAGTCACATGGGGTAACCTCCTTGTGATCGCTATAATGTGGTTCGCTCTCGGTGGGGTGAGTGGTGCATAGCTGCTGCCGTGGGCCTCCACACGTGCTACATCTCCGTGGTAACACACTCAACGAGCCACATGATAAGATGTGCGGGTTTACGGTCTCAGAGTCAGCTGAGATTCATCCTCTGCCACCCGGATTGAGGCGAGTCACTATGCCACCATAAGGACTTAGAGTACTTTGGGAATTGGACAAAAAAAAGAAAACTCTCGGCTTCCCTGCAGTGTTCCAGCGGACATTCTACACTTCGCTGATATTCGCATTGTTGGTGAACGGGTCCTCGCTTTTGGCCTGAGTATCCTTTATTTCTATTACTATATTGTAGTCTGTCTGTTAGCTCATTTACTGTGATTGGGAAATCCAGGGGGTTCTGATTGTCTTTCATTTTTTCTTTCAGGATTTCTAATTTGGTTTTTATTTCATTTCGAGCAGGATTTGTTTCAGTTGTCCTGTGCAGATTTTCAAAGTGTGTCCTCCATATGTTCCCATTTTGAATGGCCAATTCTTCCTCTTGGGGTCTATAGAGAGTGTTCCAATTGTTCTCTCTCTCTCTCTCTCACTCTCTCTCTCTCTCTCTCTCTCTCTCTCTCTCTATATCTGTTTCTCTCTCTGTCTCTCTTTATTCTCTCTCTCTCTCTCTCTCTCTCTCTCTCTCTCTCTCTCTCTCTGTTTCTCTCTCTCTCTCTAATTCAATTCAATTCAAATGAGATTTATTGGCATAACAAATTGTACATTGTATTGCCAAAGCATTTATTCTGTATTGAACAAGTGTGGAAAAACAGGGAAAAAAATAAATAAATAAAATAAACATTGCATATACTTTCAGTGCTGTTTGTGTGTGTGTGTGTGTACAAGAAGAGTTTGTATGAGTTTGTGTGTGTGTGTGTGTGTGTGTGTGTGTGTGTGCGCGCGCGCGAGTGCCTATTTGTGTGTGTGTGTGTGTGCGTCTCTCTCTCTCTCTCTGCTGTTTACATTCTTAGGTTTCTTTGTTCGAAGAAACTGAAGAATTTGCATGTTGAACTGGTTTGTCTTGTTTAATTCACACATGCACATCACTCAAATACTGAACTAAACCAACTACACATCCGTTTCAACATTGAGTGGTCTTCCTGTTAGTTAATAGTATATAATATTACTAATATTTCTAGTAGCCTAAAAAAATAAATAAAACAACAATAATAATAATGTTAAAAAAATCAATAAGCTAAATGGACTTTTATTTGAGTGAGAGATATATAATGTGGCGTTCAGTGCTCAAATCAAAGGTCAGAGTGCGTGTTTGTGGTGGGTGGAGCTCGAGCACAGGTGAATCAAACCTTCAGCTCACCTGAACAGAACCAATGAAGCTTTCTTCACATCGACCGCCAAATCTCTCACACTTTCAGCAAACAGGAGTTCAAACATGTGTTTGTCAGGCGCGGAATATTCCTGCAATATTTCAGGGTATGTTTCCTGACAGATCCGCGCACGTGCTTTTATAAATGTGTATTGTTTCGAATGTTTACAAGCGCTGGAACGTCATTAACGGGGCAGAAGATCCGGATGAGAAACATGTTCGCGAGATGTGAAAGGAAAATAAACTGACGGAGAGACGGACATACAACAAACAACATGACAAAACTTGTGACCTGCCTCAGTGTATTATATTTAACAGCAATGAGTGAGTACATTAATTAAAATATCTGTCTGTCTGTCTGTCTGTCTATCTGTCTGTCTGTCTGTCTATCTATCTATCTATCTATCTATCTATCTGTCTGTCTATCATTCTATCTAACTATATGTCTGTCTGTCATTCTATCTATATGTCTGTCTGTCATTCTATCTATCTGTCTGTCTGTCTGTCATTCTATCTATCTATCTGTCTGTCTGTCATTCTATCTAACTATATGTCTGTATGTCATTCTATCTGTCTGTCTGTCTGTCATTCTTTCTATCTATCTATCTGTCTGTCATTCTATCTATCTGTCTGTCTGTCTGTCATTCTATCTATCTGTCTGTCTGTCATTCTATCTATCTGTCTGTCTGTCTGTCATTCTATCTATCTGTCTGTGTGTCATTCTATCTATCTGTCTGTATGTCATTCTATCTGTCTGTCTGTCTGTCTGTCTGTCATTCTATCTAACTATATGTCTGTATGTCATTCTATCTATATGTCTGTCTGTCATTCTATCTATCTGTCTGTCTGTCTGTCATTCTATCTATCTGTCTGTCTGTCATTCTATCTATCTGTCTGTCTGTCTGTCATTCTATCTATCTGTCTGTGTGTCATTCTATCTATCTGTCTGTATGTCATTCTATCTGTCTGTCTGTCTGTCTGTCTGTCATTCTATCTAACTATATGTCTGTATGTCATTCTATCTATCTGTCTGTCTGTCATTCTATCTAACTATATGTCTGTATGTCATTCTATCTGTCTGTCTGTCTGTCATTCTTTCTATCTATCTATCTGTCTGTCATTCTATCTATCTGTCTGTCTGTCTGTCATTCTATCTATCTGTCTGTCTGTCATTCTATCTATCTGTCTGTCTGTCTGTCATTCTATCTATCTGTGTGTCATTCTATCTGTCTGTATGTCATTCTATCTGTCTGTCTGTCTGTCTGTCTGTCATTCTATCTGTCTGTCTGTCTGTCATTCTATCTGTCTGTCTGTCTGTATGCCATTCTATCTATCTATCTGTCTGTCATTCTATCTGTCTGTCTGTCATTCTATCTAACTATCTGTCTGTCTGTCATTCTATCTGTCTGTCTGTCATTCTATATATCTGTCATTCTGTCTATCTGTCTGTCTGTCATTCTATCTATCTGTCTGTCTGTCATTCTATTTATCTGTCTGTCTCTGTCATTCTATCTATCTATCTGTCTGTCTGTCATTCTGTCTAACTATATGTCTGTATGTCATTCTATCTATCTATCTGTCTGTCTGTTATTCTATCTGTCTGTCTGTCTGTCATTCTGTCTATCTGTCTGTCTGTCATTCTATCTATCTATCTGTCTGTCATTCTGTCTATCTGTCTGTCATTCTATCTATCTGTCTGTCTGTCATTCTGTCTGTCTGTCTATCTGTCATTCTATTTATCTGTAATTCTGTCTGTCTGTCTATCTGTCTGTCTGTCTGTCATTCTATCTATCTATCTATCTGTCTGTCTGTCATTCTGTCTAAATATATGTCTGTATGTCATTCTGTCTGTCTGTCTGTCATTCTATCTATCTATCTGTCTGTCTGTCATTCTGTCTAAATATATGTCTGTATGTCATTCTGTCTGTCTGTCTGTCATTCTATCTATCTATCTGTCTGTATGTCATTCTGTCTGTATGTCATTCTGTCTGTCTGTCATTCTATCTATCTGTCTGTCTGTCATTCTATCTAACTATATGTCTGTATGCCATTCTATCTATCTGTCTGTCTGTCATTCTATCTAACTATATGTCTGTATGTCATTCTGTCTGTCTGTCAT
>JAVLUX010000004.1:662500-680000 GCA_032164185.1 Moxostoma hubbsi
GTGTGTGTGTGTGTGTGTGTGTGTGTGACACTTCCAATGCAAGTCAATGGGGTTTAATCTATAAACATTAAAATACTGTTTCACAAGTATAGACACAAGACATAAACAATATGTGTGTTAACATGATTTTACTGTCATTAAATCACACACTGACCACATCTGTGGAAAGATAGACAATTTTACAACTTCGTTGCCATGACGATGTGATGTCATCAAACCATAAAACGATGATTTAAACAACTTTACAGCTCAAATTATGCATGCGTTTTACCATAATTCATGTAAGTGCTTTTATACAATAATAATCTTCACATTTCTGACTTTAAACCCTCCAAAAATTGCCCCATCGACTTCCATTGTAAGTGCCTCACTGGAACACACATTTGTACTTTTTTTTTTAAAGGAGGAACAAGTCGATATACATTTTTGTGGTAATCACCATTAAGCCACGAATGCTTTCGATTGAGCATCACTAGTGATTCAACATCACGTTCACAATCATGCATTCATATTGAGGCTGCAGGTTATCACGTGACTAATAACAGCCGATTGTTGGTGTAAAATTGGTTTCATATAACAGATTAGCAAACGAGAAATTCATATCGAGTCACATGCATTGCAAAATGACCAGTTTTGTCTTGTAGTTTCGCTCCACTTATGAAAATGGTCAAGCAGGACCAAGTTTATAAAGCGGGATCAAGCATTGCATGCAACCGGAAGTGTGTGTTTGCTCATTGCATTCAGCTTTCTGTCTCCGTTTAGATCCACTGATCAAGGGCACCCTTCCGCATGGGAAAGACCTTGTGTTTGAAGTGTAACGTGTTTGCAGACCAAGCGAAATCGATGATGATGATAGTGCAGGTTTATTATTAACCGAAGGTCACAAACACATTAACCCAGTTGACCTCGGCTCTCACCAGGAAGCACAGTCAGTCATGTGTGGGAGAATCTCACAAAGAACATGTTATGGTGATATCTGACCCCCAAATCAAAGGGAAAAGCGTTTGATATTTTGCATTAAACAAAATAGTTTTTTTTTGCATTCTCTCATGCAACTATTAGCGACGCATGCTTATGATTGTGCTGTACAAATAAATACATTTGCATTACAGTAATGATAAAATATGAGTAAAATCATTTTTATGAAATCTTCATTTTCTTTATGCAAAATATGTTGTTTTCTGAATTGATATGACATGTTGACACTGTCTCTGTCTGTGTTCTCAGTGTGTGTTCATGGTGCGTTCATCGAGCCGCCTCCTTCCATGTCGCTGCGCTCTTTCTCTGACACGCAAACGCGGCTGCCGTGTCGGTTTACGGTGGACGGGGACGAGCGAGTCGTGCAGGTGACCTGGTCCAGACAGAAACCTGGAGGAGAGAGAGAACAAATCATCATTGGACACTTTACCGAGGGACCCAAAGGTGGTCACACGCGTCACATTTCACCCTTAAAACTAAAGAATGAATAAGAATTATATGTTGCATAAAGGCAATGAGGATTATATTTAGGACCAGAAAGACTGTGAAAGAACGAAATGTTTTGCAGGATGTTTATTGCTGTTCTTTGCCATGCAATGAAAGCGGATGGGGACTGAGGCTGTCAGGTTGCAAGAAGCACCCTAAAAGCACACCTATATGTAGTTCTATACCTCTTATGGGATATCAGCCATTTGTGTCCCTCTTTATTTGTCTCAGGGAATTTTAGGAGAAACATCTGACAGCGTTACACCTCCGTTAAGTCCCGTGAGCTTTGAAAGCGCAACCTCTTGAGCTATAACGGTGATTTATTGTGTTTATTTCAGCATCTCCTGATTTTGTGAATCGCGTTCAGTTCGAGAGTGCTGAACCGACTCTGGATTCGACACTGTTGATTCTGAACACAAAGAAGGCCGATCAGGCCACATACACCTGTCACATCTCAACATTTCCTTCCGGAAACTTCGAGAGACAGATCAGCCTCACCGTCTGGAGTAAGAACATCACTGTTGATTTTCTTCACCTTCACTTCACCTCTGTTTACTAAAGGACAGTCTGTTCATCTGCTGTACAAGTACAAACTCGGCATGTTTTTGTTCTCCTGTCCAACTAACCTGTTCCTTAAAATAACTTCTAGCATTCCTGTCAGTCATATATTGTACTGCTACATGAACATCAGGCAAGAATAGATCTTAGAAGCATGTTATTGGTCTTTAATCACTATACCTTACTTTTATTGTATTTGAACTTGTTTTTGGTCTTGCTGAATGCTTGATTCTGATTGGTTGACAGATTTACTATTTACTTTCCAGTAAACACACGACTATGAAGTAGTTCCAGTTCTTGACTGCATGATGGAGCCTTATTTATTTTAAAAGAGCCAATTAAAGCAAGGACATATGTTAAAGGGACAGTACACCCAAAAATTAAAATTCCCTAAATTATTCACCCTCATGTC
This sequence comes from Moxostoma hubbsi, assembly GCA_032164185.1. Classification (NCBI taxonomy): domain Eukaryota; kingdom Metazoa; phylum Chordata; class Actinopteri; order Cypriniformes; family Catostomidae; genus Moxostoma; species Moxostoma hubbsi. Next base: position 664,935 of record JAVLUX010000004.1, read on the forward strand.
GTCCCAGATGTGTGTGACTTTCTTTCTTATGCAGAACACATATGAAGATTTTTAGAAGAATATTTCAGCTCTGTAGGTCCATACAATGCAAGTGAAAGGGTGACGCTCCAAAAAGCACATAAATGCAGCATAAAAGTACTCCATAAGACTCCAGTGGTTTAATCCGTGTCTTCAGAAGTGATATGACAAGCGTGAGTTTGAAACAGATCACTATTCAAGTCATTTTTTACTGTAAATTCTCCACTTTCACTTTCTCTTCTGTTTTTGGTGATTCACATTCTTCATGCATGTGTAGCCGGTTCTACTCACCCCGCTCCGAACGGGACTCGTACTGACGTCTCCGGCATAGGAGGCGGGTGTGCTAACAAGGAGGCTAAAGGCTACAGCCTCTAGCGTCAGTTGCTAGTGCACCTCTTGAGGTCAGGAGAGTGAGGTTTACACACTGCACAGCTATCTACCAGCTGGCTCCCGTTACACATGCAAGAATTTACGATACAAAATGACTTAAATATTGATCCGTTTCTTACACACATCTATCATATCACTTCTAAAGAAATGGATTAAACCACTGGAGTTGTATGGGTTACTTTTATGCTGCCTTTATGTGCTTTTTGGAGCTTCAATTTTCTGGTCACCATTCACTTGCATTGTATGGACCTACAGAGCTGAAATATTCTTCTAAAAATCTTCACTTGTGTTCTGCATCTGGGACGACATGAGGGTGAGTAAATGATGAGAATTTTCTTTTATAGGTGAACTGTTCCTTTAAGTACATCTTTAATTAAGAATGACAAACAATGTCTGTTATATCCGAAATGTATTTCATTTTCTATTGAAAAAAGTGCCCTTAGGATCCCCCTCTCTCTTTCGCTTTCACCCACACTTACACACGTACAGACTTGAGTGGCGTCCAACAAACAGAGCCTTTTCAACGCACCCCGTGACTTGATCAATTCAATAGTTATCCAAAATAACTTTTAATATCAGTGGAAAGCACTGTTGCGCTTCCCCTCCCTTTCGCTCTCACATACGGAGGACACACGCATATATATGAACACGCATACTCGGGAGAGCGCAATCCTCCATTACTAGTATGTTTTCAAACTAACAACGGAGGCTCGGACTGTATTAAAGCTAGACGCTAAAATCGTGGCGGAAGAAAGTAGTTCCACTCACTAGAGCGTTTTGAGAACAAAAAGCAGAAAATGTCTTGAGATAAAACCCCGAATGATGTCTTTACATGTGTTAACCCTGGTATAAGCAGAATAATTGAAAAAAAATGCTCACCGAGTGCATCATGGCCGCATTACCACCTCGGGGTGTGCGTAATTTTTCAATTATTCAACGGGCCGGAATTATTCTTTATAAGAAGCAAAAATCTGAGTCGTGAGTTTGAATCGAGTCACATGGGGTAACCAAATTGTCCCGGTTGCTAGGGAGGGTGGAGTCACATGGGGTAACCAAATTGTCCTGGTTGCTAGGGAGGGTAGAGTCACATGGGGTAACCAAATTGGCCCGGTTGCTAGGGAGGGTAGAGTCACATGGGGTAACCAAATTGTCCCGGTTGCTAGGGAGGGTGGAGTCACATGGGGTAACCAAATTGTCCTGGTTGCTAGGGAGGGTGGAGTCACATGGGGTAACCAAATTGTCCCGGTTGCTAGGGAGGGTAGAGTCACATGGGGTAACCAAATTGGCCCGGTTGCTAGGTAGGGTGGAGTCACATGGGGTAACCATATTGGCCCGGTTGCTAGGTAGGGTGGAGTCACATGGGGTAACCAAATTGTCCCGGTTGCTAGGGAGGGTGGAGTCACATGGGGTAACCAAATTGTCCTGGTTGCTAGGGAGGGTGGAGTCACATGGGGTAACCAAATTGGCCCGGTTGCTAGGGAGGGTGGAGTCACATGGGGTAACCAAATTGGCCCAGTTGCTAGGGAGGGTGGAGTCACATGGGGTATAAACATTTTTGTGGTATAAATGCTGTCGATTGAGCTTCACTTGTATTGAACCCGAGAAGCGAAACGACATGTGATATTACGTTTTGTTTTCAAAGAAATCTGAGTAACGTTAAAGTAACGTTTATTCCTATAACGAGAAAAAAAGGTTTATTTCTCTTATCCCGTAGGCAAAACATTGTTTGTTTTATGCATAAACATTAATACACCTCAATAAACCTTAGAGAATGTTGTTAGATTTCTCTGAAAGCGAGACTTAATATCTCTGTGAGTGATTCTGCTTAAGGATGTTTCGATATTTTTCATGGGAAAATGCGACACAAATAGACTGTTATGTCGTGCTTCTCTCTGATGTGATACACAGACTTTAATAAACTTCACCCGTATCTTCCCCTCCACTAGTTTTACCAATCTCGTCCCTGGAGCCGGTAATCCTGCAGGAAGGACAATCGTTCCGTATGGCTGCTTCCTGTCGTTCGGTTGGCCACCCACTGCCGCGCCTCTCATGGGACACGGACATTCCTGGGCAGTCACAGGACCGGACCGGAGAGGATGGGGTCGTGAGCTCGCAGTTTTCCCTGCACCCTCTGCGCAGCATGAATGGCGGCCGTCTGGACTGTCTCGTGTGGCATCCAGCTTTAGACGTCCCACGACGACTCCACAACAACCTGATCGTGCACTGTGAGTCCTCCTGATAAAAGTACAATAATAACATCCCACATGACTGCTACACGACATTATATCTGAAGTCATGCGAAAGCTTTGTGTGAGGAACAAACTTCACACTCAAATATGGAGCTTGTTATAGACATGTTAAATATCAAATGAAAGCATACAAGACAGTCTCATGTCTGCCCTATTACTGCTTTTGTAAGCACTGAATAGCCATAAACTCTATATCAACTCATAGCTCATGGTGTTTTCTTTAAAATGAGCCATTGTTTACTTGCCTGTGAGCTTGTTTGGGTAAATAATCCAATGTTGTGTCTCGGAAGTTCCGAACAGCATCAGAAAGCTGACCAACGACACCTAGATTGAGCTTCTAAACAACAATGAGGAAAGTCTATGCGCTCATTCATTTTGACTCGTCCCTCCTCTTCTTTAACCCCATGCGAAAACCCCCCCCCATGTCCACATGCGTGGACGTTGTATTTTGGCTTCGCTATATGCGATGCATAATTGAAATGAATTAAAACTGACTGAATACTGTACGCAAGACTCTACACGTATGGGCGCTTCCATGGGCGCAGCGCCAACAAAAGTGCCTCTGGTAAAAAACCTCTTTATGTTTTGTCATTGAAACCTGTTTGATTGTAAAGAGGAGAGTCTCTAGTTTCGTTTGATACACCGCTTTAAAAAATCAGTTCATTTTTCACTCATCAGCACGCTGATAAACATGATGTCCACATATGTGGAAAATGGGACCATATTCCCTCAAAAGTTGAAAGAAGTTATTTTGAATACCTCTCAACATGAACACGTCTGTGGGTCATTTTGCTTCATTAGGGCTCGGGCACCGATGGAGCGAGGACCCTATTGATCTTATAGGCGTTTATTATTTTTTTCACAAATTAATTGCATTTTTGAGGGTCGAAAATACTGAAACTCATGAAACTTTGCACACGCATCAGAAGTGGCGAAAATTGACATCTGATATGGGTTTCAGAACGAGGTGTGGCAAAATGGCTCAATAGCCCCACTTACAAACATTCAACGATGTGCGCTTTACGCTACGTTACACCTACACGTATGAAAATGGGTACACATGTGTAACATACCAATAGCTACAAAAAAGTCTCTTGGACCCATGACCTAAACTCAACAGGAAGTCAGCCATCTTGATTTTTCTCTTCAATTTTTGCTCAGTTTTTGCCATTTCCAGGCCTCGTACTTTAACAAACTCCTCCTTGAGATTTCATCAGATCGACATCATATTTGGTCCGTCTAATCTAAAGGCCTCAGCGATGCTACATTGCGAAGCTTTTGAGTTTTAACTGCAAGGCGTGTCCGTGGCGGCCTGACAAAGTTTGATGCTTCGCCATGAAACAGGAAGTTGTTATAACTCATACATACAATGTCCAATTTGCCCCAAACTTCACATGTTTGATCAATAGTCCCAGCCTGAACACTTCTACATGCCACTATTCAGTTATAGTCATAGCGCCCCCTACTGGCAACAGCCAATTCCAGGTCTTGTACTTAAACAAAAGCTCCTCCCAGAGATTTAATCAGATCAACATTATATTTAGTCTGTCTTAATCTAAAGGTCTTCGTGATATTAAATTGTGAATCTTTTGAGTTTTCGTTGAGGGGCGTGTCCGTGAAGGCCTGACAAAGTTCAACATGAAACGAGTCACATTTTTGAGGCATAAGCATGCTCGAAATCTCATGAAACTTTGCACACATCTCAAAAGTGGGAAACATTTACATCTGAAACTGGTTTTAGAATTAATTGTGGCAAAATGGCTCGATAGCGCCACCTACAATATTTCAACGAAGCAGCCCTCGCGCCACGTTTCACCTACGCGTAAGAAAATCGGTAGACATGTGTACCATGTCAACACGTACAAAAACGTCTCTTGGACCCATGCCCTAAACTCAACAGGAAGTCAGCCATCTTGATTTTTCTCTTCAATTTCTGCTCAGTTTTTGCCATTTCCAGGCCTCGTACTTTAACGAACTCCTCCTAGAAATTAAATCGGATCAACATCATATTTGGTCCGTCTAATCTAAAGGCCTTTGCGATGCTAAATTGCGAAGCTTTTGAGTTTTCTTTGAACGGCGTGTCCGTGGCGGCCTGACAAAGTTCGATCTTTCGCCATGAAACAGGAAGTTGTTATAACTCGTACATACAATGTCCAATTTGCCCCAAACTTCACCTGTTTGATAATAGTCCGGGCCTGAATACATCTACGTGCCACTATTTAGTTATAGTCATAGCGCCACCTACTGGCAACATGAAATGTCATGTTTTACACTGTAATACACTCTTAACATTTAAGTGCTAAAAAATATTGGAGTGGACATTACTTTGAATCTGAATAAATTATGCTAATTTCTGATGTAATGTCTGTAACATGAATAATCAACGCTCCTGGAAGCATCAAACTATCTGACGAAAACCCAATTAATGCTGTCGACTGCGCTTAACTTGGATTGAACTCGGAATATTCCTTTAAATTTGGGTGTTTTCATGTATAGCTACTGTATAACTTTAGAAGACTCTCAAAATGGCATGAGACTACTTTAATACATCTTTTATGGGTTTTTTACGTCATATCTTGAGCTGGACAGCAAGAGCAGCGTGAACATTCTGCTCATTGTTTGTGTTTTACAGTTCCTCCAGACGCAGAGATCGAATCTTCTGGTTCCTGGCGGTTTGGTCACGTAGGGGCGGAGCTCAGGTGTGCGGTTGGAGGAAACCCACTGCCACAAAACGTCACCTGGTCCAGGTACAGTACCAGATAATCTTGCTTAGTCTGACTTTGACTCTCAGCATAAAGTTTTCTGGTGAAGACCCGCCCACTTAGCCAGAACGTTCTTCTTCAGAAGTGCTCATTCTACCAGTCTAACGCCTTGTAAAAACAACTTTGTTTCCTGTTGGACTGAAATAAACCTGTGCACGTTGGGTTTATGAGTTGCATAAACGCAACCAATCAGGTTTTGGCTAACGTTTGCCATTTTTGAGTGCATTTGGCAATCGTGTGTGAACGGCTCATTGGCTATGTAGCGCAAGACTGACCCTGCCGTAAAGTGGTACATCGACAGCAGTTAGCCAAACAATTAATTTGCATGCATGCACACCGGACAGTAGTGACAGCAAAATGCCATCTACTTTTCCAACCCCACCCGCTTGCTTTCTCTTTCTTGTCCTGCACAGCGACGCATATTCACATGCTCTTTTTTCAGGAGACAATAAAGGCTTTGGTGTCACATGGGTGGGGTGCATCAAAACACATGCTAAGTCCTTAATAATCGTCTCTGTGCTGTAATGAGTGTTTTATCTGCCACTGACTTGGAAGTGCATTAAAGATGCACGCTATCATCTAGACTGTATTTATAAGTGCTGTTTCCTAAAGCAATCATCACTATTACTATTGCTTATACTTAATATTAGCTCAAACTTCATTTGAACAAACCTCGAACTCTAAGTAGTAAACTTTAGTGTGTCATCCTACAGCTGTTAACCCCTTAAACTCGGGTGCAACTTTTCACACTGAAATTTAGAAGCTCACCATTCACACATACTGTGGATTAATTGCAAAAAATGTGTCTTATTTTTCAGAAAACCCACAAATAAAAAGACTCCTTATTCATAAATAATATGGCATATGTTTACAATCTTACGATGAACAGAAAGTAAAACGACTTTAACTTTGTAAGCATGTATTTCTGATTCTGTTTGCTCTTTCTCCATGCAAAAAGTCTTCTTTTATTCCACTAGATTGCAGCAAGTAATAGGAAAAATATTTTTTTTCTCTATCACCTTCCATCTCAATATGCAGACGTGAAATGTAGGTGGACTCTAACGCATTTCAGCCCTCTCGGATGTGCTCGTCCATAGACATTCAGTCTAATTTTTGTCTCATGCACCGCCCCTACTGTTCCATAGAAAATCTTGGCCTCTGAGTGGACTAGAAGCTCAATCTAGGTGTCATTATAAAGCTGAGATCCTCCCCTTTGCGAAGATCTATAACATTTAATCATCAATAGTCAATAGCATACATTTCTGATGATTTGTTTGCATGCTTTTCCTGCTGAATTGCATATTTTGTTCTGGTCATCTAAGATATAAAATTGGATTATTCAGCCAAACAAACTCACAGACAAGTACAGAAATCATATTTCACTTTATGATTCTTTTGAAAATAATTTTACCTGATGTATCAGAGCAACTAAATGACCTGTATAACCACATTCCTGAGAATGAGAGCTTTCATTTGATATATGACTTTAGTGCTTTGTCAAATACTTTTATGTTCAAATTAATATTTCTCCCTTAATACCACTAGGTGGCGCCTTTTTGCGACGCTGATTATTATTTTATGTAACTTAAATGCAAAAGTGATGGTGCTCTATGAAGAATGTTTTAGATGATGCCACACACTGTATGCATGATTTATGTATCCGGGGACTTTAACGTTGTAATTGTAAACTTGTATTGTGATATAGTGGCGGGAGTTTAAGGGTTGAGAGGCGTGTGGTTTCTGTACTAAGAGGGCCTCGTTTATACAACGCGCATGATCAGATTCAATTAAAAGTGAGGAATCTGGATATATAAATGTAGAAACTGATATCAAAATGTTCAGTTATGCATACGCCAACGGACAAAAGCATGCGCATAAACGGTTTATTAAATTTTTTGCTTATGCTCATTGTTCATGACTTTCAGTGATGCAATTTTGAATAATTTAGTGATGGACTAAATTCATCAGATAATGAGCGACCGCATTTACGCGTGCATAAATATTCCAATATGAGTTGGCATGTGGTCTTATTTACTTGTATATCTAAAATAATATACAGAAATGTATATACAACCACTCGGGACACCTTAGCAACAGTGTGGGGGTGAGGTTTGCATGGATAAACAATGTAGAAGTCCACTCTGTATTCTGCTATCTGTGGTTATGTAAGATATCGGAGGGAAAATGGGTGTACAGCTGATGAAGAGTTTGAGGTGCTTCTGAGTTGAAGCGTGTTCTGGTCACATGATACTCCGATGATGATTACAGACCGGGTCTGAAACTTGAGAGATTTTTAATGTGTCGTTTGGCATTGAAACACACTGGAGGTGTGTGTGTGTGTGTGTGTGTGTGAGAGAGTGTGTGTGTGAGAGAGTGTGTGTGTGAGAGAGTGTGTGTGTGAGAGAGTGTGTGTGTGTGAGAGTGTGTGTGTGTGTGTATCGGGTGAGTCTTGAGATCGCAGCTGTCTGAGGGGTTTTGATGGTTTTATGTTTTAAATCAGTTTTTACAGCAGATTAATCACAGACACTTCTAAAGGAAATCAAATCTTCTGTCTCCTGATTTATGTAGAAAATGCAACAATGTTTTTAGTCAAAATCACTCGCTAGAGATCAGGTGATGTGGGACCAGATGCTGCTTTGAAGTTAAATGTATATTTCCCATAAATGAAAGAAAATAATTGCATGACAGTATCTTGAGTAACGGAGCTGAATGAATGACGGATACTAAAAATATATATAATAATATTAAATGAATAAATAAGATTAACTTCCTGCCATGCTGTAAAATAATCCAAATGTAAACATCATAACACACTAAATCAGTTCAATATCAAACATTGTAACTTTGTATGATTTTAATGGTTGAATACAAGAAAGACAAGACCAGTGATTTGGGATATGCTGAAATCAGCATTTTAAACAATTTTTGGTTCCCGTAAAGTTCGTTTTTGGTTCTCAGAACGGACACTCTTATGATCTTTATTCATTAGCCAGAAAAGTGTTTTAGATAAACACATCATCACACAAAATATAGAAGATTGAATTCATTTGTAAGGTTTGATGGGACATGCATGTTTATCTAATATTGTACCACAACCAGTTAATGACTTAAACACAATTTAAAGAGACAGTACACCCAAAAAAGAAAATGCTCTCATCGTACTCGCCCTCATGTCGTCCCAGATGTGTTTGACTTTCTTTCTTCTGCAGAACACAAATGAAGATTTTTGAAGAATATTTCAGCTCTGTTGGTCCATACAATGCAAGTGAATGGTGACCAGAACTTAGAAGCTCCAAAAAGCACATAAATGCAGCATACTCCATAGTACTCAAGTACTCCATAAGACTCCAGTGGTTTAATCCATGTCTTCGGAAGTGATATGATAGGTGTGACAAGGTGAGCGGCACACGAAGCATGCCCGAGGTCGCCAGAAACAAACACAAAACAACTGACATGAGTGCATGCTGCAAGAACGATATACAGAAAGAGCAATGCCATGCACGCTCGCAAAGACTAGACAAGACACTGAACAAGAATGTCAGAGCTCAGACACAAAGACAACAAAGTACAATCATCAAATGTCTGAACTCTGACACTTATTTACTGTAAGTCTGCACTTTCACTTTCACTTCTGTTGTTTAATGGCAATTCACATTCTTCGTGCATATTGCCACGTACTGTTCTTGGCTGCTCAAAGGCGGAGATTTATAGTAAAAAAAAAAAAAAAGGTTGAGTTTTCATAAAAGGGTACTTTTATGCTACCTTTGTGCTTTTTGGAGCTTCAAAGTTCTGTCCACCATTCACTTGCGTTTTATGGCCGTACAGAGCTGAAATATTCTCCTAAACAAATGAAGTTGTGTTCAGCAGAAGAAAGAAAGTCACACACATCTGGGACGTCACGAAGTTGAGGAAATGATTTTTTGGGTGAACTGTCCCTTTAAATAGGCTTACCACTGAAATGCACAGTTTAGCGAAGACATCTCTGTTTCTCTTCAGGATTTATTCGGCATGTCTAACAGCTTTCTCTGATAAGAACAGGGTTTTGTGCTTTTAGTTGTTTCATCACTGTACTAACTTTTGTCTTGAACTTTGATTTAGGAAGGAAGGACGTCTGCCTGCTGGAGTTTCGGTTCAGGGTGATAAACTGGTCTTCAGACATGCTCTGAATGTGTCTGATGAGGGCGTGTACGTCTGTCAGACAGCGAACAGTGTGGGGAAGGTTAAAGCCGAGTTTAAAGTGGTGATTGAAAGTAAGTGTTTAATGTATTCAGTCATCCGCTTACAATTCTGATTTCTAAACCATATAGAGACACTTTTGACCTCACATCAACTCCTAATGAAGCTAGTCAAGTCCCGCCCAACTTTCAGGATTTTCGGAAATGCAAAATGAGTTCCAAAATGTCTCGTGTTGACCTTAAAATAGTCCCGAGGGTAAAAATAATCAGTTGTTGGTGTCAACAGAAAATGTGAACCGGATGTGAGATGCTGGAAACATCTCTGTTTGTGTATGGTGCCCATCTCGTCCTTTTCTCCTGATGTTTCTGCTTCTATTTCCTTCTTCTTCACAGTATCCATGTAAATTTAGATCATGATGACAGTCAGTAGTGACTCAGAAACCGCCATCATTCACAGCAAAATAACTTCTCGTTCTCCTCCACATTCACAGTTATGCTGCCCCCATATGGTAGTCGCCAAAATCACATACAGGAAGTGATTATATATTGTGAATTGTGTCCCTGCATTGTCCAATCAGCATCCAGGACCGCAACTATTTACTATAATCGCCATTTTTTTTTTTTTTTTTTTTTTAACAGGACAGACGGATGGGTTCACATCAACGATCCAGAGTCAACCAGAGACCCTCCTCATCATTTTGGGGGCATCCGTCGCCGGGGGTTTGGTGGTTGTCATGGTCATCGTCATCATTTTCGTGAACTGTCACCTTAGACGCAAGAACAGGAAGTTGAAAAGGGCGCTCAGCGTAAGGACGTGAGTTTCCGCCATTTGGTCTTATAAAGGCACGCTCAGAAACTCTTTCGGCATGTTCGATGAGGTAATGAAATGTGTTCTCTCACCTCAGGGAGGAAATGATCAGCCTCTCACGACAGGTGTCCATGAGAAGACTCAACTCAATCAACTCGGATCCCAGAATACAGGTACGACATTACAAACGAACGCTTTTGGTTAGCAAGGAATTTCCTCTTCATTTTGTTGCATTGGTGCTAAAAAAACCTTCTTGCAATGTTCTGGGAACGTTAGTTTATGGTTAGTTATGGATTTATCCCCTTTTCTCCCAATTTGGAATGCCCAATTCACACTAATTAGTAGGTTCTCGTGGTGGCGCCTCAATCCGGGTGGCGGAGGACGAGTGTCAGTCGCCTCCGCATCTGAGACCGTCAATCCGCACATCTGATCACGTGACTCGTCGTGCATGACACCGCGGAGACTCACAGCATGTGGAGACTCATGCTACTCTCCACGATCCACACACAACTCACCACACGCCCCATTGAGAGAACCACTAATCACCACCACGAGGAGGTTACCCCATGTGACTCTACCCTCCCTAGCAACCGGGACAATTTGGTTACCCCATGTGACTCTACCCTCCCTAGCAACCGGGCCAATTTGGTTACCCCATGTGACTCTACCCTCCCTAGCAACCGGGTCAATTTGGTTACCCCATGTGACTCAACCCTCCCTAGTAACCAGGACAATTTGGTTACCCCATGTGACTCTACCCTCCCTAGCAACCGGGTCAATTTGGTTACCCCATGTGACTCTACCCTCCCTAGCAACCGGGTCAATTTGGTAACCCCATGTGACTCTACCCTCCCTAGCAACCGGGTCAATTTGGTTACCCCATGTGACTCTACCCTCCCTAGCAACCGGGTCAATTTGGTAACCCCATGTGACTCTTCCCTCCCTAGCAACCGGGCCAATTTGGTTACCCCATGTGACTCTTCCCTCCCTAGCAACCGGGACAATTTGGTTACCCCATGTGACTCTACTCTCCCTAGCAACCGGGACAATTTGGTTACCCCATGTGACTCTACCCTCCCTAGCAACCGGGACAATTTGGTTACCCCATGTGACTCTACCCTCCCTAGCAACCGGGACAATTTGGTTACCCCATGTGACTCTTCCCTCCCTAGCAACTGGGCCAATTTGGTTACCCCATGTGACTCTACCCTCCCTAGCAACCGGCCCAATTTGGTTACCCCATGTGACTCTACCCTCCCTAGTAACCAGGACAATTTGGTTACCCCATGTGACTCTTCCCTCCCTAGCAACCCAGGACAATTTGTTTACCCCATGTGACTCTTCCCTCCCTAGCAACCGGAACAATTTGTTTACCCCATGTGACTCTACCCTCCCTAGCAACCGGCCAATTTGGTTACCCCATGTGACTCTACCCTCCCTAGCAACCCAGGACAATTTGGTTACCCCATGTGACTCTTCCCTCCCTAGCAACCGGAACAATTTGGTTACCCCATGTGACTCTACCCTCCCTAGCAACCGGCCAATTTGGTTACCCCATGTGACTCTACCCTCCCTAGCAACCGGCCAATTTGGTTACCCCATGTGACTCTACCCTCCCTAGCAACCCGGACAATTTGGTTATCCTATGTGACTCTACCCTCCCTAGCAACCGGGATAATTTGGTTACCCCATGTGACTCTACCCTCCCTAGCAACCGGGACAATTTGGTTGCTAAGGAGACCTGGCTGGAGTCACTCAGCACGCCCTGAGCATGTTATGCTGGAGTAATTGTGGTAAAGAATGGTGCTTGTGCTTGGGTTGAGGATGGACTTGAGTGTTATAAGCTGTTGCTATTAAACTGACAGTGTCCTCAGAATTGCTCACCTGGCGTATGGGCCACTGAAGTGATGCTCGCGTCTAATAGATTATCCAAAATACATACATTACTTCAATACATCCAGGATCCAAAACAGTTCACCCAAAAATGAAATCATGCCTCTACTGTAGAACACCAAAGGAGATGTCAGGCAGTATGTCTCAGTCACCATTCACTGCCACTGACAAAAATAATAGAAGATCTCTTTAGACCCACAAGACTGTGCGGGATGAACGTTAAATATCTATATTTTGACATTTTGACGAAAAAGCACATTCGGTGCAACCATGAGAAAACGTCTTGATATTCTTGACTTCAAAATTCATGATATTTGTAAAAGAAATAGATATTTTTCAAGGTGCAAGGAAACTATTTTAATGTATTTTACTTGATGGTTACACCACATGACATTTTTTGACGTGTTTTTTTTTTTATTTTTTAGAAAATGCTATAAATATTTGTAACATTAACTTTGACATGTATTTTAAACTAGATTTTTTTTTATATTTCTATATTTATCAGCTCAGACAACCTTATTGTCAATGACCTATATTATATATATATATATGTATGTAAATAAGATAAATGAAGTTGGTCCAACATAAGACAATTAACTAAAGGAATATTCCGGGATCAATGCAAGTTAAGCTCAGTCGACCACAAACATGTATTTTGACTCATCACAAATGTGTGTTCCCGTGAGGCACTTACAATGCAAGTCAATGGGGCCAATGTTCGGAGGGTTTACATGTTTTTAAATAATTTCAGAAACATGAGAACATGAATTCTTCTGTATTATTTGAGCTGTAAACTTCTTAAAATCATCATTTTAGGGCTTTAGGGTTTTTTGACATTACGTCGTCATGGCAACAAAGTTGCAAAATTGTCTATATCTTTCCACAGATGTGGTTAGTAAGTGATTTAATGACAGTAAAATCATGTTAACACACATATTGTTTATGTCTTGTGTCTATACTTGTGAAACAGTATTTTAATGTTGACAGATTAAACCCCATTGACTTGCATTGGAAGTGTCTCACTGGAACACACACACACACACACACACAGATTAAACCCCATTGACTTGCATTGGAAGTGTCACACACACACACACACACACACACACACACACACACACAGATTAAACCCCATTGACTTGCATTGGAAGTGTCACACACACACACACACACATAGATTAAACCCCATTGACTTGCATTGGAAGTGTCACACACACACACACACACACACACACACACACACAGATTAAACCCCATTGACTTGCATTGGAAGTGTCACACTGAAACACACATTTGTGACGTTTAATGAGTGGCTTCATTTTTGAACTCTTTCCATGTGTTGTTGTCGTTGTGTGCAGCCTGAAGAGAGCTCGTTGTTTCGAGGGGACAGTGTCATGAAAAACAGTGTATTATCAATTGAGGTGAGTTACTGACCGCCGGCACATGTGTAAGTGATGTCATCACCAGAGGAAACCCTGTTGCTCAAACTGTGTGTCTCTCGCCAGGATCATTCCACACGGAGCGACCCGAGGGGAAGATACGCTGACGGAGATTTTGACAGTCTCGGGCGTCCTGCGATCCACACGTCGTACCGGCCGGAGCGAGCCAGTATGAGGCTGAGAGAGGAAGAGAATAATGAACGGCGCCGAAGAGTCGAATCTTACGTGAGGACCAGCAACATGTCTCTGGTGAGGCAATAAATGCATCGATGTACGCAGTGTGCACGGACACGGGCAGACTCATAACGGGAGCGCTTCTGTGTGGTTTTCTTTCAGGATTCTGGTCTTCACAGGGATCGGAGTTCTTCCGCTCAGAGTGACGCGGAGACGGGTGGAGCGGGGTGGAAACGAGGCTCTCGCAGAGAGATTCACCGAGAGGAACGTGACCAGAGAGACGGAGAGATGCAGAGGGATAGAATTCCCGAAGGAGAGGAAGAAAACTCTTATCAGTTATCTGAAGCCACATCGAACTACTTCCAGTGCAGTAACGATGGACTCACTCCAAAGGCGAACCCGAAATGCATCATACTGCACACACAAGGACAAATGATCTGACGGGGACCATAAATGGTGCCATTTGAACCCCAGGATGAAGATGTAAACAAAGTGTAGTTGGATCGTCTCTATGGTTACAAAAGTGACACACGGACAGAGTGTTAAAGTCATAGTTCACCTCACGTTTGTCCAGAACAGCACGGCGTTCTTTCCTCTGTGGAACGCCAGAGCAGAGGTCTAGCAGAATGTTCACGCTGCTCTTTTCCATTCAGTGAGCAGGGGGCGGAGTTTGTAAGAAGGCAACTAGCTCTAAGCATTAGTAAGTAACTTTTTTGAAGTTGAAAAGTTATGGGCAACAAAGCAATTTTTCACATTTCTTGACCCATAGGTGGCGCTGTCACCACACTTGGCATGCACTCTCAGATGATGGTCCTGATGAAGCATACCAAGTTTCGTTTCAATGCGACAAAGCGTTTCCGAGATACAGCCTCAAATCCTTGTTCCCGCCCACTTCGGTAAACTACGCGTTCACATAACTTTTGAAGCGTCTGTCCCTGTTCACTTTCATTTTATGGCAAAGAGCAGCATGAACATTTTGCGTAATATCTCTTTCTTGTTCCACAGAAGAAAGAAAGTCATATAAGTTTGGAACAGTATGAAGGTGAGTAAATGATGACGTAATTTAAGATGCCTAAAATGAACAACTAACTCCCTTATATATATATATATATATATATGTACATACGAGGATTTGATGGGACAGTGAAGAATTGCAGG
>JAVLUX010000004.1:685000-937500 GCA_032164185.1 Moxostoma hubbsi
GAGAGAATGCAAAACATGCGGGTAAATGCACAACTATTGCGAGAGAATGCAAAACATGCGGGTAAATGCACAACTATTGCGAGAGAATGCAAAACATGCGGGTAAATGCACAACTATTGCGAGACAATGCAAAGATTGTGCAAGGAATGTAAAACTATTGTGAGGGAACGCACAACTATTGCGAGGGAATGCACAACTATTGTGGGGGAATGCACAACTATTGCGAGGGAATGCACAACTATTGTGGGGGAATGCACAACTATTGCGAGGGAATGCACAACTATTGTGGGGGAATGCACAACTATTGCGGGGGACTGCAAAACTATTGCGGGGGACTGCAAAACTATTGCGGGGGACTGCACAACTATTGTGGGGGAATGCACAACTATTGCGGGGGACTGCACAACTATTGTGGGGGAATGCACAACTATTGCGGGGGACTGCACAACTATTGTGGGGGAATGCACAACTATTGCGGGGGACTGCACAACTATTGCGGGGGACTGCAAAACTATTGCGGGGGACTGCACAACTATTGTGGGGGACTGCACAACTATTGCGGGGGACTGCACAACTATTGTGGGGGAATGCACAACTATTGCGGGGGACTGCACAACTATTGCGGGGGACTGCAAAACTATTGCGGGGAAACGCACAACTATTGCGGGGAAACGCACAACTATTGCGGGGAAACGCACAACTATTGCGGGGAAAAGCAAAACTATTGCGAGGGACTGCACAACTATTGCGGGGGAATGCACAACTATTTCGGGGGAATGCACAACTATTGCGGGGGAATGCTCAACTATTGCGGGGGAATGCTCAACTATTGCGGGGGACTGCACAACTATTGCGGGGGACTGCACAACTATTGCGGGGGACTGCACAACTATTGCGGGGGAATGCAAAACTATTGCGGGGGAATGCAAAACTATTGCGGGGGAACGCACAACTATTGCGGGGGAAAGCAAAACTATTGCGGGGGACTGCACAACTATTGCGGGGGACTGCACAACTATTGCGGGGGACTGCACAACTATTGCGGGGGAATGCACAACTATTGCGGGGGAATGCAAAACTATTGCGGGGGAATGCACAACTATTGCGGGGGAATGCAAAACTATTGCGGGGGAATGCAAAACTATTGCGGGGGAATGCACAACTATTGCGGGGGACTGCACAACTATTGCGGGGGAATGCTCAACTATTGCGGGGGACTGCAAAACTATTGCGGGGGAATGCTCAACTATTGCGGGGAATGCTCAACTATTGCGGGGGACTGCACAACTATTGCGGGGGAATGCTCAACTATTGCGGGGGAATGCACAACTATTGCGGGGGAAAGCAAAACTATTGCGGGGGAATGCACAACTATTGCGGGGGACTGCAAAACTATTGCGGGGGAATGCACAACTATTGCGGGGGAATGCACAACTATTGCGGGGGAATGCACAACTATTGCGGGGGAAAGCACAACTATTGCGAGGGAAAGCAAAACTATTGCGGGGGAACGCACAACTATTGCGGGGGAACGCACAACTATTGCGGGGGAAAGCAAAACTATTGCGGGGGAATGCACAACTATTGCGGGGGAATGCACAACTATTGCGAGGGAAAGCAAAACTATTGCGGGGGAACGCACAACTATTGCGAGGGAACGCACAACTATTGCGGGGGAACGCACAACTATTGCGGGGGAAAGCAAAACTATTGCGGGGGAATGCACAACTATTGCGGGGGAACGCACAACTATTGCGAGGGAACGCACAACTATTGCGGGGGAAAGCAAAACTATTGCGGGGGAATGCACAACTATTGCGGGGGAATGCACAACTATTGCGGGGGAACGCACAACTATTGCGAGGGAACGCACAACTATTGCGGGGGAATGCACAACTATTGCGGGGGAAAGCAAAACTATTGCGGGGGAATGCACAACTATTGCGGGGGAACGCACAACTATTGCGAGGGAACGCACAACTATTGCGGGGGAAAGCAAAACTATTGCGGGGGAATGCACAACTATTGCGGGGGACTGCAAAGATTGTGCAAGGAATGCAAAACTGCTTGCAAAAGTTTTAAGTTTCTTTGCAATAAAATCAATGCATTTTTAAGTAACGCCAAACTTTTTGGAGGGAACCGAAAACTATTTGGTGGGAACGCAAATCTATTGTAAGGTAACATTACTATAGACCTTATTCCCGGTAGTGCCATCTTTGATTAAAAGCGTAAATGAAAACGAGGCTATGAGGGACTGACTTGCAGTCGCTTCAATGGCATGAACGGTATAAAGCTGTAAAACACTCCAAGATCACATCAGATTTTCCACAACTCGTGTTGTCTGGAGGTCTTTGATAAAATATCTGTCCAAGAACATTCGGTAGAATGTTCCGCGGAATGATCCAAAAACACTTTAAACGGCAGTACAGCCCGTTGAAGAGACTGTAAGTCAATCCCTCACAGCCTCGTTTTCATTCCTATTCAAAATCAAAGATGGCGCTAGCGTGAATAAAGTGCTTTAAGGTGCTTTGTAAGTACTCTGAATACTACAGAATACTCCCTGAATGTTGCATTAATGTCTGTGTGAACATCTAAAATATTCGTACAATCCCGTGGACGTTCGTCAGCATGCTTTCGTCTGCATCTGAGGTTTTCTGTGGATTTTCTGGTGCGTGCGCAGGTTGCTCTGTTGCGAGAAGTTCTTGCCGCAGGTTCCGCAGCTGAAGGGTTTCTCGCCGGTGTGAATGCGTCGATGCATCTGCAGGTGACTGAATCGGTCGAAACTCTTGCCGCAGAATGAACAAATGAACCATTTCTCTCGTATCGTCTCTCCGCTGTCAGCAGACATTTCTTGGCCTGTACCGAGACATGGTAGCGTAAATGCGTGTGTGGCTGCATTACTGCGGTTTTGGTTCTGAAACTGTGAACATTGCGGTATGGCAACATTTTCCTGCTGTAGTGAGAACATGTGCTGCGTTTGGATGAAGTTAGCATCTGTTCTGTCAGTCCTCTGCGATTCAGTTGAGTTCTGGCTCATGGCCTCAAAGTTGAGACTGTTCGATGTTTGTCTAGCACCTTCAGTTGCGTCCGCAGGCATATACGAGCAGTGTGGATCTACTGCGAGTTCCTCCGTGTTTATATTGGCATCATCAGAAGACGGCGACTGGGTTTCCCTCACGTTGACATCACGTTCGGTGTCTTCTTTATGGTCCAGATGAATGATTTCAGAGTCCTTCGTCTCAAAGTCCGCCAGTCCATCAAAGTCTTCTTCATTCTCAGGGCTGTTGACATCTTCAGTGATGGTCTCGTCCGGTCTCTCTGCACTCTGGGTCTGTGTGTGTGCTTCTACACAGGAAGTGTCCTGAACGCTGCTTCCTGTAACACTGTCTGTCTGGCCGTCTGGATTCGGATGTGTAACAGGTTCCTGACCGGCTTCACTGGACTGTAGACGACCTGGAGAAATAAGACAAATAT
Source organism: Moxostoma hubbsi (assembly GCA_032164185.1). Classification (NCBI taxonomy): domain Eukaryota; kingdom Metazoa; phylum Chordata; class Actinopteri; order Cypriniformes; family Catostomidae; genus Moxostoma; species Moxostoma hubbsi. The sequence continues at coordinate 688,475 of JAVLUX010000004.1, forward strand.
GCCGTAACTGAAGTCACAGTGTTGGTGTAGAGTTTTTCAACTTCGCAAATGTGGATTATAACATTTTCAGTTTCACAAATCTGGAGACAAAGTCGTCCGTCACTAGACAGATCATAGTTTAAGAGACACGATATTAGTCATAACTCAATTTTACCAGTATCTAGGTCTTATTATTATGAATATGCTAATCATTTCACTGCATCCTTTTTTTTCATACAATGGATGAGGGAATTCACTCCCTTTAAGGAGATGTAAGGCAAGCTGTTAATCTCAGTCACCATTCACTCACCCTCATGATATCCCAGATGTGACTTTCTTTCTTCCGCAGAACACAAATTAAGATTTTTAGAAGAATATCTCAGCTCTGTTGGTCCATACAATGCAAGTGAATGGTGTCCAGAACTTTGAAGCTCCAAAAGCACATAAAGGCAGCTTAAAAGTAATCCATAAGACTCCAGTGGTTTAATCCGTGTCTTCAGGAGTGATATGATTGGTGTGGGCAAGTAACAGATCAATATTTTTGTCCTTTTTTTTTCTTCTATAAATTCTCCCTGCCAAGTAGGCAGCGACATGCACCAAGTATGCAAATTGCCAAAAACAAAACGAGAAAAATGTGAAAGTGGAGATTTATAGTTTTTTTTAAAAAAAGGACTTAAATATTGATCTGTTACTCGCCCACACCTATCATATCACTTCTGAAGACAAGGATTAAACCACTGTAGTCTTATGGATAACTTTGATGCTCCAAAAGCACATAAATGCAGCATAAACGTTCTGGTCACCATTCACTTGCATTAGTTGGACCTATTTGTGTTCTGCAGATGTAAGAAAGTCACACACATCTGAGATAGCATGAGGGTGAGTAAATGATGAGAGAATTTTCATTTTTGGGTGCTCTGTCCCTTTAAGTGTTCCACTAAGGGAGGGGGAAAAAGTCATATGGGTTTGGAACCACATGAGAGTGAGTAAACAATGACAGAATTTTACCAGCTTGACCTAAGTGCCCAAAACACCTTATACTGGTCTATAAGATGGTTTGAATTGGTCATTTAAGATCACATGCTGGTTTAAAGCTGTTTTTCCCAGCAGATTGTTCTATCTCTCCTGGTGTATTTACCTGAGCTGACAGCAGTGATCTCTCTGTCTTTGACACACTGCAGTATTCTCTCCACAGATGTGAGTTTCGTCTTGAGCATCTTGATTTCTGCGTCTCTCTGTGTGATCTGCAGTCTCATCAGCAACACTTCATCCTCATGCAGTTTAATGATGTCTGACACAGCACACTCCATCACTGACTTTAACCGAGTCTGGAATAAAACACTGCTCGACATCTTCCCTTCTCAGATCATTCGACAAACTAAACGAGGTTAAAATGAGATCTCATTGACAATCTCAATGCATTTCATCGATTAGTGTATTTACTTCCGTGTTTATCTTCCTTTACCGTAATGACTGGAGAACAGGGGAAACAGGTTTTGGCTTGTCTGTTCTTTGAAGTATCTTTGGGGCATCGTGTAAATACCTTGGAACTTGTGTTGTCTGATAAATTCTCTGCACCATCACCGTATGTTTAAAATACTATTCCTATAGTTGTTTGGACATGCACCAAGGTAGTATGAATGTCTTGCACCTACATGGACATACATGGACCTGCCAATCGATTAGTACCATGGTGTACCAACGGGGCACGGTTACTCCAGAAGGGCCTGTGCCAGCTAAGGGGGCAACACTTCCACATGGTTAGGGAAAGAATTACATGGAGCACATGGCAGGGCTTCTGTATGGCACTGCCCCCTCTGGAACTGCCCTGATTAGGAACTCTGTTTATCGTACTTGGAGATAAGCTCCCGTCATTTTTTTTGGAGCTATAGCCGCAAGGATCTCCAAAAAGAGGCAGGAGCTCCAAATCGCCATCAAAGACATACAGTGCCCCTACACTAACCGTGGGTGGAAGTGCCACTCCCTTCTGCAGTAACCCCACCCCCTTCTCGAGTATCCACACCCTTGTTTGGAGATATATACGGAGCCCCTACACTAATTGTGGGTGGAAGTGCCGCCCCCTTTTGGAGTGGGTCCAACCCCCTTCTGGAGTAACCACGCCCCCTTCTCAAGTTTCCCCACCTTCCATTTGGAGATACATACAGAGCCCCTTCACTAACCATGGGTGGAATTGCCACCTCCTTTTGGGCCAACCCCCTTCTGGAGTAACCCCACCCCTTCTCGAGTAACCCCACCCCCTTCTCGAGTATCAAATCAAATCAAATCAAATCAAATCACTTTATTGTCACACTACTGTGTACACGAGTGCAACAGCAGGTGAAATTCTTGTGTGCAGTTCCGAGCAACATTGCAGTCATGACAGTGACGAGACATAAACCACTTTACAATAACAACATATTACACAAAACAATTTACATAACAAATTTACACAACAATTTACATAACAAATGTACACATACCTACACAACAATTTACATAACAAATGTACACAATACACACAATGTAGAATACACATACACTAGATACAGGTATAAATATATATAAACACTAACTGAATTGGGAGAATATATTGACAGAGTGATGATTAATAAAGTGCAGTGCTGATTGTTGATCGTGAGAGATCATGTGTTCAAAAGTCTTATTGCTTGTGGGAAGAAGCTGTCATGTAGTCGGGTGGTGCGGGTCCTGATGCTGCGATACCGCCTGCCTGATGGAAGCAGTGAGAGCAGCCCATGACTCGGGTGACTGGAGTCTCTGATGATCCTCCGAGCTTTATTCACACACCGTCTGTTATATATATCCTGGAGGGAGGGAAGCTCACCTCCGATGATGTTACTGGCTGTTCGCACCACACTTTGCAGGTCTTTGCGGTTGTGGGCGGTGCTATTGCCGTACCAGGCGGTGATGCAGCCAGTCAGGATGCTCTCTACAGTACTGGTGTAGAACCGTGTGAGGATGTGTTGGTTCATTCCGAACTTCCTCAGCCGTCTCAGGAAGAAGAGGCGCTGGTGAGCCTTCTTCACAACGGCCTCAGTGTGGACAGACCATGTGAGTTCCTCAGTAATGTGGACACCGAGGAACTTGAAGCTGCTGACTCTCTCCACTGGTGCTCCATTAATGGTGATGGGGCTGTGTTCTCTGTCTTACTTCCTGAAGTCCACCACAAGCTCCTTGGTTTTACTGACGTTGAGGGAGAGGTTGTGCTCCTGACACCAGCGTGTCAGAGTGTGCACCTCCTCTCTGTAGGCTGTTTCATCATTGTCAGTGATCAGACCTACAACCGTCGTATCGTCAGCAAACTTAATGATGGCATTGGAGCTATGTGTTGCCACACAGTCATGTGTGTAAAGGGAATACAGGAGTGGGCTGAGAACACAGCCCTGCGGGGCTCCAGTGTTGAGGGTCAGTGGTGAGGAGATGTTGCTGCCCATTCTAACCACCTGACATCTGCCTGACAGGAAATCCAGGATCCAGCTGCACAGCGAGCTGTTTAAGCCCAGAGCCCGGAGTTTCTCATCAAGCTTGGAGGGCACTATGGTGTTAAATGCTGAGCTGTAGTCTACAAACAGCATTCTCACATATGTGTTCCTTTTTTCCAGGTGGGATAGAGCAGTGTGTATTGTAGATGCAATGGCATCATCAGTGGAGCGGTTGTTGCGGTAGGCAAACTGCAATGGGTCCAAAGAGGTGGGCAGAACAGAGCAGATGTGATCTCTGATCAACCTCTCAAAGCATTTGCTGATGATGGGGGTGAGGGCAACAGGACGCCAGTCATTTAAGCAGGTGATTTTGGCTTGCTTCGGTACAGGCACAATGGTTGATGTTTTGAAGCATGTGGGGACTACAGACAGGGAGAGGGACAGGTTGAAAATGTCCGTAAAAACACCAGCCAGTTGGTTCGCGCATGCTCTGATGACGCGGCCCGGAATGCCGTCTGGACCCGCGGCTTTACGGATGTTCACCCGTCGAAAGGATCGGGTTACATCCGCAACAGAGACGGAGAGTGAACCATCATCTGTAGTATCGGCCGCGAGTGCTCTCTCTGTGAGGGCGGTGTTGTTGTTGTCCTCGAAACGAGCATAAAATGTATTAAGCTCGTCCGGGAGAGAGGCAGCGGTGATCATGGCGGAGTTTTTATTCTGTTTATAGTCCGTAATGATGTTAATTCCCTTCCACATACTTCTGGAGTCAGTGGTGTTAAACTGACCTTCAATTTTGTGCCTGTACTGGCGTTTGGCTGTGCTGATGGATTTACGGAGGGCATAACTGGCTTGTTTACGCTCCTCCGCGTTCCCGGAATTAAAAGCGGTGGTCCGCGCAGTAAGTGCCGCGCGAACATCGCCGTTAACCCATGGTTTCTGGTTGGGGAAGATCCGTATTGTTTTGGTTGGAACAACATCCTCTGCACACTTCCTGATGAAACACGTTACGCTATCAGCGTAAACCTCGATGTCGTCATCGGAGGCAGACCGGAACATCTCCCAGTCCGCGTGATCAAAACAGTCCTGTAGCGCAGAGTCTGATTGGTCCGACCAGCACTGGATCATTCTGAGGGCGGGTGATTCCCGTTTCAGTTTCTGCCTGTAAGCCTTGTTTGTAGATACATACGGAGCCCCTACACTAATTGTGGGTGGAAGTGCCGCCCCCTTTTGGAGTGGGCCCAACCCCCTTCTGGAGTAACCACGCCCCCTTCTCAAGTTTCCCCACCTTCCATTTGGAGATACATACAGAGCCCCTTCACTAACCATGGGTGGAATTGCCACCTCCTTTTGGGCCAACCCCCTTCTAGAGTAACCCCACCCCTTCTGGAGTAACCCCACCCCCTTCTCGAGTATCCACACTCTTGTTTGGAGATACATACAGGGCCCCTACACTAACTGTGGGTTGAAGAGCCGCCCCCTTTTGGAGTGGGCCCAACCCCCTTCTGGAGTAACCCCGCCCCCTTCTCAAGTTTCCCCACCTTCCATTTGGAGATACATACAGAGCTCCTTCACTAACCATGGGTGGAATTGCCACCTCCTTTTGGGCCAACCCCCTTCTTGAGTAACCCCACCCCCTTCTCAAATTTGGAGATCTCCGGGTTGCAGTAAGAAGAATTGACATGTTTCCAGTGATCATGGTTTAAAAATGGGGTGGAAGGTTTGTGTACTTTGTTTAAGACCCCCCCCCCCCCATGTTGGTGAAGTTTCTCCTGCTCACCTGATCTGCCAAAGTTTGGAAGGAATTAATAAACATTATTTTTTTGTAATCAAAACTGACAAATACATTGATATTTTAATTGATCTTTAAATATGTAAATATTTTTAAAACAAATTCAAATAAAATATTTTATTTATTTTACTGGACAAATATTAGTACTTAATTAATAGAAATTACTGCAACGTATTAGTATATACATCTTAGTATAATATATATTTATTTTTTCTTTTTGGGGGACTTCAAATAGTTAAAACAAGATTACGGCTCTTTGTTTATAAATCGTCCAGAGAGCTGAATGAGGCTCAATGAAGGATTCGGCTTTTAATGCCTCCGAGCGCCCCCTAGAGGACGGACTGTATTTGAAGGTAACACCGCGGCACCCTACATCTCGCGAGAGTCTCAATCGCTGTTACTATGGTTAGGTTTTAGGGTTAGATTTCGTGGTAAGGTTACTGTTATGGTTAGGTTTAGGGGTAGAAGTAGATTTAGAGTTTCTTTAGGACTCCAAATGAACAATAAACACAATGTGTAAACGTCGCATGGGGCTCTCGCGAGACTTTATGTAGTCGAGTGGTTACCTTCTAGACGCAACCTGGACGAACACAACAGAAAAGAGATTTTTAATTTAGCCAATGAGTTACAATGACAGTTTGAACTTCCGCTAATACTTTACCGTAAATATAGTCGTTTATAGTAAACTATATAGTAAAATTATAGTAGTCTATGCTTGATTAATGCCTTTACTTACATTAAATGAATGTGTGATATGGCCTGATAAACATTTGTGTTCATTATTTTATAATTAATTCATTTTTATTCATAATTTTTTAATTCATTTTTATTCATTATTTTTTAATTCATTCATTTTTATTCATTATTCTTTTTTTATTATTACTTTATTAAATTGCATTCTTACATTTTTTTTTTAAATTTTGCCAAATGTTTTTCTTTTGCAATTTGCCAAAATAACTGTTAAATAATGATAATAATAATAATAATAATAATTAAAAAAAAGTCTTCCACAGTTTCTTAGTAAAGAAAGTAAAATAAAAACTGAATCTTTTCACAGTAACTGCTTTATTCATTCATGCAGACACATAATAAATTAGTTAACGTTACACTCAACACGCATCATAAAATTAAATTAGGAAAATACAATTGGAAAGTGTAAAATATACAGCAACAATCATTGAAATCTTCACAACAAATATCAGTAAAAAATGAAATCCAGTCCATCAACAAACGTCCATCTGTTTTGCTTTCAGGTGTTTCGTCTTTCTGTTTTGCGACCGATGATCGTGCACGCGTCTGCTGTTACCTGTGCACTTGGAGCCCATCCCACTCACCCGAGTGCGTCCTCTGATGGGACTTTAGACTAGAGCGTTGTGTGAAGCATTTCCCGCACTGACCACACTGGTACGGTTTCTCGCCGCTGTGCACTACGGCGTGCCGAATTAGGTTGCAATGCTTTGTGAAACTGCGGCCGCATTGTGTGCATGTGAACGGTTTCTCGCCCGTGTGACTGCGCAGATGCTCCTTCAGCTGACTGAAGCGACTGAAGCACTTTTCACAAAACGAGCAGCTGAAGCGCTTTTCTGTGTCCACACTTGACCGCCAGTGAGTCCGAAACCGCCGGACAGCACCGAGCGTGCCAGGACCGTACCCGGGAAAAGTGTGCATACAGGCGTCTGATTCCACCTGGTTGGTGATGTTGGCATCGTGTAGATGGTCAACCGGAGCGGGCAAAGTCGTGTGGTGCTGTTGCCGGTATAGGGCACCGACCGAGCTCAGCCTATCGCCGTGAGTCATGTGACTTCGCTCCTGAGTGTTTTCGTTACACCAGGTTTGGCGGTTTGGATCACTTCTATTTACCTGTCCGAAATCGTAAAGCTCCATGTGTGTTCTCTCCACAGGATGTCGATTATTTCTGGACGCCTCCGAGACGTCAGGTTGGGGGAAGATGCCCGTGTTTTGTGACGCCTGGATGTCTCGGGTCTGTTCAGGCAACAGTTTGGTGCGTCTCTCCTCGTGAGCAAAGCTCAGCTGATCTCTTGGTCGACTTATGTTACACTCAGATTCCTCGGTTTGTAGACACTCTTCCTCGTTGTCTTCTTCAGCTTTCACTTGGAGTCTCAGATCACTCTCGCACTCTTCCCGAAGCTTCATCTGCTCCGGATGTTCTCTGGAAGTCTGTGCATGCATGAAACACGTGTTTTGCATCTCTGGATCTCCAAAAATGGCTTGTTTGTCCATGTTCTCCTGAGCTTGAATGTCTTGAACGTTCCGCTCGTAGTCATATTCAAGGCTCCCTGCGTCTTAAAAGCGAAAAACATAAAGGTTAAAGGAATCGTTCGGCCAAAAATGACGTTCCAAACCCGAAAGACAGAAAAGGAGATGTTTAGGATCTATCAACAAGCAACTTCAAAATGGTAAAATAAATAAGGAGAAGATTTTAAGTGAATAACAACTTCAATTTGGGTCTGTTCCTTTGAAGATTTGAAATACAGCCCATACTTGAACGATGCTTTGATGGCGCTTTCGAGTTGTGATCTAGAACCAAACAAGCTGTTTGTTGCTGCAACAGTGAAGTCCTAAGATGACTCTTTTGAACCGGTTCTTTTAAAGAAAGAATCGTTCTCCAAACGATTCACTGAATCAGTCAGAGCGGTTACTGAATCCACATTTGACTCACTTACTGAACTGAAGCCATCATTATATTTCACGTGGAAAAGAGCAGCGTGAACATTCTGCTAAACATCTCCTCAGTGTTTCACGGAAGGAAGTCATAAAAAGAAAGTCACTGAAAGTATCTGGAACGTCATGAAAGTGAGTAAACAGTGACCTCATTTGAGTGTAACTATCCATTACTTGCTATTCTCTAAACCTCTCTAAAGCATAACAGTGTGTTAAATGTGTGTATGTGGTTTTATTGTGTGAGATTTGATGTTCTCACCTTCTGCACGGCTTTCCGTTTCCTGTTCGGATCTTTCATCTTTGATCACTGGAGTTCTGATTCCATCATCCAGCACGCACACAGACTACAACACACAGGAAATAACAACATGGTCTTAATGGATCCATTAATCAGTGAGTGGTGAATCTCTTTCTCACCTGTTTGATGTTATGAGTCGTTTGTTGTGTAGTGTCATCTTCATCTCTGATCACATCTGCACCAGCATCTGTCACACACACTGTCTTCAGTGGAGTAGGGTACCGATCGGACGCGCCACATGTCCACACTATAACACATCAAACATGCATGATTCACCCATGTAACATCGATCAGTTCTAATCGGCAATCCTAAAGAAATGTGACTCTGGAATTTAAAGTATATCATCATTTGGATGTAATACTAAGGACAATGTTATTACACTAAACACAACTATTTTTTGACATGTAGTGTACCATGTCAATACCATGTTTTTTGGACATTTACATTGGTAAGACCGTGTTTTTTGGACATTTACATTGGTAATACCATGTTTTTTTGACATTTACATTGGTAAGACCATTTTTTTTGGACATTTACATTGGTAATACCGTGTTTTTTGGACATTTACATTGGTAAGACCGTGTTTTTTGGACATTTACATTGGTAAGACCATGTTTTTTGGACATTTACATTGGTAATACCATGTTTTTTGGACATTTACATTGGTAATATCATATATTTTGGACATTTACATTGGTAATATCATATATTTTGGACATTTACATTGGTAATACCATATATTTTGGACATTTACATTGGTAATACCATATATTTTGGACATTTACATTGGTAATATCATGTCTTTTGGACATTTACATTGGTAATACCATATATTTTGGGCATTTACATTGGTAATACCATATATTTTGGGCATTTACATTGGTAATATCATATATTTTGGGCATTTACATTGGTAATACCATATATTTTGGGCATTTACATTGGTAATACCATATATTTTGGGCATTTACATTGGTAATACCATATATTTTGGACATTTACATTGGTAATATCATGTCTTTTGGGCATTTACATTGGTAATACCATATATTTTGGGCATTTACATTGGTAATATCATATATTTTGGGCATTTACATTGGTAATACCATATATTTTGGACATTTACATTGGTAATACCATATATTTTGGACATTTACATTGGTAATACCATATATTTTGGATATTTACATTGGTAATATCATGTCTTTTGGACATTTACATTGGTAATACCATATATTTTGGACATTTACATTGGTAATACCATATATTTTGGACATTTACATTGGTAATACCATATATTTTGGACATTTACATTGGTAATATCATGTCTTTTGGGCATTTACATTGGTAATACCATATATTTTGGACATTTACATTGGTAATATCATGTCTTTTGGGCATTTACATTGGTAATACCATATATTTTGGGCATTTACATTGGTAATATCATATATTTTGGGCATTTACATTGGTAATACCATATATTTTGGACATTTACATTGGTAATACCATATATTTTGGACATTTACATTGGTAATACCATATATTTTGGACATTTACATTGGTAATATCATGTCTTTTGGACATTTACATTGGTAATACCATATATTTTGGACATTTACATTGGTAATATCATGTCTTTTGGATATTTACATTGGTAATACCATATATTTTGGACATTTACATTGGTAATACCATATATTTTGGACATTTACATTGGTAATATCATATATTTTGGACATTTACATTGGTAATACCATATATTTTGGACATTTACATTGGTAATATCATGTCTTTTGGATATTTACATTGGTAATACCATATATTTTGGGCATTTACATTGGTAATACCATATATTTTGGGCATTTACATTGGTAATACCATATATTTTGGACATTTACATTGGTAATACCATATATTTCGGACATTTACATTGGTAATATCATGTTTTTTGAACATCTATTATTGGTCACCAGAATAAACAAGTAAAACACTCACAGCGAGTAGAAAAGCTTTCAGTTGATAAAGAGGACTTTCAAATTAGGACAGCACATGTATCATTGTAATAACATGTTTTTGGACAGCTATCGTGGAAATACCATGTTGTTGATTTTTGTGGATATTTACCATGGTAAATAATGGTAATAATGGATTTTCTGGACATCTATCATTGTAATATCATATCTTTTGGACATGTAACATAGAAATACAATGTTTTTGGACATTTACCATGGTAATAGTATATATTTGGACATCTATCATGGTAATAACATCTTTTTCTGGACATCTGTTGTGGTAAAACCATGTTTTATGAACATCTATCATGGTAAAACCATGTTTTTTGGACATCTGTTGTGGTAAAACCATGTTTTTTGGACATCTATGATGGTAATAACATGTTTTTGGACATGTAACATGATAATACCACGATTCTAGATATCTGTTGTTGTAATACCATGTTTTTGGACATGTACCATGGTAATGTGTGTGTGTGTGTGTGTGTGTGTTTGTGTGTGTACATGTCCTATGGTAATACCATGGTATTCTTTGAAATACATTGGGGTACCATGTAAATATGGTACACGAATGCAATTATGACCTCTGACCTCTCCTCCTGCCCCGTCCTTTGACCCTCCGCAGTTCATTCTCCATCATCACGCATTTCCTCTTTAGTGTATCAATGTCTTTCCTGCTGCGGCTCAGCTCCACTTTAATCACCGCACAGCCGTCATCCACCCGCCGCTTTATTTCTGCTACAGCCGCTTTCGCCACAATGTCCATTATGGACACTAACTGCGCCTGGAACGAGCACTGCGACATTTCTGCACTAGATCTTTACAGCAAGACCTGATCACGGGTCAGCCTTGAGATTGGTCGGTTTACAATTCGCCAAATCCGAATTTATTTAATAAAAACACTAGCAAATAGTCGCACGATCAGCTGTTTAAATTTCACGTTTCCTCATAGAAATAAAATAAGCGGATAGAATGACTAACAGCCCGAAACAGAACGTCCCGAAATGGGCGGTGCCTCTGGTTTAATACATAAAATAAAATTTACATTTCAAAATGTCACTGTATTTTTTGTATTTAGATGTATATTAAAGTTTAACAATATCATAATTCATATGTCGTTTTTTGTTTTGACAAAAAAAAACAAAAAACAACAAAATAAAAAAAAAAAAACAAAAAAAAAAAAAACCACTGCACTGTCACGTGGTATCCGTTACTTTTCTCAGCGATGTTGAGGATTGACCAATCACAGTGGTTTGAGTTTTCTGGAAATTAACGGTATGTATTTGTTTTACAGAGATTACTAAAGTGGGTTATCATTTTAATATGAGATATCAATTAGATATTTATAAACTAACAGATTCAAAAGATAATATTTATTTGTTTATACATGTTTGAAGAGAAAGGTCGTTGGGCTTTTTGAGCCTCCGAGCGCCCCCTGGAGGAAGATCCCAGAAGAGCGTTTCAAAGGAGTTACAGTCGCCATTCAACGGGTTGCGCTTCCGGTAACACCGTACCGTAAAATACTAGTTTTCAGACTCATAAAATGGTTCAGAAAGGACCAACCCCTATCTCAAAACCTCGAAACATAATTTTGTTTGGTAAATAACCTAAATATTATGTTGTATACATTTGTGGTTTATATCAATGTGCAGTTATTCCTATCAGTTATTTCATGCACAAATAAAACTATTCTATCACCAACACAAAGAAAACTTTCTTTCTTCATGCATAACCCCACAAAACCAAACGCGATTTTGTTTTAATATGCAATTGTCCATTACACACTCTTATTGTTGTGGTTTTTGGACATGATGGAGCACAGTAGTCCCATGGAGTTCATACAAGTACATAAATATGGTAATCATTCAGTACCATGGTATTAGAGGACTATGGTGTTTTTGGACTTTTAAACCATGGAAAACCCATTTCTTTGGACATTTATCATGGTAATAACATCTTTTTTAGACATCTGTCATACAATGTTTTTTGGACATCTTTCAATGTTAGACCATGTTGAACATAGTTCATGGTAAAACTGTTTTCTGAACATCTGTCATGGAAAAACCATGTTTTTTGGACGTGTTGTGGTAAAACCATGATTTTTGGACATCTATCATGGTAAAACCATGTTTTTTGGACATTTGTCATGGTAAAACCATGTTTTCTGAACATCTGTCATGGTAAAACCATGTTTTTTGGACATGCGTTGTGTTAAAATCAAGTTTTTTGGACATGTATCATGGTAAAAACATGTTTTTAGAACATCTATCATGGTAAAAACTTGTTTTTTGGACATATATTTATGGTAAAACCATGTTTTTTGGACAAGTGTTGTGGTAAAACCATGTTTTTTGGACATCTATCGTGGTAAAACCATGTTTTTTGGAAATCTATCATGGTAAAACCATGTTTTTTGGACATATGTTGTGGTACAACCATGTTTTTTGGACATCTATCATGGTAAAACCATGTTTTTTGGACATCTATCATGGTAAAACCATGTGTTTTGAACACCTATCATGGTAAAACCATGTTATTTGGACATCTATAATAATAATACCATGTCATTCTTTGATCGACCTTTGGGGTTCCATGTAAAGATCAAGGTATTACAATCTGATCCTAATAAGTTGACTCTACTCGATTGAGTAAAAGCGTCTCCCTTTACTCAGTTCACTTCACTTAGTGATAGAATGAACCTCACTATTTAAGTTAAGGTAACTAGATGCAAGCAGCCTTAACTCAGATTTGCTATTTAAATGTTTTAATTGAATGGACTCAAATTTAAGTCATGCAACAACACTGCTTAAATAAGGCAGATTATAACTGATGGGAACCCACATGCTCCCTTTGAACAAGGAAACATAATTAAATAATTCAATGACTTTACATCTTAATTAAACATGAATTGAAATGTCATGTCAACATACTGTAAAATATCAATACTTACACTGTGCTGTGTTTCTTGGTGTCCGCTTTTGTCTTTCACTTACTTTTCTTAAACCTGGTGTTTTCACAGATGCATAAGCAACGAGACGCTGCGGAGATGAAGGCGTCAATTAGAAATGAAGAATCAAGACCGAAAGAAACTAAAAGACTCAGGAAGTCGCTGAGGGAAGTTCAGTGGTTTCTTGCGTCACAGGCATTTTACACTGAAGCTTGTGCCGGTGCGGAGTGAGAAAGGTAAGAACGCAACATTTTTACTTGGTTAATCTCTGAGTTTCTCAATTCTTCATTTGACTTGACTGTAAAGATGCTAAATGGGATGGCCACTGTATAGTCTCCACTCGTGCCCTATGTAGGCAGGAAAGGCCTGAGTTTATTTGATGATGTGAGCATAAAACAGTCATGGCCTTCAGATCTGATCACTCATTTCCGCAAGAGTGCTGGAGAGAGGGTGAGGAACAAATGTGGTGAAATGTTAACTGCTGACAAACAGTAAGACGATGCAAAATGTCTGTCAAGGCGTTTCAGAGATTCAAATAATTTGTATAATTTGTATTTTGATCTTTGGTGTTATAGTCAGATATCAAGAGTGACATATCTAGAAAGGTTTGAGGGTGTGGCCTTGAATTGGTGCAAAACTCAGAAACCAAGCGGAGGAAATCGTGTCAGGGTGGCATGCGACCCAGCCCAGCGCTGGCACTGAGGTTTCGTGTTGTGAAGGGGCGGCAGAGCTTTAATGAAGTATAATAGACAGAATCTAACAGTGAATGCACATGTAGAGGAAACACTGCAGCATTTGTGGTTCATCTTTGATGATATGATCAGATTTAAAGGGGGAATGAACTCATATGGGTTTACATACTTTTTACTTTTGGTTTGGAAAAGTGTGCTTTTTATTTTGAAATCTGTTAGACTTTGCTTTGTTTTTACATCCCTTTTGCATTTCCTGTGTTTGTGAACCTGGAGGAGAAAGCAAATCAGTGGCGTTTAAATGAGCATATCAACAATGCTCGCTATCTAAATTATACTGTGCATCATTTAATCAAAATGTGAATCACACTTTATTTTCATGCAATTCAAATAATAATGCAGTTCACGAACACCGTTCTCGGTTTGTTTTGATGCATAGACCACATAAAGAATATGGCATGCGGCTGCCCCAAACAAAATAATTGTTTAAATGTAAATTCTATTCATGTAAACGAATTATCGCAATTACAACATCAAAGGAAATAATCGTCATTTATGATATTTGTCATGATCGTGCAACACTAAGATACGGTAACGGTACAGAGCTATAAAATGAATGTGGATGGCATTGCTCAGATCATTTGATTTGGGAGAAATTGATGAGAAATGTCTGCGATCATATCGTGATCTCTGTCTTTTGGCGTCTTGACAAGTCTGAGCACGGTTTGAGACACCGTCGATATCTCTTCTGAAACTCTGTAGAAGACATGTCAAACTGTTTTTGGACATATGTCATGGTAAGACCATGTTTTTGGACATCTATCATGGTAAAACCATGTTTTTGGACATCTGTCATGGTAAAACCATGTTTTTTGGACATATGTCATGGTAAGACCATGTTTTTGGACATATGTCATGGTAAGACCGTGTTTTTGGACATATGTCATGGTAAGACCATGTTTTTGGACATATGTCATGGTAAGACCATGTTTTTTGGACATATGTCATGTAAAACCATGTGTTTGGACATATGTCATAGTAAGACCGTGTTTTTGGACATATGTCATGGTAAGACCATGTTTTTGGACATATGTCATGGTAAGACCATGTTTTTTGGACATATGTCATGTAAAACCATGTGTTTGGACATATGTCATAGTAAGACCATGTTTTTGGACATATGTCATGGTAAGACCATGTTTTTTGGACATATGTCATGTAAAACCATGTGTTTGGACATATGTCATAGTAAAACCATGTGTTTGGACATATGTCATGGTAAGACCATGTTTTTGGACATATGTCATGTAAAACCATGTGTTTGGACATATGTCATGGTAAGACCATGTTTTTGGACATATGTCATAGTAAGACTGTGTTTTTGGACATATGTCATGGTAAGACCATGTTTTTTGGACATATGTCATGGTAAGACCGTGTTTTTGGACATATGTCATGGTAAGACCATGTTTTTTGGACATATGTCATAATAAGACCGTGTTTTTGGACATATGTCATGGTAAGACCATGTTTTTTGGACATATGTCATGGTAAGACCGTGTTTTTGGACATATGTCATGGTAAGACCATGTTTTTTGGACATCTGTCATAGTAAGACCATGTTTTTGGACATATGTCATAATAAGACCGTGTTTTTGGACATATGTCATGGTAAGACCATGTTTTTTGGACATATGTCATGGTAAGACCGTGTTTTTTGGACATATGTCATGTAAAACCATTTGTTTGGACATATGTCATAGTAAAACCATGTGTTTGGACATATGTCATGATAAGACCATGTTTTTGGACATATGTCATAGTAAGACCGTGTTTTTGGACATATGTCATGGTAAGACCATGTTTTTTGGACATATGTCATGGTAAGACCGTGTTTTTGGACATCTGTCATGGTAAGACCATGTTTTTTGGACATATGTCATGGTAAGACCGTGTTTTTGGACATATGTCATGGTAAGACCGTGTTTTTTGGACATATGTCATGGTAAGACCGTGTTATGGACATCTTTCATAGTAAGACCGTGTTTTTGGACATAGACCACATAAAGAATATGGCATGCGGCTGCGCCAAACAAAATAATTGTTTAAATGTAAATTCTATTCATGTAAACGAATAATCGCAATTACAACATCAAAGGAAATAATCGTCATTTATGATATTTGTCATGATCGTGCAACACTAAGATACGGTAACGGTACAGAGCTATAAAATGAATGTGGATGGCATTGCTCAGATCATTTGATTTGGGAGAAATTGATGAGAAATGTCTGCGATCATATCGTGATCTCTGTCTTTTGGCGTCTTGACAAGTCTGAGCACGGTTTGAGACACCGTCGATATCTCTTCTGAAACTCTGTAGAAGATGTGTGTACAATGATGCTTATAAATAAAGTTTGTTTTGTTTTGCTTTTTGCAGATATATTCTGTATCTCTGCTATTCTGGACAATATCCATTCATCAGATCACAATGTAGTCCATCACTCAAATACTATCAGTGGATCTGTTAAAGTTTGGTTCTTGGAGCAACGCTGGATGGACCGGACTGCCATCATGTGTGGTATAAATGTAGTACTTCACACATGATTGTTCACTGCAGCAGCTGGCACAGAAATATATAGAGAGGCGATATGAGGAGAGGACGCAAAAAAGGAGGAAGTCGGGAGAAGGTGTTCGGATGCGACCTGCTAGAACATCTGACCTCCACCGCGCAAGAGAGTGAGTGTCTCATAAAAGAGTTTTTAAAGCGACAGATCACCCAAAAAGGAAAGTTCTGTCATCATTTACTCACCCTCATGTTGTTCCAAATCTGTATGAATTCATTTTGAGTTTCCATGGAACACAGATGTTCACATTGTTGTTTGCCACATTGATAGTCACCAGTCAGCAGATTACAATGTAATTAATGACTTATATCTAATTAATTTTGAGTCAAATGTAATGTAACACATTATATTTAACATTTTTGTAATGAGATCACAGTTACTGAATTTCAATCACTCAAAAAATGAACAGTTGGATTTTACAATTCACCCAAAAATGAAAATTCTCGCATCATTTACTCACCCTCATGCTGTCCCAGATGTTTATGACTTTGTTTCTTTGGCAGAACACATATGAAGATTTTTAGTAGAATAGTTCAGCTCTGTAGGTCATACAATGCAAGTGAATGGTGACCAGAACTTTGAAAGCCCATTAGGCAGCGTAAAATTAATCCATAACAATCCAATGGTTTAATCCATGTCTTTAGAAGTGATATGATAGATGTGGGTGAGAAATTGACCAATATTTAATTGTAAATCTACACTTTCACTTTCCCTTCAGTCACCTACTGGTCTGGGCTGGTCAAAGGTGGAAACTAATAGTAAAAAAGGACGTAAATATTGATCTGTTTCTCACCCACACCTATCATATCACTTCTGAAAACACGGATTAAACCACTGGAGTCTTATGTATTACTTTTATGCTGCATTTATGTGCTTTTGGAGCTTCAAAGTTCTGGTTACCATTCACTTGCATTGTACGGACCAACAGAGCTGAAATATTCTTCTAAAAATCTTCATTTGTGTTCTGCGGAAGAAACAAATCATACACATCTGGGATTGCATGAGGGTGAGGAAATGATGAGAGAATGTTCATTTTTTGCGTGAACTGTCCCTTTAAATGTTTGTCCTCTTCAAACTATGGTCACGCTCCACTCACCACACCACCGTGTTAACCCCCAAAACTCCAGCATTATAGGAACTCTTCTTAATCTCAACACAACAAACATTAAATAGGAACAAGGAGAAAACTGTAAAGTAGTTCAATGGCACGGAGGAGGTGAGAACCGGCTTGACAATATAAATAATAGATTTTAATATAAAACTGAACCAAAAGACACAAACACACATATAGGATGGACAGCTGCCCGTAAACGCTCTCTCTCTCTAGCACCACTGTCTGCAGTCGGCCTTTATCCCTCTCGGAGGCGTGATTAGCCTGATAAGGGGCCGGGTGTTTAAAATCACAATCCAGCCCCGCCCTCCACCCTGCCACAATTCTCCCTCGTTCTCTCAGGCCGGGGAGCCCCCAGCATGACGTATTCTCAGGGAACAGAAGGGGTCCCAGGCGGTCGGCAGTGAGCCCCTCCCCGCTCGCGGCCGGCAGTCTCAGACCCCGCAGCGTTTCAGTGGCTGGTAGGGGTCTCCTCGGCCCCTGGCAGCAGCCCTGACTGCTCCAGGCGGTTAGTTGGGAGCCCCGTCTCCCCTCGCTGTCGGCATCTGTTTCTCCGCTTCCAGGCGGCCGAGCTCCTCCGTCCCCCGGAAGATTCCCGCGGCTGCTCTGTTGGGGTTGATGGTAGCGGCGAGAACTCCACTAAGGCGTATCTCTCCTCCTTCCCGAAATATAGATGGGCAAGGAGGAGGCCATATAAATAATAGTTTAATATAAAACTCAACCAAAAACACATAAACATAAACATACAGAGCAGCTGCCTGTCATTCTCTCTCTCTCTCTCTCTCTCTCTCTCTCTCTCTCTCTCTCTCTCTCTCGAATCGTCGTCACCGGCCGCCTTTATCCCTCACGTGCCCCCATCAGGCCGATGGCCCCGCCCTCCTCCACATTTTTTGTTATTGAGAGGAAATAATTTCGGTGAAAATTGTTTTAGAAAGTAACTAAGCAATGTAATTAGTGAAGTAATCATATTACATTTTTAGAGAAATAATTTGTAATTTGTCGAGGATTACTTTTACTTTTTTTTTTTTTTTTTTTTAGTAACTTATCCAAAAGTTACAAATATTCCTAGTGTTGCACGGATGAAAGAAATTCACACACAAATACAATAAAATGTATCACTTTTTTTTATTTATTTAATTGTGTTATAAGATCGAACCGTGTTAATCTTAAAAATAGGCTAAAATATTTTTTGAGTGCAGGTTTGGGGTTTAATTTTTGGGTGAATTAACCCTTTCAGGTGTATGTTTAATGGTCGTCATGCTTCTGAGTTCATAAGGGATCTGCTGCGAATGAAACTCTCTCTCTCTCTCTCTCTCTCTCTCTCTCTCTCTCTCTCTCTCTCTTCTGAGCAGTTCCTGTAGTATTACGCAGCTGTAGTGAATTCATTGAGGAACATGGAGTCGTTGACGGGATTTACAGACTGTCAGGAGTTTCCTCAAACACACAGAAATTAAGGTGAGAGAGAGTATTATTTTCAGAAGTGAGTTCTGAGAGCATATTTATGGGGCTGTTGTATGTGTATAATGTTATTGATGACTGTGACTCTCTCTGCAGATCTGAGTTTGATTCTGAAGGAACTCCTGACTTCTGTAAGGATGTTTATCTGCAGGATATTCACTGTGTCAGTTCTGTATGTAAAGCTTACTTCAGAGAACTGCCCAACCCTCTGCTCACATATGAACTCTATGATCACTTTGCCGTGAGTTTCATGTGTTTGTGTCTTTATTGGCTTTGGAACAGAATAATATATTAAATTCAAGCTAAAAACTTTAAAAACAAATAAATACCATGTGACATTTTCATATCAACCTATTCTCATAGAATCATAGGGTTTTGGTTTAGGGTTTAGTGTTTAGGTTTGGGTTTAGGTTTAGGGTTTTGGTTTAGGGTTTAGGTTTAAAGTTTAGGTTTAGGGTTTAGGTTTGGGTTTAGAATTTAAGGTTTGGGTTTGGGGTTTAGGGTTTAGGTTTAGGGTTTGGGTTTTGGTTTAGGGTTTAGATTTAAAGTTTAGGTTTAGGGTTTAGGTTTGGGTTTAGAATTTAAGGTTTAGTTTTGGGTTTAGGTTTGGGTTTAGTGTTTGGGGTTTAGGGTTTAGATTTAGGTTTAGGGTTTAAGGTTTAGGGTTTAGGTTTGGGTTTAGGGTTTAGAATTTAAGGTTTAGGTTTAGGGTTTAGGGTTTAGAATTTAAGGTTTAGGTTTAGGTTTAGGGTTTAGGTTTGGGGTTTAGGTTTTTGGTTTAGGGTTTAGGGTTTAGGTATGGGTTTAGAATTTAAGGTTTAGGTTTGGGTTTAGAATATAAGGTTTAGGTTTGGGTTTTGGGTTTAGGTTTAGGTTTAGAATTTAAGGTTTAGGTTTGGGTTTTGGGTTTAGGTTTAGGGTTTGGGTTTGGGTTTAGGGTTTGGGTTTAGGGTTTAGGTTTAAAGTTTAGGTTTAGGGTTTAGGTTTGGGTTTAGGTTTGGGTTTAGGTTTAGGGTTTTGGTTTAGGGTTTAGGTTTAAAGTTTAGGTTTAGGGTTTAGGTTTGGGTTTAGAATTTAAGGTTTAGTTTTGGGTTTAGGTTTGGGTTTAGTGTTTGGGGTTTAGGGTTTAGATTTAGGTTTAGGGTTTAAGGTTTAGGGTTTAGGTTTGGGTTTAGGGTTTAGAATTTAAGGTTTAGGTTTAGGTTTAGGGTTTAGGTTTGGGGTTTAGGTTTGTGGTTTAGAATTTAAGGTTTAGGTTTGGGTTTAGAATTTAAGGTTTAGGTTTGGGTTTAGAATTTAAGGTTTAGGTTTGGGTTTTGGGTTTAGGTTTAGGTTTAGAATTTAAGGTTTAGGTTTGGGTTTTGGGTTTAGGTTTAGGTTTAGGGTTTGGGTTTGGGTTTAGGGTTTGGGTTTGGGTTTAAGGTTTAGGTTTAGGTTTAGGTTTAGGGTTTAAGGTTTAGGGTTTAGGGGTTAGGTTTGGGTTTAGGGTTTAGGTTTGGGTTTACCAGGCTGGTATGAAGAGTGACATTGTAATGCATATTTATCTGAAGTATTTTGACAAATAAATGTTTAAATTGGAGTGGAATTGTTCACTCAATGATCATGCATGATTTGCATCATTCCTCGAATGGTGATCAAACAAGGCAAACGGTGTCTGTGGCACAATTCTTCATAGTAAATTCCCCCTCAAAGACACTTGCATGTATTTTGAATTCAGATATCGATTCTCTCTTTTCTCTCTAGGATGCCGTGGCTGTTCAACTGGAAGATGAGAGACTGGTTAAGATTAAAGAGGTGTTGAAGGATCTACCTGTCCCTCACTACAGGTGAACACATGCTCAGCAGTCTCACATGCTCACATTATTTACACACATTTACCAATCAGTCAAATGTACCTTCCTAATCTACAACTTTAACCTAAACTTAACCAATAGCGTTCTAAAAGCAACTGCGACATGGCAAGTGTAACGGTGGCTAGCTGATAGATAGCTGTGCAATGTGTGCACACTCTCCTGACCTCAAGAGGTGCACTAGAGACTGACACCTTGTTAGCGTGCCCGGCTCCCATGACGGAGACGCCGGTCGAGTCCCGTATAGAGCGGGTAGAACAGGAGCATTACAGTGGTGCCGTGACCCGGATGGGAGTGAGGTTTAGGGGGGTGAGTGTAATGGTGCCTAGCTGATAGATAGCTGTGCAATGTGAATAAACCTCACTCTCCTGACCTCAAGAGGTCCACTAGCGACTGATGCTAGCAGCTGTAGTCTTTAGCCTTCTTGTTAGCACACCCGCCACTCCCAAGCCGGAGACGCCGGTTACACTTCAAGCACATTTTATGAAGCATCCACGTCATTTTGTGTCACGTCTATGTGTTAGCTTGCGTGTCTGAACAGGATTGAACGGGGTCTTCCAAGTCCAAATTCCAACACTGCATCCTTTTGTGTTCTACTGAAGAAATCACCTATGAAATGATATGAGGGTGTGTAAATAATGTCAGAATGTTCAGTTGTGCAAACTATTCCTTTAACCCTCCCTCTTCTAGGACTCTGGAGTTTTTGATGCGACATCTAGTCAAGATGTCCACACACGCGTCTCAAACCAACATGCACACCAGAAACCTTGCCATTGTTTGGGCCCCAAACCTCCTCAGGTGGGTGTACTCTTTAAATCGTCTTTGTAATTTGGATATCCTTCAATCATCCCTTTTACTAGTCATTAAGAATACGGCATGTCAAATTCTGCAGATCGAAGGACATCGAGTCGACCGGTTTTAATGGCACAGCAGCGTTCATGGAGGTGCGAGTTCAGTCCATTGTGGTCGAGTTTATTCTAACTCATGTGACCGAGCTCTTCCCTGGAACAGGTATTTGATCTTCCTTTTATACAAGTTCTGCCATTTTCCTTGCCTTTCATTCTCAACAATGTTTCTTTGTTACTTGAATTATGTTTCTAAAATGCAGTATACAACCAGAGCACACTACACAGGGTTCTGTATCCCACAATGCAATGCTCTTAATTTGATCCTTAATTTGATTAACACATTTATACAGAGCATTTTATTGAAATGCAAAATAACTAAATGTATTGCCAAGATTATAACTAGGTGCTATTTACTGAATTAAAGGTTTTTACAGGTTTAATACAATTGTCCCAAAAAGCACAAATCTCTGTTTCAGTGAGACACTTACAATGGACGTCAATGGAAGACAGTGGAAGTCAGTGGGGTCAGTGGAAGTCAGTGGGGTCAATGGAAGTCAATGGGGGTCAATGGAAGTCAATGGAAGTCAGTGGGGTCAATGGAAGTCAATGGAAGTTAATGGAAGTCAGTGGGGTCAATGGAAGTCAGTGGGGGTCAATGGAAGTCAATGGAAGTCAGTGGGGGTCAATGGAAGTCAGTGGGGGTCAATGGAAGTCAGTGGGGGTCAATGGAAGTCAATGGAAGTCAGTGGAAGTCAGTGGGGTCAGTGGAAGTCAATGGGGTCAATGGAAGTCAGTGGGGTCAATGTGGATCAGTTGAAGTCAGTGGGTTCAATGGAAGTCAATGGAAGTCAGTGGGGTCAATGGAAGTCAATAGGGGTCAATGGAAGTCAATGGAAGTCAGTGGGGTCAATGGAAGTCAATGGAAGTTAATGGAAGTCAGTGGGGTCAATGGGGGTCAATGGAAGTCAGTGGGGTCAATGGAAGTCAATGGAAGTCAGTGGGGGTCAATGGAAGTCAGTGGGGGTCAATGGAAGTCAATGGAAGTCAGTGGAAGTCAGTGGGGTCAGTGGAAGTCAATGGGGTCAATGGAAGTCAGTGGGGTCAATGTGGATCAGTTGAAGTCAGTGGGGTCAATGGAAGTCAATGGAAGTCAGTGGGGTCAATGGAAGTCAATAGGGGTCAATGGAAGTCAGTGGGGTCAATGGAAGTCAATGGAAGTCAGTGGAGTCAATGGAAGTCAGTGGGGGTCAATTGAAGTCAGTGGGGGTCAATTGAAGTCAGTGGGGTCAATGGAAGTCAGTGGGGTCAATGGAAGTCAGTGGGGGTCAATTGAAGTCAGTGGGGGTCAATTGAAGTCAATGGGGTCAATGGAAGTCAGTGGGGTCAGTGGAAGTCAATGGGGTCAGTGGAAGTCAATGGGGTCAGTGGAAGTCAATGGGGTCAATGGAAGTCTGTGGGGTCAATGGAAGTCTGTGGAAGTCAGTGGGGTCAATGGAAGTCAATGGGGTCAATGGAAGTCAGTGGGGTGAATGGAAGTCAGTGGGGTGAATGGAAGTCAGTGGGGTCAATGGAAGTCATTGGGGTCAGTGGAAGTCAGTGGGGTCAATGGAAGTCAGTGGGGTCAATGGAAGTCAATGGGGGTCGATGGAAGTCAATAGGGTCAATGGAAGTCAATAGGGTCAATGGAAGTCAATGGGGGTCAATGGAAGTCAGTGGAAGTCAATGGAAGTCAATGGGGGTCAATGGAAGTCAGTGGGGTAAATTTTTGGAGGGTTTAAAGGCAGAAATGTGAAGATTATGATTTTATAAAAGCACTTACATTAATTCATCTGTTAAAAATTTGGTATTATTTTAAATCGTTTAAATCTTCGTTTATGCAGTGAACTACAGTCCTGTGTTACATTGTCATGGCAACAAGGATGCAAAATTGTCTATATCTTTCCACAGATGTGGTTAGTAAGTGATTTTATAACAGTAAAATCATGTTAACACACATATTGTTTATGTCTTGTGTCTATACTTGTGAAACAGTATTTTAATGTTTACAGATTAAATCCCATTGACTTCCATTGTAAGTGTCACAATGGAACATACATTTGTGCTTTTATTAAAGAAAATAAGGGGCAAGTCGAAATAAAAGTTTTGTGGTAATCAACATTATGCCAAAAATGCTGTCGATTGATCTTAACTTGCATTCTCTCATGCTTGTAATGAGTTCCTGTAACAATATTGTTGCATTTGAAACATTTACCAAGTTTTTTCACATACCGTGTAGTATGCAGTGAAATATGATTCTATTCTGAACACAGCCTTAGGCCACATCGTTTACACTGCTTAACCACACTGGAACGTCTTTTGAAAATGCTCTCCATGACTTTGGAAAACGATGACGTTATGAAGCTAGGTTTCAAACTTGACGTGGCCTTAATGAGTTGCACGTCTCCCCCACCATGTCAACACAGGATTGGCGATGGAGCGCAGGAAGTCCCTCCCCTCACCCTCGGTGCTGTCCAATCAGGATGAAAAGTTTTTCAAGTCCCTCCCCTTACATTGTTCAGGAAACCTCAGCCCTGGTGATGGGCCACCACCCATGCGACCGTACCACGCTATCATTGACGGCACTGACAAGTAAGACTAACAGTTTATGGGCTTTACCTCGATTCACTTATTATGCATACTTTATAGTATTGTACAGTATGGATAATATAGTGTAGTATGCAAGATTAAGACATCCCAAACCATAGTATGCCAAAGGTGCCAGGATTGTATGCTTTCTCCAATGTATTTTTGAAGTGTGCATCAATGTTTTTTGAGCTAATACCCACAAAACCTTGCGCTACTGAAAAGGTTCTGTTGCGAATATTTCAAGTGAAGAATAGTGGTGAGGTTGCCACAGGAATTGTTTGAAAAACCTAAATGTTATAATTATATATTTATTTAATTATATAATTATATATATGCAATTGTAAACTGAATGCAACATACTGTATACTTGCCATACTGTCAACTCAAAAGTATGTACTTTCTCATTACCGTGAAGTACATACTTTAACCCTCCTATTCTGTTAAAGAAGGGCCGCTTACTTTACCGGTCACGGTCATTTTTGACCAGAAAACAGTACAGGTGTAGAAAATAAATAAATAAAATTACTAGAAAATCATGTTATGACAATAATAGCCAGTAGATGGCGGTACAGTCTTCTATGCAAACACCTGCTGTGATATTTGATCAAGTTATGCATTTGGATATATATATATCAAAACATCAAACTATTATTTGTCAAACTTTAGCTTTTTTTTTTATTGTTTTGAAGTATACATTTTTGCAATGATGTCACATTATGCTTACGGTCAAAACTGACCATGGTGTTACAAAGAGAAGATGGGGAGTCACGTGACGCTATGCGAGTGGAGGCTGTCTAGGGGCAAGCGCCACTTTACTTTACTACAATTATCCTTTTAATCAGTATTACTCAGTGAGAACTGAATTAGTTTTGATTGTTGAACACCTCTCAAGAGGTACACACATTCTCACACACACACACACACACTACAGGCACACACACACACACACACACACACACACACACGCACATTGTGTGTATGTTTCACACTATTTATGTTTTAATCGTCTCCCCCCATCATTTCTGTGTGTTTGTACATCATTGTGGCTGGATTTATCGATTGTATTGGACAATTTTGACCATGAACAGTAAAGGCGGCGCTTTGATCGAATCAAGTCCAAGTTCATTTGTATGTACGGATGCCAGTTGCAGGAAACGTCACAGAGTCTTGTAAATAATAATAAGTCTCTGATAAATCAACCCATTTGTGTTCAATCAGGAAAAAGTGATTTCGGTCAAAAATGACCAAACAGTTCAGGAAGGTGAAGTGTGTAGCAGAAGTATGAGAACTGGGATGCAGCCGTATGCAATGTACGGAATAGCACACTAGCATACTTCTCTTCCTACCGCTGCAGTATACAGTAGAAATAGTAAGCGTAGTATGGAAGTATGCTAATCAGAATTAGCCCTAATGACTCATTATCCCTCACTAAACACTGTTTTCTTCCACTGCTTTACTGACCATGTGCAATGTATTTAATGCACATCTGTACTCTTCAGGAGGAAGGGTTCCCTCAAAGGCAGAAAGTGGATGTCTATCTTTAATTTGGGTGGGAGACTGCATGATCCACGCAAGAAGAGCAAATACTGTCCTAAAGGTATGAAGTACCCTCTCACATCCAATGAAACATTTCCGTCCGTCTTAGATTCTTTGTTTTCATGTGTGTTCTTCACTCAATTAAAGTTTCTATTGTTACTCGTTATATTTTCTAAATGCACAGATAAAGAGAAGACAAATCTGCGGCCGGCGAAAAGTATGGACTCTCTGAGCTCAGGGCCTTATGGGGTGGAAGGTACGAGAAATATCAATATGAAAGATGTGTTGATGTGCTTATTTTCCCTGCTGTCAAAACATAAAGACTGTTTTTGTATCTCTCAGATTCGAAGCATCCTCAAACTCTTCCACCTCTGGTCCTGTCCGTGGCCTCGGGCAACTCGGAGGGTGTGTCTTCTGTCGGTGGGGGTGTGTCTAGTGGTTATGCGGTGACTTACAGGCGCACGGGCGGGGCACAGGTGAGCATGGTGAGTGGAGGGACCGCAGGTACTTACAATCGTCCGGATGCAGGAGGCGGAGCCATCGGAGGGGAGGGGCCATCGCAGGGCGTGTCCAAGTCACCGGGCGTGACGAGCAAAGCGGACCGGCGTGCTGGCATCCACATATCAGGACCCTTCTCAGTGACGGTTCCCCTTCACATTACGTCAGGTTTGGCTCTGGGTGTCCTACAGGGGGGCTGGAATGAGAAGGAAGAAGAGGGCAAGCAAGATCAACCAGAAACAGAGGAAGAGAGGACGTCCGCAGATGTGGATTCACGAACGGAGAGAAGGAATAATGATGTTCAAGAAAGTAGAAGAGACCGCAAAAGCCACATGGACAGTCAGGATGATTGCGGGAAGGAAACGGCAACGATTACAGGAAAGGAGGACGCTATGCCGGAGGAGCGAGACATATCCAGCACCAGAGAAGCAGAGAAGGAAGATCTGACCCCGAATCAAGAGACTGTGAAGGCAGCCGTGGACAATACAGAGCCACAGGACGGAGCGGAAACGCTCGAGCAGAATTACATTGGTAAGACTGTCTGAATGATGCTGAGAAACTGCACAAACGGTATTGGTTCAGTTCTGCATGTGGCAATACTCGGGGTAGGTGATATACAGTACCAGTTGCAGTGTTTACAGATCTATCATGAAAAAAAAGGGACCTAAAATAAGCAAATTGCCTCATCTAAAATAAGTTCAAATAAGTAAAAAGTAAAGAATGCACTAGCCTATATAAAATAAAAGTATTCTTAATATTAAATATAGCCCCAAAAATACATCTGGCCATCTGATATCAATTCATAGCCAGAATCTCTCTCTTATGCATGCACATGTGTTTGCTTATCTCATGCATGTATTGAATAATTGTTTAATTAAATTCTTTCAGGTATTTGTTTTAATTACAGAGTCAAAACCCATCAGCATCCATTCTGTATTAATGCATCATATCTAGCAATAATTCAGGGAAGATTTGGAAACAACCGAGAAGTATCTGGATGAACTGTGCATGCATGTGTAATCATATCTTATATTCCGAAAATGTACTTTTGGCCGCGGCTGTACTGTGATAAACCATTTATACTTGAGTCTCATGAAAACAAAAAAATGATCGGAATGAAATTAACCAGTTTGTCAACATGAACGCTTTTCCTTTCTGCTCTAAAGCGACGTCACGTTAGATCAGGCCCCGCCCACGACTGGTGACAGACTCCGCCCTATTATCATAGCTCCTCCCCTAAATGATGGACACACTGTCCTGGAGCAGATACAGTGAGAAGAATATGATGCGGTCAGCAGCTCATTTGCATTTAAAGAGACACACACGAAATCAGTGTGTTTTTGATTCCACCCAAAAAGAGGCGTTTATAACATGATATAATAAATGATCCGTGGGGTATTATGAGCTGAAACTTCACACACACATTCTGGGGACACCTGAGACTTATATTACATCTTGTTAAAAGGGACATAATAGGTCTCCATTAAAAATTCTGTTTTAAAAAGAAATTGTGTTTAATATACATATTCCTGTTGAAGAACTACACTACCCATAATCCTGAAGAGAGATCCACCAATCAGAGCAGCCGCCGTTACCATGAAAACAGAATTTGCTGCAATAGAGCTCAGCAGCAACCCATGAACCCGCTCTTAAACAACTTTAACACACTTTATTTATAAATATTGTCTGTATATGTTAATAGTTATTTATCGCACCATTGTTTTTGATTCAAATATGCATTCACAGTGCTTCATGAGTAGTTAATTGCCTCAAAATATTTATGAAAATGTACTATACTTGTACTATAATTATGTATTTATTTTGTTCAAATCAAAGTTTATTATGTTGTGATTAAGAAACGACTTGAGTGTGAAAAATAATTTCGGGCACTGTAGATTGAAGATCTGAATCTGTTTCACACAGACATGAGAGGTCACCTGAATCAAGAATCATCTGCAGCTCAGTGGGGGACTGACTATCCGCTGCCCTCCGTCTATGTGGAGTGTCCTGATCAGGATTTCCCGCTGGATTTCCAGGAAGCCTTTGGGTTCCTCGATTTGATGGACAGCAGTGCATCAAACCAGGTGTGTTCATACCTGTGTGTTTCTCAATGGCTCTGTTTAAAACCTTAGTGAGCTGCCTTGCTGTCTATCTAGGCCTAGCTAACATTTAAAGGGACAGTACACCCAAAAATGAAAATTCTCTCATCATTTACTCACCCTCATGCCGTCCCATATGTGCGACTTTCTTTCTTCTTCTGAACCTTCTTCTGAAGATTTTCAGTAGAATTTTTCAGCTCTGTATGTCCGTACAATGCAAGTAAATGGTTGTTAGAACTTTGTAGCTCCAAAAATCCCATAAATGCACCATAAAAGTACTCCATAAGACAGTGGTTTAATCCGAGTCTTCAGAAGTGATATGAAAACTGTGTGTGAGAAACAGATCAATATTTAAGTATATTTAAATATATAAATCTTAATTTTAATGTACGAAAAGGACTCCAGCTACTGTCTCATTGTGTCTCACTGTATTGCAGGTTGAGTTTTCCGTAGAGCCACCATGTTTTGAAGAGGAAGATGAGGAAGAGGAGGATGAAAACAAGGATGATCGGCCTCTCTACTATGCATTGCAAAACCACAGTAATGACTTTAAAGCTCCTGCAGCCAAAAGCATCAGTCCGACGTTCACACACCAGCCTCTACCTAGCAAATCACATAGCTTACCTTATAAGTCCCATCCCTTCATGCCCGCCCTGTCATTATTCTCAGATCATGAATACAGCCCTGTTGATGATGATGATGATGATGATTCTGATTCTGATTCTGATACAGGATCTGAATACGAGGACATGTTTTGTCAAAGTCTACCCTCAAGTCGTGATTTTCAAGGTCTATCCTGGTCATGTCCACAAACATCCGCCTCCACAAACAGTGAGGTTGATGTTCACTCGAGCAACCAATCAGAATGCTTAGATGAAGCACACAGAATACATCTTCCAGAGAGCAGGAAAGATGAGCAATCCATCAGCCAATCAGAAGACGTGATTCTTACAGCTACCAGAATGATAGACGACAGTGAAGAGCATCTCAGCTCAGACGTGTCAAAGATGATCAATCCTCATATGGATGAAATGAAGAATGAAGAGAGAGAATCAGAGGATGTGGAGAATGAGATGCACGCTTTAACGTGAGTACCTGAGGGATTAGAGCAGTAACTGTGTATTTTTCGGGGTGGAAATCATGGATTTACTGTAGTATTAATGTAGTAACCAGAGATAAACCGATAATCGGTTTGACCGATATCTTAAACCGATATTTACACTTTTCCACTTAGTCGGTTATTGGTTCTTTAATATCGGGTTTGCCGATGAAGTTGGACATAAAGACTAGTGGATGACCACTATCATCGAGCTGCTCTTAGTCATATAATTAAAGTTTAAAGGCAGAAATGTGAAGCTTATTATTTTATAAAAGCACTTACATTAATTCCTCTGTTAAAAATGGTGTATTATTTGAGATGTAAAGTTGTTTCAATTGTCATTTTAGGGCTTTAGGGTTTTTTGACATTACATCGTCATGGTAACAAAGTTGTAAAATTGTCTATATCTTTTTTACTTTTCAGTGGCTACAGGGTAGAAGACAACCCAGAAAGTGAGGCCAGTGAAGAGGACACATATTTTGGACCAGACTCGACACCGTCTTCACCAGAGCCCAACCAGTCCGAGACCAGCATCACTGTCCATGATGAGCCCATCCCAGGACAGTTTCCAGATGTGGAGACTCAACCGATGCTGGATGCATACAGTTACCAAGACAACACGTCGAGTGATGTCATAATCACTGGCGACTTCACTGCCACGGACTCCGCCTCATTGGCTACTCAAGATGAAGTGATGACAGATCCACCACCAGAGGAGGAAAAAACTGTTTTGGACGACTGTAAGATGAATGAGGAGATCAGGAGATCAGAAGAAGATGAAACGGAGGAACAGAAGAAGACAGAGGAAGCTACGGAAGAAGGGAAGAATATATTGGAGGCTGAGGAGCTAAAAATGACAGAATGTGATGAAAAATGGAGAGAAAATGAAGAGAATCCTGAGGAAAAAGCTCAAGAGATGGAAGAGTTTGCACACATCAATGAAGTGGTTCAAGACTCAGAGGAAGATGCACCTGTAGAAGGATGCAGTGAGGAAAAAGTAGAACAAAAACTAAACGATTTAGAGGAAGACGATGGAGAAAAGACAAGCAATGACAAGAACATTGGAGGTTCTGAGGAGGATGCCAACGATAAATCAGACGATAGTTCCACTGACATAGTTACGTTAAATTTGTTTCACGAAGAGATATTTGAAGAAAAAGAGGATCACTCAAATAGTGGTGATCTCGAACAGTCCACATTCAAGCCTCAACCAGATGAGGTTCCATGTGGAAAAATGGACAGGAAGATGGAAGAGGAGGCAGTGATCCAAGACGTCGAGTTGCCACAGAGTGCTGAACACAGTCTCGTGCCAGAGCTGGCGAGGGCGTCAAACGCTCCCAACGATTCTCCATCTAAAGTGGCATACCAGGCGAAAGCCGTACCTGTTGTCCCACCCAAACCTCAAAACTCCAAACTCACCATGTTCACCCTCAGACAACACCACCAACATTCACAGTTAATGGACATGGATGGGCAACATGTCAAACCAGATGAAACGGACAAACGGCACGTGGACAACAACAACAAACAGAAAGAAAACGAAAAAGCAGGGCAAACGTATGAAACCGCAGAGAACTGTAAGAAACAGTCGATGGAAACCGATGTGGATGGGATGAGGCGGGACGATGGGACAAAGCAAGAGAGGGAGGGTCCGAGAGATAGGCCGGTGACTTGGGATGGTGGCATCGATTGGAGGGAAGATGTCGTCAAGGAAATGGAGAGAGAGGTGAAGAGGAACAGCGCTGCCAGCATGTGTTTTGATGAAGCCGTCGCTCGCGCCACAGTGAAGAGGAGCAGAGAGAGAGAAAACACAGACAGATTATCAGGAGTTCAGAGGGACCGAGAGAACAGAAGAGACGGATCCAAAAACAGAGAGAAAGAGGATAAGAATAAAACTGACTAACATAAACGAGGGGCGCACGTATGATCAGATGTGTAAAATATTGTGTGCAAAGAACGGCAAGCAACTAATGCAGCGAATGCACTCATATTCGGCTTAACGTCCAATACCAATCCCAGTGTTATCATGAATCAAAAGGGTTTTTCATTAAAATAATCATAGCCTACCTTTCAGGCTTGTTCTATCACAATATTCATACAGTCACCCTAACTAACTATTCATCTGAAGTATAAGTATTCATTCATTATTTAATCAATGCTGTTCATTTTCAACCAGATTGTCAAAGTTGTAGCAGTTTAATGTAATGATCATTGTAATGTTTGTAATAAATGTTAAAGGCATATTTTGGGTTCAATACAAGTGAAGCTCAATCAAGAAGTCAATGGGGTCAATGGGGTCAATGGGGTCAATGGAAGTCAATGGAAGTCAATGGGGTCAATGGGGTCAATGGAAGTCAGTGGAAGTCAATGGGGTCCATGGAAGTCAGTGGAAGTCAATGGGGTCCATGGAAGTCAGTGGGGTCCATGGAAGTCAATGGAAGTCAAGGGGGTCAGTGGGGTCAATGGAAGTCAATGGAAGTCAAGGGGGTCAATGGGGTCCATGGAAGTCAGTGGGGTCCATGGAAGTCAATGGAAGTCAATGGGGTCAATGGAAGTCAGTGGGGTCCATGGAAGTCAATGGAAGTCAATAGAAGTCAAGGGGGTCAGTGGGGTCAATGGAAGTCAATAGAAGTCAATGGAAGTCAATGGGGTCAATGGGGTCAGTGGAAGTCAATAGAAGTCAATGGGGTCAATGGAAGTCAAGGGGGTCAATGGACGTCAATGGAAGTCAATGGAAGTCAATGGGGTCAATGGAAGTCAAGGGGGTCAATGGGGTCCATGAAAGTCAATGGAAGTCAAGGGGGTCAATGGGGTCAATGGAAGTCAATGGAAGTCATTGGAGGTCAACGGAAGTCAGTGGGGTACATTTTTGGAGGGTTTAAAGGAAGAAATGTGATGCTTATAATTTTATAAAAGCACTTACATTCATTCTATTAAAAATGTATTATTTGAACTGTAAATTTTTTTAGGGTTTAAGTGCTACATCGTCATGGCAACGAAGTTGTAAAAACTTTCCACAGATGTGGTCAGTAAGTGATTTAATGACAGTAAAATCATGTTAACACACATATTGTTCATGTCTTGTGTCTATACTGTTGAAACAGTATTTTAATGTGTACAGATTAAACCCCATTGACTTGCATTGGAAGTGTCTCACTGGAACACACACACACACACACACACAGATTAAACCCCATTGACTTGCATTGGAAGTGTCACACACACACACACCCACACACACACAGATTAAACCCCATTGACTTGCATTGGAAGTGTCACACACACACACACCCACACACACACAGATTAAACCCCATTGACTTGCATTGGAAGTGTCACACTGGAACACACATTAGTGGCACAAACACTGTTGATTGAGCTTCACTTGTATTGAACCCGGAATATTCCTTTAATGCATTCAATGGGACATAAAAGGAGCAACTCAGGGAACAAATACAAAAATAAACAGAACGCAATCCTTTAAGACAGAATGAGACAATCTGTTTCTGTTGTTGATTACATTTTCCACACGTTATGCCTTATCAATTCAATAAAGTAGCGTTTTCTTTATGTTGTTTGCTGTTTTCATTTTTATTGCAATGTTATTATTGTATACATTGTATACATTTTATTTAGGTGCCTTTATGTGCTTAATGCACGGTAGACTATAAAATGACTCTCCGTCAGGACAACTTTTGTCAAAAATAATTTCAGGTGTGCAATCTGTGGACGTTGGAATATCTGTGGTGAGTCAATACTTTTTTTTGTGTTAATTGTGCAAGCTCACGCGGTTTGTGGTCAGTGTTAAGAATCTCAAAATGGCCAAAATCAGTGTATATGTAACTGCTATGCGATTCAATTCACCAGGCATCCGCTCCGGTTCCACGCCGTTCTCTTCACATCGGTGCAGAACGAGAACGCGTTCTCCGCACGCAGGACTGTGGTGTTCTCCAGAAGGGCGCGATAGAGCCTGTCCCTGCAGCCGAGGTGAAGAGTGGCTTTTACAGCCCCTACTTCATTGTTCCTCAAAGGGCGGTGGGTTGCTCCCCATCCTGGACTCCTGGGAGTCAGCAATTTGTCTCCCGTTCAAGTTGCTGTCTCAGAAGCACATTTTATCGTGCATTCGGCATCAAGATTGGTTCATGGCGGTAGACCTGAAGGACATGTACTTCCACGTCTCAATTCTGCCTCGACAGCGACCCTTCCTACGGTTCGTGTTTGACGGTCAGGCGTACCAGTACAAGGTCCTCCACTTCGGCTTGTCCCTGTCTCCCCGCGTCTTCACGAAGGTCATGGAGGCTGCCCTTGCCCCGCTAAGGGAAGTGGGCATACGCATACTGAACCACCTCGAAGACTGGCTAATTCTAGCACGCTCTCGAGAGTTACTGTGTGCGCACAGGGACCTGTTGCTCAGGCACCTCAGTCGTTTAGGGCTTCGGGGCAACTGTGAAAGGAGCAAGCTCTACCCGGTTCAGAGCATCTCTTTTCTTGGCATGGTGTCAATGATAGAGCACCTCATGTATCAGGCGGTGAATGGCAGTCCCACTGCAATACTTTCAGAGGCTCCTGGGGCATATGGCGTCCTCAGTGGCGGTCATGCTGCTTGGGTTGATGCATATGAGACCGCTTCAGCACTGGCTCCAGACCCGAGTCCTGAGGCACGCATGGGGCCCGCTCCCATGTTAGCTACGTCGTGCCACTTTAGTCTGTGCCACTGGTAACTAAAATAAGTACATTTGACTTTTCACAGCTGCTGTTCCCATCATGAATATTTAATGAGCTTATGTGGTTACCATTTACACCATTTGTATTGTTGATTGTGTTGTTACTGTGTTAGTAATGCAAGGTTATGATGTCTAATATGTTATGGTTATATCTTACTTATTTTTATGTGTTTGTTTATTTATTTTGCATTGAGATTTCCAATGGAAAACATGTGGTGCGGTCTTTTAAAGAGATCATAAGATTTTACTTAATGTCTTACCATTAATATTTACTTGGAAAAACTGTTTGCAAAAACTTGCTAAATAAGTTAATCTTACTTGGTGAACCCTATTCTGGAAGTATGGGTCTATGCAGGACAGTCATGGGTGTTTTCAAACTGGGATGGGTATTTCTTTTTGTGGGGCATTTTCTCCCCCTTTCTCCCCTATTTTGGACCAGATTCCCAATTCCCAATGCGCTCTGAGTCCTCGTGGTGGCGCAGAGACTCGCCTCAATCCGGGAGGCGGAGGATGAATCTCAGTTGCCTCCACGTCTGAGACCGTCAATCCGCGCATCTTATCACGTGACTTGTTGAGCGCGTTACCGTAGCGCATGTGGAGGCTTCACGCTATTCTCCGCGGCATCCACACACAACTCACCACACGCCCCACCGAGAGCGAGAACCACGTTATAGTGACCACGAGGAGGTTACCCCATGCGACCCTGCTCTTCCTAGCAACCGGGCCAATTTGGTTGCTAAGGAGACCTGACTGGAGTTACTCAGCATGCCCTGGATTCAAACTCACGACTCCAGGTTTGATGGTCAGCATCATTACTCGCTGAGATACCCAGAACCCCACTCTGCCTCATAACTTTTAATATTCCCTTCCAGCTCCACAAATTCTCATGCTTTGGATTTGCATACTGTATGATCCGACCCCCTAAGAACCGCCTTAAGTGCCTCCCAAGCCACGCCCACAGAGGATACTGAGGACCAGTTGGTCTCCATATAGACATTAATTTCAATATTATGGTCTAAAAATAAAAAAAATATTAACTACATACTGTACACGCTGAACAAAATGTTTGCACTAAAAACATCCAGCATATCACGACTCTGAACATTTTAAATCCAACGTGGATTTAATCCAGTACATAATGGATGTCTGTGATGTAGTGGATGAAATCCTCTACGTCGTCACGCTACAGTCTGCAGTGAGGAAGTGAGGTCCTCTTGGCATGTTACGGGACAGGTGGCAACCCTTTTTGGGACACATCTGATGTCTATAGAGGATAGTGAAGTGAGGAAATAGCTCACTTAATGAATTTACCGCCTGTCTGCTAATCTTCAACATGTTTTACACTAAACAACCCTTTAGAGGTGAACCATGTCTGGAGTCTATTATGATAAAATTGCTGTTTTTAATTGTTCAACCCTTGTTTGACCTTCGGGTCATTTTTTTTCTCGATCATTTTGTCTGTGTTAATGCTAACATTATAAATGTTGCCAAAGGTGTGTATTTTTGGGGGAATTTTGATATTTCAACCTCAGTTCCTATAACACATCTATAATACATCTATAACACATCTATAATACACTGTGTACACACAATAGTTACACTCGGGACCTTCAGGACAAAAATGTCCCCATTGAAACCCGTTAAAACTGCAATATATGATCCCAGTGCCATTAAAGCATAAAATCATGAATTCTGTGATATTATACTTTCATTCTGGAGTCCTGACTTCAACATTTACATTTTCATATTTTCCACCAGATGGCGCCATTTATCTCATGTTTATCCTGTGGAGCAAATACAAACTTTTCCCCAATTCTGTTTCCTGTATTATAGAGACCTGCAGGACAACCAGATACATGATGCAGATACAAGTGAGTGTGTGTGTGTGTGTGTGTGTGTGTGTGTTGGTATGGATGTCGAAGTGTGTTTTTTGTGTGTGTGTGTGTGTGTGTGTGTGTATTCTCTGTTTTCTGTATTATAGAGACCTGCAGGACAACTGAATACATGATGCAGATACAAGTGTGTGTGTGTGTGTGTGTGTGTGTGTGTGTGTGTGTGTGTGTGTTGGTATGGATGTCGAAGTGTGTTTTTTGTGTGTGTGTGTGTGTGTGTGTGTGTGTGTGTGTGTGTAAACAGTGGCATTATGTAAACAAATTCCCATTTAAAGGCTTAAAATCCTGAAATGAATGAATATTTAGTAGTTATGATCAGGACTGATGTTGGTTAAAAAATCTAAGACCGTAAAAGTGGAAAATAATATTAATATATAATATTTTTATGGTAGTTTTTTTTACGCTGACATTTTTGTCCTCTAAGGCCCTGAGTGTGTTTTTTTTTTTTTTTTTTTAATCGGACACTGCACAAAAAATAATAATGAATCAAAATCAACGGACACATCCCAGACTGCGATAATAAAACAATTTGAATAAAAAAAAAATTAGCATTTTTTGGTGTTTTCCCCCCCCCCCATAAAAAACAACAGCGGCATTATATAACCAAACAGGTATTTATAGAGTTAATACCCTGAAAATAAATGAATATTTTGTAGTTATGATCAGGACTGATGTTGGTTAAAAAAATAACTAATTGAAAGTGGAAAATAATATGAATATATAATATTATTATGTTAGTTTTTTGACCCGGGCATTTCTGTCCTCAAAGCACCTCTGAGTAACTTTTTTATTGACGCACAATAAAAGTTTTTTTTAAATTTTATTTTTATTGATCAATAAGAAAGGTACAATAGCAAACATTTCTTATCCAGACCACAAACAAGCATAAAAGATGAGATACTAAAGTACATAACATAAAAAAATTAAAAATAATAATAATACAATCAAAAAATTAATAAAAGAAATAAAAGAAAGGGGGCAGGGTCTAGGGGTCCTCTTCAAGTTTAAGTTCTTCTATAGAGTTACAAAGTACCAAGGCAACTTTCTTCTTCATTGACATCAGTGACCAGAAATAATGACATCGCTCCTTGTGAAATGTATAAAAGTTCTGTTTTAATGAATCTACTTTTATGTAAAATAATTTCCCAAGAATAATAATTATGTGTGTTCTCTCTTTAGTAAATATATCAAATATCACATTTTCTTTTGTTAATTCAGAAAATTTTTCAAATTTAGGAAATAACCAATAATGTAAATCTTCCCAGAAGGCATTAACTAATTTACATTCATTAAATAAATGTTCTGTCGTTTCAATTTGTTCATCACAAAATGAGCAACTGTTATGATCGAGACCAAATCTGCATCTTAAAATCTCTCCAGAAGGAAATATTCTGTTAATAGGTTTAAAGTGACTTCCTTTGCTTTTGGTACGACCGCAAATGTAAAATATTTTGTTCTCAATTTCTGAACTTCATCATTAGAAAAATATTGGAAATATTTTTTTATTTTTTTTTTAATAAAATGGATATAATTCATTAAGAAAAGCTTTCCGGATTGTGATGTTTGGCAGTTTCAGGTTAGTAAGAGCTAGTCCATTCAGCAAGAGTTTAGGAAGATAAGGAGTTACATTACTTTGACATAAACTATAAGACATTTGAATTATAGATCGTGGGATTGCTTTGATAACAATATCATACTGGTTTCGGTCATTTATCTTCCATTTTAAACAAAAAGTCTCAAAAGGTATAATGATTCCTGTATTTTCCAAATGTAATTAAAGTGTAATTAATGGTGCAGAGGTGGCCAAACCCATCTCGTTTTCTTAAGAATTGTATGTTCTCAAGCATCTCCGGTGCTTGTTAAAATTGCCTGTCATCCTGTGATGCAGCTATTGAAACGAACACATTGCCAGGTGGAAAGTGTTTTGTAAAATATCTATTCCATGTTTTTTTCCAAAGCCCACATCAACACACTGATTGCCATGTTTGCTTGTTGCATTTCTCAATATAAAATGTTCCTGTGTTAAATAAATAAATAAAAAGTTAAGAGAAGTCCCGGACGATTTTGCAACAGGAAGGTGTCGGTTTACGGCTAATCTCATTCATAATAATGTATCCGCAAACGGCGACTAATTGTCGTAACACTATGTCGTAATCTATGCCTTGGTAGAGCGGCGGATGTTGACATTCTAAATAAAAAGATCTCCGCTCTGTTCAAACGTCACTTCCGTGGGAAGTGGCCGCATGTTTTGTGAAGGTTCTGTAAACATTATTCGACTCTGAACAGGATCATACTCCGCGCCAGAGTGGACTAAGAGGACCAGATAATCACTCGAGGAATATTTACAACTCTGTCTGATAGTTTCAGTATCAGGATGGCCACATCTGTCGAGATTCACGCGCAGCTGGCGTCGATCGTCGAGCGGTTCGCCAAATGTGCGCTACTGGAGATGAGTCGAGCTGTGGACCAGGAGATCAACCGCAGACAGATGGAGGTCGAGACTCTGATGGTCAAACTCCAGTTTACAGAGAGCGAGCTCCGAAAAGCCCGACAGAACCAACCGAACCTGCGATCAGTGGGAACACAAGCCAACGACACTGAACACAGAGGTAAACACAGGGGCGTAGACTCGAGTGGGATGAGGGGAGGTACCCCCACCCCCCAATAATCAAAACAAGCAAGTACAACCCCCCCTAATAATCAATAATACATATTTATACCATGATTAATGGAAACATGTAAATGCTTCACACTGCAACGTCCCCCAATGTTCATGCCCAATATGTTATTCCAAAACTGTGTAACTTTCTTTCTTCCGTGGAACACAAAAGAATGTGTTCAAGAGTGCCCGCGTTGCACTTTTCCATACAATGAAGTCAGAGTGGATGGGGGCTGTTGTCAAGCTCTGAAATTACAAAAAGCTACCATAAAAG
This sequence comes from Moxostoma hubbsi, assembly GCA_032164185.1. Taxonomy (NCBI): domain Eukaryota; kingdom Metazoa; phylum Chordata; class Actinopteri; order Cypriniformes; family Catostomidae; genus Moxostoma; species Moxostoma hubbsi. Next base: position 727,616 of record JAVLUX010000004.1, read on the forward strand.
TAGTCCATATCGCTTGTATGTTTTCCAAGTCTTCTGAAGCCATATGCTAGGTTTGTGCGAAGAACCGGTTAAGTTGTTATTCACTGATAATCTTCTTCACAATTAGTGGTCGACCGGTAGTGGATTTTACCGATACTTAGTACTGCATTACACCCAACACTAGTAATTAATTACTGTAATTAAAGTACTTTTTCATTGGAAAAAAAGTAAAGGGATTACTCTTAATTTTTTAATTTTTGTAATTTAATCACAGTTACTTCTGATGTAATTGTGTTAAAGACTGTATACAGTAGACTATAGATCAATTCTATATAAAACAACAGTCAATTTAAAGTCTAATGTTTTCTAATTTAACTCCGCCCACCTTAAATTCTTTGGCCGGTTCATGATTAATAATTTATTTGATTTTATTTGATTTATTTGAAAAGAATTAAAAGAACAGTTTTATGTTTATCCTTGTATTGAGGTTGATCAGGTTTTAAGAAAGTAATTAGTAATGCAATTACTTTTCAGACAGAGTAATTAATGCAGTAATCTAATTACACTGTAGAAGATGTAATTAGTTGTTTTTCATAAATTTTTGATTACTTTGAGTAACCCAACACTGACCGATACCGATAACTAAGTTGGGTGCTGATAAACGATTGATCAACCGATAGTTTTTAAAATTGATACTGCATGAAAGAAATAACATTCAGAGTAAAATAGCGCTGAACTTTATTAAAAAAATCATGATTGTACTTGATTGTATTGTACTTTTAAAATTAAATAAATGTATAAATATTAATATATCCAAACTAATATTCAAATTTTAAAGTCAGCGGATTTTTAAATTGATGTTGTTGTTTTAGTCCACCAGAGGGCGCGATAAATGCATAAACCGTTCATTATATTATTGCAAAGAACATTCCTATCCTGGCTGTTAAAAGAGCATTTCATTTTCAAATAATGTGCATTAAATAAATAAATCAGCCCGCTACATTGTGAGTAAATTTTGCACTATGCGACCAAAAAACATCTGTTATTAGCCACTGGCAAGTACATTTTAACATTTCACTCGCCTGTGATGGAGTTGTGTAGTGTCCGAGGCCCCTTTACTGTATAAAAAGCAGTTGATTAAGAAGCTGGATTCAGCCTCGTCTTTCCCTTCATGAGCACACTGGAAAAAGCACTTGTGTCTCATTTAGTTGAACTCCAGACATCTCAGGGAACCGCACCGCAGACGAGCAGCTCTCTTGACATTTTACTTTTACAGACATCACCCTGAGAAACAATTGCTGTCCAAATAGAGCTCAAGATGACATAAAAAAATGTCTGTGTGTGTGTGTGAGAGAGAGAGTGTGTTTTTGAAGCCTGAAAAGGAAATCATATATGTGGATGGTGGTGGCGTAGTGGGCTAAAGCACATAACTGGTAATCAGAAGGTTGCTGGTTTGATCCCCACAGTCACCACCATTGTGTCCTTGAGTAAGGCACTTAACTCCAGGTTGCTCCGGGGGGATTGTCCCTGTAATAAGTGCACTGCAAGTCACTTTGGATAAAAGCGTCTGCCAAATGCATACATGTAAATGTAAATATACCCTTATTTTATTATATGACCCAATCTATATTTGTATAAATGACTTTGTTGTGTATATGAAGCACACATAGTGAGTTTTTATGGTAATTAATCATCATATTCGTGAAAAGCCTAAAACACACAATTAATCAATTAATCAAGCGGGAAACGCTTCAATAGACGGTTCACATGCTGTTACACTTGCACTGGTTCCTACTAATCCAGACTCAAGCATCATAATAACAGTGAAATATCAGTTTGTTTTTAATTCAGTACAGTTGTATGTACAGTAGCAATATTCACAGACAGCAGAGGTATCCGGCTAAACTCGGGGGTGAAGCGGCTCAGACTATGAGCACAGGTCATGGGCTGTTCAATCAGACGAAACACAACAGACTGGAACCGAACGTGAGGATCTTGAGACACATTTCCAAGTTGAACATCTTTCCTGACAAACCGTTTAAAAAAACTCATAATCTGAGAAACGCTAATACGAGAGCGAGACGCAACGGCCAAAGACCTCCACCAACTGTAAGGGGCTGTTCACACCGAACGCTTTTACAACCCTCCATTTGTTTTTCTATGTAAATTGCACGCTAGACGAACGTCTTTGTTTCCCTTTATTTTTGTTTATTCAGCATCCCGTGCTGGAGCGCTGTTTTTTTAGACGATGAAAGCATATTGAGACACCTGCTTTCTATTAAACAATTTGTTGTGCCGTGTCTCGCCTTTTTAGCGCAAGAATGTGATCGATCTGAAGTCATCGTATTACAGTGAGGATAAAACAATTGAATTGAAATCAGATGCGTTTCTGATTTGTTGATACGTTTCTCTCGGCTGCATGAACATTTTAATTTGCTTTCTCACATCACTAGCTTTAAATATGCAAATTAGCTGGCTAATGAATAAATGTCACTTTTGTGGGGGGGCTGAGTATCTCAGCGAGTATTGACGCTGACTATCACACCTGGCGTCGTGAGTTTGAATCCAGGGCGTGCTGAGTGACTCCAGCCGGGTCTCCTAAGCAACCAAATTGGCCCAGTTGCTAGGGAGGGTGGAGTCACATGGGGTAACCAAATTGGCCCGGTTGCTTGGGAGGGTAGAGTCACATGGGGTAACCTCCTCGGGGTCGCTATAATGTGGTTCTCGCTCTCTGTGGGGCGTGTGATGAGTTGTGTGTGGATGCCGCGGAGAATAGAGCGAAGCCTCCACAGGCGCTACGTCTCCATGGTAACACGCTCAACAAGTCACGTGATAAGATGCGCGGATTGACGGTCTCAGATGCGGAGGCAACTGAGATTCGTCCTCCATCACCCGGATTGAGGTGAGTCACTACACCACCACCACCAAGACTTAGAGCACATTGGGAATTGGGCGTTACACATTGGGGAGAAAAACGGTATAAAATATAAAAGAAAAAAAAGAATCCTTGTCTTTATGTAATTCATGTTGTTTCCACCATTTTCCCCCCACTAGAGATAAACCTGGACCATGTGAAGTTGAGTGAAAATCACGAAGGATACACCGAGGCACAAATTGACGATTCTTTGCAAACTTTCACATTCAACGCAAGTACTTCTTTATTCACTGGATATTGCTCAGTTACTCTTTTAAAGAAATGTTCCGTGTTCAGTATGAGTTGAGCTCAAATAAGAGTTATAATAAGCTTTTCCGCTGCACGGTACATCTCGTCTCAACTCTGCTCGCTTTTTTGGGGTTTTCCACTGTGGATAGTTCCTGGTAACTGATACTTATTTTAGTATCACCTCAGTCGAGATTCCAAGCGAGTCGAGCCGATACTAAATTTGACGTCAAAATCCTACTGATCACTGGAGAATCGCCACTAACGGCGTCACTGGATTTCCGACACGCGACATCAACCCGCTAGTTTTAAAGTTAGCAACAGCAGTATCATTTGCGCATGCAACTTTCGAATTGTAAAAAGAAATGGCTGTGTGCAAAACCAGACGTGGTCAATAAACGAGGTGCAGATGTTCCACTCGTTATCGAAGAAAGAAACGGCGCAAAACGTAAAAGTCTTTCGGGTGTCTCAGCTGTTGCCCGCACACGACTACCACCGGACCTACCAACAGTGCAGGGGAAAAAAGTGACTACAGAAGGAAGGAAAAGTGGAGGCAGTTCGACCAAATGGACGCTATCTAGACCGGCGAGCAATGGGAGGGACATTGAGGCTGCACTAAACTGCAGTGGAAAAGCAAGCTCAGAAAAGTAAAGAAAGTAAAGCGAGTCGAACCGTAACGTGCCGTGGAAAAGTGCCAATATTGGTATTGTCTATATTTTTGCACAGATGCGATTAGTAAGTGATTTTATGACCGTAAAATCATGCTAACACACACATTGTTTATGTCTTTTCTACATTGTGTGTATTGTGTACATTTGTTATGTAAATTGTTTTGTGTAATATGTTGTTATTGTAAAGTGGTTTATGTCTCGTCACTGTCATGACTGCAATGTTACTCGGAACTGCACACAAGAATTTCACCTACTGTTGCACTCGTGTACACAGTAGTGTGACAATAAAGTGATTTGATTTGATTTTGATTTGATCTTGTGTAAAACAGTATTTTAATGTGTACAGATTAAACCCCATTGTGTGTTTCACTGGAACACACATTTGTGCTTTTATTAACGAAAAGGAGCGACGAGTCGAATTTCTTTTTGGTGGTAATCAACATTAATGCTGTTGATTGAGCTTAACTTGTATTAAACCCGGAATATTCCTTTAAAGAATGCATCCTTCCAAAGTGTGACGTATTGTGACTTGAATGTTCTGAATTCCCAAATGCAGGCAGATGGAATCAAATCCATTCAAATCAAAGAGGAACACATGGAGGAACAACAGTGGCACAGTGGACAGAGTAAAACATGATGCACAGTCCTATATAAGCCTCGGGCCTCATTCGTGAAACATTCGTAAATATGTTCTGATGTAAAAGTCTCGGATTTGTGAAGGTTTTCGTATATTCAAAATGTTTGGTACACCTGCATCTCACCATGTGTAAATCACGTGTTAAGGACACCTGAATCTTTTGGTACTGCTGTGACTATATTTTGAAGTGGACGTAGATTAGTAAAATGTTCTAGATGAAAACTATGGTGACTGGTTGTCAATTTGGGTGTAACGGTTTATCTTGACTCAATATATCGCGGTTCAAAAACGTGACGATGCGCATCATGAATATTGGACTTTGTTTTAATTGTTATTATTATTTTAGCATCTATGCCACGTCCTAATCCTACAAATTTCCTAAGAATGTGAAATGTCAGATTAATAGTCGAGAGAATTATTTATTTCAGCTTTATATCTATCATCACATTCCCAGTGGGTCAGAAGTTTACCTACACTTTGTTAGTATTTGGTACCATTGCCTTTAAACTGTTTAACTTGGGTCAAATGTTTTGGGGATCCTTCCGCAAGCTTCTCACAATAAGTTGCTGGAATTTTGTCCCGTTCCTCCAGACAGAACTGGTGTAACTGGGTCAGGTTTGTCAGCATCAGATTGAGGTCAGGGATTTGTGTTGCCGCTCCAATACCTTGACTTTAATATCCTTAAGCCATTTTTCCACAACTTTGGAGGTGTCCTTGTGGTCATTGTCCATTTGGAAGACCCATTTGTACCGATCTTCAACTTCCTGTCTGATGTCTTGAGATGTTACTTCAATATATCCTCATAATGTTCCTTCCTCATGATGCCATCTATTTTGTGAAGTGCACCAGTCCCTCCTGCAGCAAAGCACCCCCACAACTTGATGCTGCACCCCCATGCTTCACGGTTGGGATGGTGTTCTTCGCTTGCAAGCCTCACCCTTTTTCCTCCAAACATGTCGATGGTCATTATGGCCAAACAGTTCAATGTTGTTTCATCAGACCAGAGGACATTTCTCAAATAGTAAGATCTGTGTCCCCATGTGCACTTGCAAACTGTATTCTGGCTTTTTTATGGTGGTTTTGGAGCAGCGGCTTCTTCCTTGCTGAGCAGCCTTTCAGGTGATGTCCATATAGGACTCGTTTTTGCTGTGGATCTAGATACTCGTCTACCTGCTGTTTTGAGAATTATCAATAACTCTCTGTGCACTGGAATTTTGCCAGCAGCACTTAAAATTGCTGCTGTCACCCCTGTACCAAAAACTAATAACATGAACTTTGATAATCTGAATAATTTTCGTCCCATCTCTAATCTTCCATTCCTCGCCAAAATTTTAGAACAAACAGTAGCTTCTCAACTACTTTCTCATCTCTCCTCTAATGATCTTTTTGAGCCATTTCAGTCTGGATTTCGGAAACTGCACAGCACTGAGACAGCGCTGGTCAAAGTGACTAATGATTTGTTAATGGCTTCTGATTCTGGCCGTCTATCTATACTGATTCTTCTTGATTTTAGTGCCGCTTTTGACACTATAGATCACTCTATTTTAATCAACCGCTTAGAGACCATCTTTGGAGTTTTTGATTCTGCATTAGAGTGGTTTAAGTCCTACCTCTCTGGTCGCAAGCAGTTTGTTGTGATGGGTGATTGCAAGTCTGAGGTCGGTGTGGTGCACTCTGGGGTTCCCCAGGGATCAGTTTTGGGCCCGTTACTTTTTAGTATTTACATTTTTCCATTTGGCCAACTTTTAAGAACACTTGGTCTTAACTTTCACTTTTATGCCGATGACACTCAGATCTATATACATTCAAAACCTGATGTCAATATGCCTGTGTCTTTTCTTTCTCAATGTTTTACTGAGATTAAGAAATGGATGTCTGAAAATTTTCTCTGTCTAAACAGTGATAAGACAGAAGTGATGCATATTGGTTCACCTCATCAGTTGCGTAAAGCAGAGTCCATAACCTTAAGTGTGGATGGCTCTGCTTTGAAATTGCAAACTAAACTAAAAAATCTGGTGGTGATATTTGATGCCAATTTAACTTTTGACCATCATGTTCGTAACACAGTCAAAACATCATTTTTTCATCTCAGAAACATTGCCAAATTACGCTCTATGTTGACCTTCTCTGTGGCTGAAAAGTTAATCAACACTTTTGTTTTTTCGTGTATTGATTATTGTAATGCTTTGCTGGCTGGGGTTTCTAAAGCTACCCTAAGTAAATTACAGTTGGTACAAAATTCGGCTGCTAGGGTTCTGACTGGGACCAGTGCAAGGGAGCACATTACACCAATCCTGGAAAAATTGCACTGGCTTCCTTTTAGTTTTCGTATTAACTTTAAAATTCTCATGCTCACCTATAAGGCCTTGAATAACTTGGCCCCTCAATATTTGTGTGAGCTCTTAACCCCCTACAATCCTACACGTGCTTTACGATCTTCTGAAGCGGTTCTTTTAAATGTCCAAACAACACGGCTAAAAACTATGGGTGATCGGACTTTTACTTCTTTGGCTCCTAAATTGTGGAATTCCCTGCCCTCTGAGATTAGGAATGCAGAATCCCTTAGAGTTTTTAAATCGTCCCTTAAAACTTATTTTTTTAGGGTGGCTTTTTTGTGATTCGTATGATTACTGTGTTTGTGATTATATTGGCCTTCTGTTTTTATTGCTTGTTTAGTTTTTACTGCCTAGACTGTTATGTATCCTTCTAATTTCATTATTTTTATGTAAAGTGCTTTGAGATGTTAATTTTAAAGGCACTATATAAAATAAAGTTTATTATTATTATTATTATTATTATTATTACCTGTTTCCTCCAGCATCTTCACAAGGTCCTTTGCTGTTGTTCTGGGATTGATTTGAACTTTTCACACCAAACTACGTTCATCTCTAGGAGACAGAATGCGTCTCCTTCCTGAGCGGTATGATGACTGTGTGGTCACATGATGGCGTCTCCTTCCTGAGCGGTATGATGGCTGTGTGGTCACATGATGGCGTCTCCTTCCTGAGCGGTATGATGACTGTGTGGTCACATGATGGCGTCTCCTTCCTGAGCGGTATGATGGCTGTGTGGTCACATGATGGCGTCTCCTTCCTGAGCGGTATGATGACTGTGTGGTCACATGATGGCGTCTCCTTCCTGAGCGGTATGATGACTGTGTGGTCACATGATGGCGTCTCCTTCCTGAGCGGTATGATGACTGTGTGGTCACATGATGGCGTCTCCTTCCTGAGCGGTATGATGACTGTGTGGTCACATGATGGCGTCTCCTTCCTGAGCGGTATGATGACTGTGTGGTCACATGATGGCGTCTCCTTCCTGAGCGGTATGATGGCTGTGTGGTCACATGATGGCGTCTCCTTCCTGAGCGGTATGATGACTGTGTGGTCACATGATGGCGTCTCCTTCCTGAGCGGTATGATGGCTGTGTGGTCACATGATGGCGTCTCCTTCCTGAGCGGTATGATGACTGTGTGGTCACATGATGGCGTCTCCTTCCTGAGCGGTATGATGACTGTGTGGTCACATGATGGCGTCTCCTTCCTGAGCGGTATGATGACTGTGTGGTCACATGATGGCGTCTCCTTCCTGAGCGGTATGATGGCTGCGTGGTCACATGATGGCGTCTCCTTCCTGAGCGGTATGATGACTGTGTGGTCACATGATGGCGTCTCCTTCCTGAGCGGTATGATGGCTGCGTGGTCACATGATGGTGTCTCCTTCCTGAGCGGTATGATGACTGTGTGGTCACATGATGGCGTCTCCTTCCTGAGTGGTGTGATGACTGTGTGGTCACATGATGGCGTCTCCTTCCTGAGCGGTATGATGACTGTGTGGTCACATGATGGCGTCTCCTTCCTGAGCGGTATGATGACTGTGTGGTCACATGATGGCGTCTCCTTCCTGAGCGGTATGATGCCTGTGTGGTCACATGATGGCGTCTCCTTCCTGAGCGGTGTGATGGCTGTGTGGTCACATGATGGCGTCTCCTTCCTGAGCGGTGTGATGACTGTGTGGTCACATGATGGCGTCTCCTTCCTGAGCGGTATGATGCCTGTGTGGTCACATGATGGCGTCTCCTTCCTGAGTGGTGTGATGACTGTGTGGTCACATGATGGCGTCTCCTTCCTGAGCGGTGTGATGACTGTGTGGTCACATGATGGCGTCTCCTTCCTGAGCGGTATGATGACTGTGTGGTCACATGATGGCGTCTCCTTCCTGAGCGGTATGATGGATGTGTGGTCACATGATGGCGTCTCCTTCCTGAGCGGTATGATGACTGTGTGGTCACATGATGGCGTCTCCTTCCTGAGCGGTATGATGACTGTGTGGTCACATGATGGCGTCTCCTTCCTGAGCGGTATGATGGCTGTGTGGTCACATGATGGCGTCTCCTTCCTGAGCGGTATGATGACTGTGTGGTCACATGGTGTTTATACTTGTGTACTATTGTTTGTACAGATGAATGTGGCTCCTTCAGGTGTTTGGAAATTACTCCCAAGGATGAACCAGATTTGTAGAGGCCCACAATTGTTTTTCTGAGTTCTTGGATGATTTATTTTGATTTTCTCATGATGTCAAGCAAAGAGACACTGAGTTTGAAGGTAGGCCTTAAAATACATCCACAGGTACACCTCCAGTTCAGTACACCTCCTATCAGAAGCTAATTGTCTAAAGGCTTGACATCCTTTCTGGAATTTTCCAAGCTGCTTAAAGGCACAGTTAACTTAGTGTATGTAAACTTCTGACACACTGGAATTGTGATTATAGTCAATTAAAAGTGAAACAGTCGGTCTGTAAACCATTGTTGGAAAAATTACTCGACTCATGCATAAATTAGTTGTCCTAAACATTTTTTTTTTAATGCACTTCATTTTGAACGTGCACTTAATTGTCACGAATGTTTGTATTTCACTGACATACACATGTTTAACTAATAAATCTGGGAGGTACGCAGCGTTTGTTAATCCAGAGGAAAGTTTTCGGGAAGGTCAGTTTTGCTTACTTCCAATTTATGCATGTATTGATGAAAGTTTCATGGATGAGGCCCTTAAACTATTTCCAAAATATCCACGCCTTTTGCCAAATGTAATATTCAAAAATACATTCTGAGTTTGAATTAATCCTCTGTTTTTATTCGTAGTGTCTCCTGCTCTTTGTCCATCAGGTCATGAGATGGAAGATCAGGACCGTTTCAGCGCTGGAATAATAGGAACAGCGAGAGAGGGTGAGAGACATCTTCAAACCAGCACTAATTAAACAAACCAGTCTTTAGCATGCTGTACACATTACTACCAAGATGCACAGGGGTAAATTAATTAATGCATTAGAACATTTCTTTACAATATAAGCACATTTCAGAATATGTTCAGATGAGTACAGCAAAAAATAAAGTCCTGGTTGTGTAGCATACTGCCAATTTTGACCAACATAATAGGTGCTGCATGCATTTTACCCATACGGAAGCTTCACATGCAATGCACAGGATGTTTCGTTTAGTGCATGCTAACATTTACTCCACCACAATCTGTAGTGCTGTGGAAGATACTTTGCAACTATAGCTTCCCAAGGCACAAGCTAACTTAATGTTGAAGTGTGCAACTCTAATATGTTAAAATACTCTATTTTAGCTTATGTAGAGATAAGTAAGCTACGTGTAGGTTAATTTTCATAACAATGTAAACACGGTGTCTCTGTGTCACTATAACGTTTTTGTTGACCCGTCCAGCCCGAAACAACAACAACAACGTTTACTACCAGAAAGCAAATGTTTATTTTTATAACTCCATTCATTGGATTCATCCATTATACACTTCAGCTTTAAGTAGTTTAAAAACAAAATAAGGTAGCTACACTAAAATAGTAACTAACTACATTGAAGCTATTTATCCTCATGCGACCCCCACATTCTCATACGAGGACATTGAATTTTGGTTTCTGTACGCTTTTAAATAATTTACATTCATTTAAACCCACTATCCTCAATTCAGGACACTCTAGGCCAGCACTACTCAACACTTGTCCAACATGCGGCCCTTGATATTGTGATGATGTCACCATCAAAAATACTGTATGTTTATCAATTTCAAGTATGCATGAATTGTCAGGTGTCCATATGCATGAGTATTTACTAAGGCTGAATGATTAATCGAAATAAGATCGAAATCACATTGTGATCATGTTTGATGTTCGACAGCTGTTTTATCTGTGGTGTGTAGTGCTTTCTTAGAAACATGTAAACGGGATCACATGTGGTTTCAGAGCGGTTCTGTTCTCGACACACACATTCTATCTACTGTATCCGGTGCCCTGAGTTACAGATGTGCTCCGAGTTCGGTTCGGTGTGCTAACGTGCGTTGAGTGCATTATATTTAAAGCACCCAAGTCTCATAAGCAGCCAAATTGGCCCAGTTGCTAGGGAGGGTAGAGTCACATGGGGTAACCAAATTGTCCCGGTTGCTAGGGAGGGTAGAGTCACATGGGGTAACCAAATTGTCCCGGTTGCTAGGGAGGGTAGAGTCACATGGGGTAACCAAATTGTCCCGGTTGCTAGGGAGGATAGAGTCACATGGGGTAACCAAATTGTCCCGGTTGCTAGGGAGGGTAGAGTCACATGGGGTAACCTCCTCGTGGTGGTGATTAGTGGTTCTCTCAATGAGGCGTGTGGTGAGTTGTGTGTGGATCGTGGAGAGTAGCAAGAGTCTCCACATGCTGTGAGTCTCCACGGTGTCATGCTCAACGAGTCACGTGATCAGATGCGCGGATTGACGGTCTCAGAAGCGGAGACGACTGAGACTTGTCCTCCGCCACCCGGATTGAGGTGAGTCACCTTCTGAGACCAGAGCGTGAGTCCTGTGCAGTTTCCATTTCCCTTTTTTGATTTGTAATTAGTAGCCCCTAATAAACAAGCAAAACTAGGGGTGCACCGGTCGACCGGCCAACAATCGAAATCGGCCGACCGTGCCTAGATTTAGGGCTGATCCTTGTTGCAGGACACAGGGAATCACATATACACACACTGCACATCTATAAATGAGTGCTTGCTCAGCCCTTGAAGCATGACAGAGTGGCCTTCGTAGGGTGAGAATTTGGCAATTCTAAGCATTCACGAATGTAAACTTTCAGACATGCTGTAATTCACGTTGTTTTTTCGAATGTGTAAGAATGACACGTGTATGAATATTAAGTTGCCCATTTTTTAGAGTCATTACGGTAGGTATTCCGACACATTGCACAGTGAGCAGGAAGAGGATAAAGTAATGTCCATAAAATGAATTAAACAAATAAACATGCAAATACTTTTCTGAGTACATGTGATGTAACGCGAGTCGTCGCAATCAGACTTTGTGTTGAGCGAGAGAGGCTGTTTGAGCGATCATAAGCACTTCAATTTGCTCACTCGTGGTGTCAATCAAACATGTGCGCTCTGCAGGCGCTCTCAATATCTCATCATCAGTCACTCATCTCAGCGCTATTCTGTGAGGATCCCAATATAAATCAGATTAACACTTTACTATAAGATTCCATTAGTTAACGCATTAGGTACCACGAATGATATATTTTTACAGCATTTATTAATCATAATGTTAGTTAAAAAAATGCAATTGTTCATTGTTCGTTCATATTGCATTAATGTGCATTAACTAATACAACTTTTGATTTTAAAAATGTATTAGTATTAGGGCTGTCGATTTACATTAATCGAAATACCCCCGGACCGTAACAAGGAAGATTCCTGAGAAATGCTTGTAGTACCACCTGTTTACTCCAGGGGGCAGTAAGTGAAACTTCAGCTGTATGAGCAACACACAGTTTATACAGTGAAGAAACACTTCAGCAGAACAACACAAACATGCGTCACATTCTTGAGTTCAAAACACTTGATGGAGCGCAAATCTGAACTAAGGGATCTCAAGATAAACACAGTGACCTAAACATTTTATGTTATTTTATTGTTATATATAATATCTTTAAATATTTAAAGATAGTTATTTCATCATTATATGTTGAATTATTTTTATATGAGGGGCTTTCTCAGCAAATATTTGTATATGCGATTAAATACGATTAATTGCGATTAATTAATCGGGACACCATGTAATTAATAAAATTTTAAAAAATGTAGCGATTGACAGCCCTAATTAGTATAAGTTGTAACTAACATGAAGTTCATTAGTTCATGTTAACTACAAACCTTTTTGTAAAGTGTTACCATTATTTTACTGTGTGGGGCATAAACGTATAACTGCTCAGTATATGCAAATATATAATATAACATGCAAATGTAACATAACATAAAGGGCATTTTAAGAAAAGATCAGACTCAAATTTCCTGATCGGTGCACCACTATGCAAAACATATTTATATATATATTCTACAGCAAATATATTTTCAAAAATGTATGTCCTCATATGTGGACAGCGGGACTAAGTTGTAAAATGTAATTATACCAAGCTATAGAAAATCAGACGTTTTTGTTTATTTTAATCAAATAGTTTATGTTTCCAGAAGTGTTACAGACATTACAGCTGATTTTCTATAAAGCTGCTTTTGAATAATGTGTATTGGGAAAAGCACAAATAATAAAAATTATATGATTCAATTTAACTTTTGTTACAATGTTTTTTTTCTACTTTGGCAACATGATCTTAATATTCTCTCTTTGTACTGTCAAACAAACAAGTGAAAAGAAGCATTTTACCAATCAGAATTTAGCATAATTTATGCTACTTATTCAAAGTAATGTGCAGCATCGTCCAATCACTGTCAATCATGTTCAAATAAAATGATCCATTATAAATGATGAATCGATGTACTGATGATCATCGTCCCATGTGTGTCAAACATGTTGAGTGATCCAAACATCATCTGCAGCCTGAAACTGAACTTTTGATCAGATTTTAGGAGTGAACGCACTTAACTGCATAGAGAGATATAGGATGCTCCCTTGCTCCCTATTTAGTGCATTACTTAACCTCCAGTGTGCTGTCTGTCTACACTGGTCTCAGAACAGTTATAGGAGAGCTATAGGATGCTCCCTTGCTCCCTATTTAGTGCATTACTTAACCTCCAGTGTGCTGTCTGTCTACACTGGTCTCAGAACAGTTATAGGAGAGCTATAGGATGCTCCCTTGCTCCCTATTTAGTGCATTACTTAACCTCCAGTGTGCTGTCTGTCTGCACTGGTCTCAGAACAGTTATAGGAGAGCTATAGGATGCTCCCTTGCTCCCTATTTAGTGCATTACTTAACCTCCAGTGTGCTGTCTGTCTGCACTGGTCTCAGAACAGTTATAGGAGAGCTATAGGATGCTCCCTTGCTCCCTATTTAGTGCATGACTTAACCTCCAGTGTGCTGTCTGTCTGCACTGATCTCAGAACAGTTATAGGAGAACTATAGGATGCTCCCTTGCTCACTATTTAGTGCATGACTTAACCTCCAGTGTGCTGTCTTTCTGCACTGGCCTCAGAACAGTTATAGAAGAGCTATAGGATGCTCCCTTGCTCCCTATTTAGTGCATGACTTAACCTCCAGTGTGCTGTCTGTCTGCACTGGTCTCAGAACAGTTATAGGAGAGATATAGGATGCTCCCTTGCTCCCCATTTAGTGCATGACTTAACCTCCAGTGTGCTGTCTGTCTGCACTGGTCTCAGAACAGTTATAGGAGAGATATAGGATGCTCCCTTGCTCCCTATTTAGTGCATGACTTAACCTCCAGTGTGCTGTCTGTCTGCACTGGTCTCAGAACAGTTATAGGAGAGCTATAGGATGCTCCCTTGCTCCCTATTTAGTGCATGACTTAACCTCCAGTGTGCTGTCTGTGTGCACTGGTCTCAGAACAGTTATAGGAGAGCTATAGGATGCTCCCTATTTAGTGCATTACTTAACCTCCAGTTTGCTGTCTGTCTGCACTGGTCTCAGAACAGTTTGAAATGCATCTTATTTTCATCCTAACTCCATATAAAGCCTCTGAAAGAAATGTTTTCTCAATGTGAAAATGCTGAGTAAATATAGGATTTCTAATGCAAAAATAGCGCTATTGTCCACAACAGTGGCCATTGTGTTCAACAGTGCACCATTTTGCGAAAAATCACTCTTAAAATTGTAAAAGTGGCATGTTGAATAAAACTAGAGAGTCTAATCGTTTGACTCAAACAGGTTTCAATGTAAAAACTTAATTCAGTTTCTTACCAGATCTAGTTTTGTTGGTGTTTCTCCCAAAGACGAACTCCGCTGTGATCGGCGCCATGTTGTTTTGTCACATGACTCTGTGTGTCAAAAGTTTAACCCTTTATTGAAAGCCCACAGTGTTATGAACTGAGATCAGTAGGTTTAAATGAAGCGTTGTGTATAGCAAAGCCAAAGTACAACGTCCACACATGTGGACGCGGGGTCGCACGAGGATAATGATGATCACTGCAAAAATGTATTTCGATTCGTCCCTTCTTTTAAAAATATACACAAATCTGTGTTACAGTGAGACACTTACAATGGAAGTCAATGGGGTCCATTTTTGGAGGGTTTAAAGGCAGAAATGTGAATCTTATCCTTTTATAAAAGCACTTATATTACTTCTGTTCAAATGTGTGTATTATTCTAGCTGTAAAGTTGTTTTAGGGTCTACAGCGTTATATTGCCATGGCAACGAAGTTGTAAAATTGGCTATAACTTTCCACAGATGGTTATATCTCAGTAAAATCATGCTAACACACATATTGTTTATGTCTTGTGTCTATACTTTTGAAACAGTATTTTAATGTGTACAGATTAAACCCCATTGACTTCCATTGTAAGTGACTCACTGGAACACACATTTAAAGAAGAGGACGGACGAGTCAAATACATTTTTATGGTAATCAACATTATGCCACAAAGATGTATCTTGATGTATCAGCAAAGCAAGTAAAGCACTCTCAAATGTCACACTCCAGATTTTGCACAGTGTGACTAAAAATGTCAGTTTTCAGCCACTGGCTAGTAAATATCCAGTTGAGTTGTGCATTGGCGAAGATGAACTTTAGCACCGAGATCTTTCACTGCATGGATCGCGGTGCCACCTTCGCTTTAAGCGGTTATATTCCATAGTTACATTGGCATTGCATTTAGCCTCGTCAACTCTGATTTTGTTTACAAATCTCCATTGAAAGACAGCATGTACAAGAATGTTTTGACTCGCTTCGTGTAATGTCCAAAGATGAGATCCACTCACTTTTTTTTTTTATTTCATAATATCTCTTACAATATCCTTTGTATTTACAGTAGTTGTTGATCAGAAAGTAAACAGAAACATTAATGCTAATCGCACATAGCATGGATGTCATTAAACAACTCTCTCGTTGGTGTTCGTCCAGCAGTAAACATTTCCTCGTGGAAATTCTGCCAGTTCTCTTAAAGAGACACTACCATTTCATTGCTTGCTATACATGTCAGTGTAAACTCAATGTAAATACTTGTAAATTGTACTAATCATGCATATAAACACACATCTAACAAAATGTAGTAAGTGTAATAAATGTGTAAATATATATATTTAAAGGGGCAATAATATATTATGAAATATTTTACTTTAAAAAAAAAATTATGGATTAACAATTAGGCTCTTGCCGTGTCTATGCAGGGGTTTGGTAAAATAAAATAAATGGCACCTGTCATGGGGTGGGATATATTGGGCAAGCGTAAGGATCGGAGTGGCTTTGACAAGGGTCAAAGTGTGATGGCTAGACGACCGGGTCAGAGCATCTCCAAATCGGCAGGTCTTGTGGAGTGTTCCCGGTATGCTGTGGTTAGTACCTACCAAAAGTGGTCCAAGGAAGGACAAACCGGTGAACCGGCGACAGTATCATCGGCAGTATCATCAGAGTGCCCACGCTGAACCATGTCCACCACCGAAAGTGTCTACAATGTGCATGTGAGGGTCAGAACTGGAGCATGGAGCAATGAAGGTGGCCTGGTCTGATGAATCACATTTTCTGTTAGATCATGTGGACGGCCGGGTGCGTGTGCATCCTTTACCTGGAGAATAGATGGCAGCAGGATGCACTATGGGAAGAAGGCCGGCCGGCGGAGGAAGTGTGATGCTCTGGGCAATGTTCTGCTGGGACACCTTGGGTCCTGGCATTCATGGATGTTGCAGACCAGGTACACCCCTTCATGGCAACAGTATTCCCTGATGGCAGTGGCCTCTTTCAGCAGGATAATGCGCCCTGCCACACTGGATAAATGGTTCAGGAATGGTTTGAGGAACATGATGAAGTGTTCAAGGTGTTACCCTGGCATCCAAATTCCCCAGATCTCAATTCGATTGAGCATCTATAGGATGGGACCAACAAGTCGGATCCATGGAAGCCCCACCTCGAAACTTACAGGACTTAAAGGATCTGCTGCTAACATGTTGGTGCCAGATACCACAGGATACCTTCAGAGGTCTTCATAGTCCAAGCCTCGATGGGTCAGAGCTGTTTTGGTGGCACGAGTGGGACTACACGATATTTGGCAGGTGGTTTTAATGTTGTTGCTGACCAGTTTATATATACAGTGTATATACACACAGTGGGTATATATATATATATATATATATATATCTATATATATATATATATATATATATATATATATATATATATATATATCTATATATATCTATATATCCAGGAAAAAAATCCAGTTTCTCTGGATTTACTATTTATAGGTTTGTGTTTTGAGAAACTTTTTTTGTTTTATTCTATGAAGTATTCAGAAATACTTTATGAATCAGCTGATTCAGAAATCAATATTTCTCTGGAATAATCCTGATTTTCTATCTCAGTGTAATGAGGCAGGCAACAAGAGAAGATCTACGCGCAGCTTTTTATTAACAAAAAAACAAGAAAACTAGGAATAAAGAGAACCACGGGGAACTTAGCACAGAACATGCAATAACTGACAAATAGACAGGGGGAAACAAGGGCTTAAGTACATTAGGGAAAACAAGGAACACCTGGGGAAACAATCAGGGAATGGGAAACAATCAGGGGAAAACCAATCAAAAAATGAAACTACAAAGGACTACAAAAACCAAACAGGAAACAGGAACTAAACAGGAACTTCAACATAAAAGCACAAAACAAAAGTCACGGTGAATATGTGACAGAGCGCCCCCCCCCCCCCCCCCCCCCCTTTAAGGAGCGGTTTCCAGACGCTCCAAAAAAAAAAAAGGCAAATTGTCCATGGAGCACAGGGGCAAACAGGCAGTTCAAGGGGGCACCAGGGGCAAACAGGCAGTTCAATGAGGCACAAGGGGAGCAGAGGAACAAGGTAAGGTCAGGGAGACCATAGCAGATCAGGTGGGTGGCTTGGAGGACAAGGAAGATCAGGCGGATGGTCAGGAGATCAAGGGAACCAGAGCAGATCAGACGGGTGGCCAGGAGACCAGTGGAATCAGGCGGATGGCCAGGAGACCAAGGGGATAACCTCAAGGTGGGGACCAGGAGGTTTGGGAGGTGGCTGCAGGGCCAAGACTGGATCAGGGGGTCTGGGAGGTGGCCGTAGGACAGGGACTGAGTCAGGAGGGGGCCACAGGGCCGAGAGAGAGCAAGGGGGCCTGGGAGGTGGCCACAGGACAGGGACCAGGTCAGGAGGCCAGGGAGGAGGCCACAGGACAGGGACCGGGTCAGGAGGCCAGGGAGGAGGCCACAGGACAGGGACCGGGTCAGGAGGCCAGGGAGGAGGCCACAGGACAGGGACCGGGACCGGGTCAGTAGGCCTGGGAGGCGGCCACAGGACAGGGACCGGGTCAGTAGGCCTGGGAGGCGGCCACAGGACAGGGACCGGGTCAGGAGGCCTGGGAGGCGGCCACAGGACAGGGACCGGGTCAGGAGGCCTGGGAGGCGGCCACAGGACAGGGACCGGGTCAGGAGCAGTCTCTGGCTGCAGAGCCATGGAAGGTGGGGTCATGGAGGACTCTAGGGACGGAGCACTGGAAGGCTCGGGAGGCGGAGGCTGGGGAACAGAAGCCCTTCTCTTCCTCCCGATGGACGAGGCTGGCAACGCCGGCTCTGGGACGGACGAGGCTGGCAACGCCGGCTCTGGGACGGACGAGTCTTCCGTTGGCCGTGGCAGGCGTGGGCGTTGGCAGGCGTGGGCATTGGCTCGTTGGCCGTGGCAGGCGTGGGCGTTGGCCGTGGCAGGCGTGGGCGTTGGCTCGTTGCAAGTACCCTCAGAAGCAAACATCTCCAAAATCAAATTCACGTACCCCTCCCACGTGCAATCACCAGTCTCCAGGAACTCGATCCATCCATGGACAAGGAAGCCGAGCTGGTAAATGGACTTAAGATGACCATCAGTAAATCCAGTGCATCGGGCAATGGTGCTGAACAGACGTGAGTATTCAATTAAAGGGAGGTTCGCTCTGCTCAGCTGGAGGAAGACTGCCGCTAGATCCATGTTTGAGGTCAGTTATTCTGTCACGAGGCAGGCAACAAGAGAAGATCTACGTGAAGCTTTTTATTAACAAAAAACAAGAAAACTAGGAATAAAGAAAACCACAGGGAAATTAGCACAGAAACACCTGGGGAAACAATCAGGGAATGGGAAACAATCAGGGGAAAACCAATCAAAAAGTGAAACTACAAACAGGAAACAGGATCTAAACAGGAACTTCAACATAAAAGCACAAAACAAAAGTCAGTGAATATGTGACACACAGCTTTCATGTGTCTTGGCATGATCTCTTTCACATTGCTGTTGGGCGACTTTATGCCACTCCTAGTGTAAAAATTCAAGCATCTCTGCCTTGTCTGATGGTTTTTGGCCGTCCATCTTCCTCTTGATCACGTTCCAGAGGTGTTCAATGGGGTTCAGGTCTGGAGATTGGGCTGGCCTTGACAGGGATCTGATGGTTCTCCATCCACACCTTGATTGACCTGTCTGTGTGGCATGGAGCATTGTCCTGCTGAAGAAA
Organism: Moxostoma hubbsi; assembly: GCA_032164185.1. NCBI lineage: Eukaryota > Metazoa > Chordata > Actinopteri > Cypriniformes > Catostomidae > Moxostoma > Moxostoma hubbsi. Next base: position 747,001 of record JAVLUX010000004.1, read on the forward strand.
CCAATCCTCAGAATTGGGGAACATTGTCAGAGCAGAAGGAAGCAAGTTTTCTTCCAGGATAAACTTGTACATGTCTTGATTCATGCGTCCTTAACAAAAACGAATCTGCCTGATTCCAGCCTTGCTGAAGCACTCTCAGATCATCACCGATTCCTCCACCAAATTTCACAGTGGGAAGGCCTCTCCATGTCTCCGTCTTACCATTAATTAATCAGTGATGATCTCGGGGTGCTTCAGTAAGGCTGGAATCGGGCAGATTCGTCTTTGTGAAGGACGCATGAATCAAGCCACATACAAAGATATCCTGGAGGAAAACTTGCTTCTGCTCTGACAGTGTTCCCTAACTCTGAGGACTGTTTTTTTCCAGCATATATATATATATATATATATATATATATAATTACACTTGCATGTCATTAAAATTCTTGCTAGTAACAACAAAAATGCATTAGCCAATGTCGAGTCCTTCTCCAATGTATCTGTAGAGGGTTTAGCATATTCGTAGTCTATTTGCCTCATTAGTACAAAATATTTTCTTTAAAAATTAAGAGTGCAGCCCTCAAGGCTATAAGTATCCTGCTTTTTGTCCCATGAACTTTTTGAATTTGATTAGCCCTGCTCCAGGGTGTCATTTAAGGGTTAAACTGTCGACAAACGGAACAATTTGACAACAACATGGCGTCAATTTCTGTGAAGTGTTTCTACGGGAGCAGACCAAACAAAGGGGCATCAAATACAGGTAAGAAAACCACGTTTTTACATTAAAATGTGCTTGTGTCATTTAATCTGATGTGCCGGTATAAGGGCACTTTTATGTCGTACTCCGAACGAGGACACGTCTAGCGATTTTGCATTGCTTTACTTTTGTGCAATTTCTTCTATTGCATCTTATGTGGCGTTCATTTTCGTTGGTTAGGTTCACATCATGGTCTGTCCGAAGCGGAAAGGTTGCTGTACTCAATCGTTGAAGACAACTCTGACATAGAGGAAATGTCAGACGGTGAGGAAATTGACCCAGAATGGAATGATGGTCAAATCAACGATTACCCTCCATTGGATCACGACAGCTGTGAATATAGTGAAAATGATGACAGTGACGAAACACCCAGTGGACTTGGTGAACATTGGGTGTGCACTGCCTTCAGTCCAGACTTGGTGCCGTTCCAGGCTGAAGATAAGACTTTCAGTGATCGACTCGGTTGGCGGCCAGTGGACTATGTTAATCAGTACATCGATTCAGAATTGATGAAGCTCATTACTGACTGTTCAAACGCAACAGCACTGGCTACCACTGGCACACCACTCAACGCTACCGTTACCGAGATGTACCATTTATTTGGAGCATCTATATTGATGTCATGTGTGCAGTATCCAGAAATGAGAATGTTCTGGTCCAACGCTCTACGAATCCCAGCAATTAGCGACCGCATTACTCGTGGCAGGTTTTTCAAATTGAGAAGCAGCCTGAAAGTGGTTATCGACATTGACGTTCCTGAACAGACGAAGAGTGCCGATCGATTCTGGAAGGTGAGGCCGTTTCTGGATCGTGTCCGCAGAGGCTGCTTGCTTCAATTTCGACCAGAATGCGTGTCCATCGATGAACAGATGGTCTCATTCACCGGTGCCTGTCCATTTCGGCAGTATATGCCAAGTAAGCCCAATCCTGTCGGCATGAAAAATTTTGTGTTGGCTTCAGCTAGTGGGATTGTGCTGGACTTTCTTGTATATCAAGGCGCAGAGCTTCTGTGTACACAAGATTCGGCAGGTAAAAACCTGGGTCTCGGAGGCATGGTTGTAGCACATCTGGCTGAATCGTTGCATCCTGGTTCCAAGATCTACTGTGACCGCTTCTTCACAAACATGAACATTGTGGATCACATGATTAAGAAGCAGGTGTACGTGACTGGCACCGTCATGCAGAACCGGGTTGCTGAGGCACTGAAGAAACTTCCGGGTGACAAGTCCATGGAATTGCAGAAAAGAGGAGCCACTGCGTCCGTTGTCAGGAGAGACGGGAAGGTGTGTGTGCTGAAGTGGTATGATGACAAACCATATTTGATGCTCTCCACTGTTCATGGTGAACAGCCGTTTGACACCTATCAACGGTGGTCAAAGCAGAATAAGGAATTTGTGAATGTCAAGCAACCAAGTGTTGTCCGTGAGTACAAGGCAAAGATGGCAGGATTTGACTTGACAGAACGGATGATATCGTCCTATTGTCTGAGCAGCCGAACTAAGAGGTGGACAATACGGATGCTCATGCACTTCACTGATCTGGCGTTAGTCAACAGCTGGTTACTGTATCAACAAGACAACCTGGAAAACGGCACAATGGAGTTCCTTGAATTTCGCACGATAGTGGCTCAAACATATCTAGCTATGGCCGACAGCCTTGGCGTACAATGTTCATATGAGGAGGAAGGTTTTAATGCTCATCCTGCCAAAAGATGTCGGTTCACTGCCGTCCCACACATTTCAGTCCGGACAACTTCTGCTCGACACCTACCTGAGATGGTTGACTTAAAAAACGCAATGCGCTGCAGAAGAAAGCACTGCAACAGGAAAAGTCGCGTGCGTTGCGTGGAATGTAACGTGTTCCTGTGCTTAAGAGCAGAACGCAACTGTTTTGCCGCATTCCACAGCAGCGACCTCGAGTAGTGTGCACTTGTTTGCACTGAAAGGTTCTTGATATGTTGATTGTGACTGAAGACTTGTATACTGACAATGTCTTTTTGGGATGGTTTTGTCTTAGTTCAGTTTGTTAATAATACAGTAACAGTGCGGGGTAGATTACTCATGAATTGTAATCTGGTGCTGATTAGTGCAGTGGCCCAGGGGTGCACAAAAAAATTTGAAAATCAAATAAAAGTTAAAAACACTATATTAATGAACCACAACACAACGAATTTAAGATGCAGCAAAATTGAGCCACAACACAAAATTGAGCTACAACACAACAAATTAAGCCACAATGCAAAATTGAGCTACAACACAACAAATTAAGCTACAACACAAAATTGAGCTACAACACAACAAATTAAGCCACAACACAAAATTGAGCTACAACACAACAAATTAAGCCACAACACAAAATTGAGCTATAACACAAAATTAAGCCACAACACAAAATTGAGCCACAAACACATAATTGAGCTACAACACAAAATTAAGCCAAAACACAGCAAATTAAGCCACAACACAAAATTGAGCTACAACACAAAATTGAGCCAAAACAAAAAATTGAGCTACAACACAACAAATTAAGCCACAACACATAATTGAGCCACAACACAAAATTGAGCCACAACACAATAAATTGAGCTACAACACATAATTGAGCTACAACACATAATTGAGCCAAAACACATAATTGAGCCAAAACACAATAAATTGAGCTACAACACATAATTGAGCTACAACACAACAAATTAAGCCACAACACATAATTGAGCTACAACACAACAAATTAAGCCACAACACATAATTGAGCTACAACACAACAAATTAAGCCACAACACATAATTGAGCTACAACAACAAATTAAGCCACAACACAACAAATTAAGCCACAACACAAAATTAAGCCACAACACAAAATTGAGCTACAACACAACAAATTAAGCCACAACACATAATTGAGCCACAACAAATTAAGCCACAACACAAAATTGAGCCACAACACCACAAATTAAGCCACAACACAACAAATTAAGCCACAACACAACAAATTAAGCCACAACACATAATTGAGCCACAACAAATTAAGCCACAACACATAATTGAGCCACAACACAAAATTGAGCTACATCACAACAAATTAAGCCACAACACAAAATTGAGCTACAACACAAAATTGGCCTACAACACAACAAATTAAGCCACAACACATAATTGAGCCACAACACATAATTGAGCTACAACTCATGATTGAGCTACAACACAACAAATTGAGCCACAACACATAATTGAGCCACAACACAACAAATTGAGCCACAACACAACAAATTAAGCCACAACAGATAATTGAGCTACAACACAATAAATTGAGCCACAACACAAAATTGAGCTACAACACAACAAATTGAGCCACAACACATAATTGAGCTACAACACAACAAATTGAGCCACAACACATAATTGAGCCACAACACAACAAATTAAGCCACAACAGATAATTGAGCTACAACATAACAAATTGAGCCACAACACAAAATTTAGCTACAACACAATAAATTGAGCCACAACACAAAATTGAGCTACAACACAACAAATTGAGGCACAACACATAATTGAGCCACAACACAAAATTGAGCCACAACACCACAAATTAAGCCACAACACATAGTTGAGCCACAAAAAATTAAGCCACAACACATAATTGAGCTACAACACAACAAATTAAGCCACAACACAAAATTGAGCCACAACAAATTAAGCCACAACACATAATTGAGCCACAACAAATTAAGCCACAACACATAATTGAGCCACAACAAATTAAGCAACAACACATAATTGATCCACAACACAACAAATTGAGCCACAACACAACAAATTGAGCCACAACAGATAATTGAGCTACAACACAAGAAATTGAGCCACAACACATAATTAAGGTACAACACAACAAACTGAGCCACAACACAAAATTGAGCTACAACACAACAAATTGAGCCACAACACATAATTGAGCTACAACACAACAAATTAAGCCACAACACATAATTGAGCCACAAAAAATTAAGCCATAACTCATAATTGAGCTACAACACAACAAATTAAGCCACAACACATAATTGAGCCACAACAAATTAAGCCACAACACAACAAATTTAGCCACAACACAAAATTGAGCTACAACACAACAAATTGAGCCACAACACAACAAATTAAGCCACAAAACAAAATTAAGGCACAACACAAAATTGAGCTACAACACAAAATTGAGCCAAAACACAGCAAATTAAGACACAACACAAAATTGAGCTACAACACAACAAATTAAGCCACAACACATAATTGAGCCACACACATAATTGAGCCACACACATAATTGAGCTACAACACAACAAATTAAGCCACAACACAAAATTGAGCTACAACACAACAAATTGAGCCAAAACACAGCAAATTAAGCCACAACACAAAATTGAGCTACAACACATAATTGAGCTACAACACAAAAAATTAAGCCACAACACAAAATTGAGCTACAACACAACAAATTAAGCCACAACACAAAATTGAGCCAAAACACAGCAAATTAAGCCACAACACAAAATTGAGCTACAACACAACAAATTTAGCCACAACACAAAATTGACCCACAGCACAACAAATTAAGCCACAACAGATAATTGTGCTACAACATAACAAATTGAGCCACAACACAACAAAACAAAATTGAGCTACAACACAAAATTGAGCCAAAACACAAAATTGAATTACAACACAACAAATTAAGCCACAACACATAATTGAGCCACACACATAATTGAGCTACAACACAACAAATTGAGCCACAACACGAAATTGAGCTACAACACAACAAATTAAGCCACAACACAAAATTGAGCCACAACAACAAATTGAGCCACAACACAACAAATTGAGCCACAACAGATAATTGAGCTACAACACAACAAATTAAGCCACAACACATAATTGACCTACAACACAACAAATTTAGCCACAACACATAATTGAGCCACAACACAACAAATTGAGCCACAACAGATAATTGAGCTACAACACAACAAATTGAGCCACAACACATAATTAAGGTACAACACAACAAACTGAGCCACAACACAAAATTGAGCTACAACACAACAAATTGAGCCATAACACATAATTGAGCTACAACACAACGAATTAAGCCACAACACATAATTGAGCCACAAAAAATTAAGCCATAACTCATAATTGAGCTACAACACAACAAATTAAGACACAACACATAATTGAGCCACAACACAACAAATTAAGCCACAACACAACAAATTGAGCCACAACAGATAATTGTGCTACAACATAACAAATTAAGCCACAACACATAATTGAGCCACAACAAATTAAGCCACAACACATAATTGAGCTACAACACAACAAATTAAGCCACAACACAACAAATTGAGCCACAACACAACAAATTAAGCCACAACAGATAATTGTGCTACAACATAACAAATTGAGCCACAACACATAATTAAGGTACAACACAACAAATTGAGCCACAACACAAAATTGAGCTACAACACCACAAATTGAGCCACAACACATAATTGAGCTACATCACAACAAATTAAGCCACAACACATAATTGAGCTACAACACAAAATTGAGCCAATTAAGCCACAACACATAATTGACCTACAACACAAAATTGAGCCACAACACAACAAATTGAGCCACAACACAAAATTGAGCCACAACACAAAATTGAGCCACAACACCACAAATTAAGCCACAACACAAAATTGAGCCACAACACAAAATTGAGCCACAACACAAAATTGAGCCACAACACATAATTGAGCTACAACACAACAAATTAAGCCACAACACATAATTGACCTACAACACAACAAATTTAGCCACAACACATAATTGATCCACAACACAACAAATTGAGCCACAACACAACAAATTGAGCCACAACAGATAATTGAGCTACAACACAACAAATTGAGCCACAACACATAATTAAGGTACAACACAACAAACTGAGCCACAACACAAAATTGAGCTACAACACAACAAATTGAGCCACAACACATAATTGAGCTACAACACAACAAATTAAGCCACAACACATAATTGAGCCACAAAAAATTAAGCCATAACTCATAATTGAGCTACAACACAACAAATTAAGCCACAACACATAATTGAGCCACAACAAATTAAGCCACAACACAACAAATTTAGCCACAACACAAAATTGAGCTACAACACAACAAATTGAGCCACAACACAACAAATTAAGCCACAAAACAAAATTAAGGCACAACACAAAATTGAGCTACAACACAAAATTGAGCCAAAACACAGCAAATTAAGACACAACACAAAATTGAGCTACAACACAACAAATTAAGCCACAACATATAATTGAGCCACACACATAATTGAGCCACACACATAATTGAGCTACAACACAACAAATTAAGCCACAACACAAAATTGAGCTACAACACAACAAATTAAGCCACAACACAAAATTGAGCCAAAACACAGCAAATTAAGCCACAACACAAAATTAAGCTACAACACATAATTGAGCTACAACACAAAAAATTAAGCCACAACACAAAATTGAGCTACAACACAACAAATTAAGCCACAACACAAAATTGAGCCAAAACACAGCAAATTAAGCCACAACACAAAATTGAGCTACAACACAACAAATTTAGCCACAACACAAAATTGACCCACAGCACAACAAATTAAGCCACAACAGATAATTGTGCTACAACATAACAAATTGAGCCACAACACAACAAAACAAAATTGAGCTACAACACAAAATTGAGCCAAAACACAAAATTGAGCTACAACACAACAAATTAAGCCACAACACATAATTGAGCCACACACATAATTGAGCTACAACACAACAAATTGAGCCACAACACAAAATTGAGCTACAACACAACAAATTAAGCCACAACACAAAATTGAGCCACAACACAAAATTGAGCTACAACACAACAAATTGAGCCACAACACATAATTGAGCTACAACACAACAAATTAAGCCACAACACATAATTGACCTACAACACAACAAATTTAGCCACAAAACATAATTGAGCCACAACACAACAAATTGAGCCACAACACAACAAATTGAGCCACAACAGATAATTGAGCTACAACACAACAAATTGAGCCACAACACATAATTAAGGTACAACACAACAAACTGAGCCACAACACAAAATTGAGCTACAACACAACAAATTGAGCCACAACACATAATTGAGCTACAACACAACGAATTAAGCCACAACGCATAATTGAGCCACAAAAAATTAAGCCATAACTCATAATTGAGCTACAACACAACAAATTAAGACACAACACATAATTGAGCCACAACACAACAAATTAAGCCACAACACAACAAATTGAGCCACAACAGATAATTGTGCTACAACATAACAAATTAAGCCACAACACATAATTGAGCCACAACAAATTAAGCCACAACACATAATTGAGCTACAACACAACAAATTAAGCCACAACACAACAAATTGAGCCACAACACAACAAATTAAGCCACAACAGATAATTGTGCTACAACATAACAAATTGAGCCACAACACATAATTAAGGTACAACACAACAAATTGAGCCACAACACAAAATTGAGCTACAACACCACAAATTGAGCCACAACACATAATTGAGCTACATCACAACAAATTAAGCCACAACACATAATTGAGCTACAACACAAAATTGAGCCAATTAAGCCACAACACAAAATTGAGCTACAACACAACAAATTGAGCCACAACACAAAATTGAGCCACAACACAAAATTGAGCCACAACACCACAAATTAAGCCACAACACATAATTGAGCCATAACAAATTAAGCCACAACACAAAATTGAGCCACAACACAAAATTGAGCTACAACACAACAAATTGAGCCACAACACATAATTGAGCCATAACAAATTAAGCCACAACACAAAATTGAGCCACAACACAAAATTGAGCTACAACACAACAAATTGAGCCACAACACATAATTGAGCTACAACACAACAAATTTAGCCACAACACATAATTGATCCACAACACAACAAATTGAGCCACAACACAACAAATTGAGCCACAACAGATAATTGAGCTACAACACAACAAATTGAGCCACAACACATAATTAAGGTACAACACAACAAACTGAGCCACAACACAAAATTGAGCTACAACACAACAAATTGAGCCACAACACATAATTGAGCTACAACACAACAAATTAAGCCACAACACATAATTGAGCCACAAAAAATTAAGCCATAACTCATAATTGAGCTACAACACAACAAATTAAGCCACAACACATAATTGAGCCACAACAAATTAAGCCACAACACAACAAATTTAGCCACAACACAAAATTGAGCTACAACACAACAAATTGAGCCACAACACAACAAATTAAGCCACAAAACAAAATTAAGGCACAACACAAAATTGAGCTACAACACAAAATTGAGCCAAAACACAGCAAATTAAGACACAACACAAAATTGAGCTACAACACAACAAATTAAGCCACAACACATAATTGAGCCACACACATAATTGAGCTACAACACAACAAATTAAGCCACAACACAAAATTGAGCTACAACACAACAAATTAAGCCACAACACAAAATTGAGCCAAAACACAGCAAATTAAGCCACAACACAAAATTGAGCTACAACACATAATTGAGCTACAACACAAAAAATTAAGCCACAACACAAAATTGAGCTACAACACAACAAATTTAGCCACAACACAAAATTGACTCACAGCACAACAAATTAAGCCACAACAGATAATTGTGCTACAACATAACAAATTGAGCCACAACACAACAAAACAAAATTGAGCTACAACACAAAATTGAGCCAAAACACAAAATTGAGCTACAACACAACAAATTAAGCCACAACACATAATTGAGCCACAAAAAATTAAGCCATAACTCATAATTGAGCTACAACACAACAAATTAAGCCACAACAAATTTAGCCACAACACAAAATTGAGCTACAACACAACAAATTGAGCCACAACACAACAAATTAAGCCACAACACAAAATTGAGCTACAACACAGCAAATTAAGACACAACACAAAATTGAGCTACAACACAACAAATTAAGCCACAACACATAATTGAGCCACACACATAATTGAGCCACACACATAATTGAGCTACAACACAACAAATTAAGCCACAACACAAAATTGAGCTACAACACAACAAATTAAGCCACAACACAAAATTGAGCCAAAACACAGCAAATTAAGCCACAACACAAAATTGAGCTACAACACATAATTGAGCTACAACACAAAAAATTAAGCCACAACACAAAATTGAGCTACAACACAAAAAATTAAGCCACAACACAAAATTGAGCCAAAACACAGCAAATTAAGCCACAACACAAAATTGAGCTACAACACAACAAATTTAGCCACAACACAAAATTGACCCACAGCACAACAAATTAAGCCACAACAGATAATTGTGCTACAACATAACAAATTGAGCCACAACACAACAAAACAAAATTGAGCTACAACACAAAATTGAGCCAAAACACAAAATTGAGCTACAACACAACAAATTAAGCCACAACACATAATTGAGCCACACACATAATTGAGCTACAACACAACAAATTGAGCCACAACACAAAATTGAGCTACAACACAACAAATTAAGCCATAACAAATTAAGCCACAACACAAAATTGAGCCACAACACAAAATTGAGCTACAACACAACAAATTGAGCCACAACACATAATTGAGCTACAACACAACAAATTAAGCCACAACACATAATTGACCTACAACACAACAAATTTAGCCACAACACATAATTGAGCCACAACACAACAAATTGAGCCACAACACAACAAATTGAGCCACAACAGATAATTGAGCTACAACACAACAAATTGAGCCACAACACATAATTAAGGTACAACACAACAAACTGAGCCACAACACAAAATTGAGCTACAACACAACAAATTGAGCCACAACACATAATTGAGCTACAACACAACAAATTAAGCCACAACACATAATTGAGCCACAAAAAATTAAGCCATAACTCATAATTGAGCTACAACACAACAAATTAAGACACAACACATAATTGAGCCACAACACAACAAATTAAGCCACAACACAACAAATTGAGCCACAACAGATAATTGTGCTACAACATAACAAATTAAGCCACAACACATAATTGAGCCACAACAAATTAAGCCACAACACATAATTGAGCTACAACACAACAAATTAAGCCACAACACAACAAATTGAGCCACAACACAACAAATTAAGCCACAACAGATAATTGTGCTACAACACAACAAATTGAGCCACAACATAACAAATTGAGCCACAACACATAATTAAGGTACAACACAACAAATTGAGCTACAACACCACAAATTGAGCCACAACACATAATTGAGCTACATCACAACAAATTAAGCCACAACACATAATTGAGCTACAACACAAAATTGAGCCAATTAAGCCACAACACATAATTGACCTACAACACAAAATTGAGCTACAACACAACAAATTGAGCCACAACACAAAATTGAGCCACAACACCACAAATTAAGCCACAACACATAATTGAGCCATAACAAATTAAGCCACAACACAAAATTGAGCCACAACACAAAATTGAGCCACAACACATAATTGAGCTACAACACAACAAATTAAGCCACAACACATAATTGACCTACAACACAACAAATTTAGCCACAACACATAATTGATCCACAACACAACAAATTGAGCCACAACACAACAAATTGAGCCACAACAGATAATTGAGCTACAACACAACAAATTGAGCCACAACACATAATTAAGGTACAACACAACAAACTGAGCCACAACACAAAATTGAGCTACAACACAACAAATTGAGCCACAACACATAATTGAGCTACAACACAACAAATTAAGCCACAACACATAATTGAGCCACAAAAAATTAAGCCATAACTCATAATTGAGCTACAACACAACAAATTAAGCCACAACACATAATTGAGCCACAACAAATTAAGCCACAACACAACAAATTTAGCCACAACACAAAATTGAGCTACAACACAACAAATTGAGCCACAACACAACAAATTAAGCCACAAAACAAAATTAAGGCACAACACAAAATTGAGCTACAACACAAAATTGAGCCAAAACACAGCAAATTAAGACACAACACAAAATTGACCTACAACACAACAAATTAAGCCACAACACATAATTGAGCCAAACACATAATTGAGCCACACACATAATTGAGCTACAACACAACAAATTAAGCCACAACACAAAATTGAGCTACAACACCACAAATTGAGCCACAACACATAATTGAGCTACATCACAACAAATTAAGCCACAACACATAATTGAGCTACAACACAAAATTGAGCCAATTAAGCCACAACACATAATTGACCTACAACACAAAATTGAGCTACAACACAACAAATTGAGCCACAACACAAAATTGAGCCACAACACAAAATTGAGCCACAACACCACAAATTAAGCCACAACACATAATTGAGCCATAACAAATTAAGCCACAACACAAAATTGAGCCACAACACAAAATTGAGCCACAACACATAATTGAGCTACAACACAACAAATTAAGCCACAACACATAATTGACCTACAACACAACAAATTTAGCCACAACACATAATTGATCCACAACACAACAAATTGAGCCACAACACAACAAATTGAGCCACAACAGATAATTGAGCTACAACACAACAAATTGAGCCACAACACATAATTAAGGTACAACACAACAAACTGAGCCACAACACAAAATTGAGCTACAACACAACAAATTGAGCCACAACACATAATTGAGCTACAACACAACAAATTAAGCCACAACACATAATTGAGCCACAAAAAATTAAGCCATAACTCATAATTGAGCTACAACACAACAAATTAAGCCACAACACATAATTGAGCCACAACAAATTAAGCCACAACACAACAAATTTAGCCACAACACAAAATTGAGCTACAACACAACAAATTGAGCCACAACACAACAAATTAAGCCACAAAACAAAATTAAGGCACAACACAAAATTGAGCTACAACACAAAATTGAGCCAAAACACAGCAAATTAAGACACAACACAAAATTGACCTACAACACAACAAATTAAGCCACAACACATAATTGAGCCAAACACATAATTGAGCCACACACATAATTGAGCTACAACACAACAAATTAAGCCACAACACAAAATTGAGCTACAACACAACAAATTAAGCCACAACACAAAATTGAGCCAAAACACAGCAAATTAAGCCACAACACAAAATTGAGCTACAACACATAATTGAGCTACAACACAAAAAATTAAGCTACAACACATAATTGAGCTACAACACAACAAATTAAGCCACAACACAAAATTGAGCTACAACACAACAAATTAAGCCACAACACAAAATTGAGCCAAAACACAGCAAATTAAGCCACAACACAAAATTGAGCTACAACACAACAAATTTAGCCACAACACAAAATTGAGCTACAACATAACAAATTGAGCCACAACACAACAAAACAAAATTGAGCTACAACACAAAATTGAGCCAAAACACAAAATTGAGCTACAACACAACAAATTAAGCCACAACACAAAATTGAGCCAAAACACAGCAAATTAAGCCACAACACAAAATTGAGCTACAGCACAACAAATTAAGCCACAACAGATAATTGTGCTACAACATAACAAATTGAGCCACAACACAACAAAACAAAATTGAGCTACAACACAAAATTGAGCCAAAACACAAAATTGAGCTACAACACAACAAATTAAGCCACAACACATAATTGAGCCACACACATAATTGAGCTACAACACAACAAATTGAGCCACAACACAAAATTGAGCTACAACACAACAAATTAAGCCACAACACAAAATTGAGCCACAACACAAAATTGAGCTACAACACAACAAATTGAGCCACAACACATAATTGAGCTACAACACAACAAATTAAGCCACAACACATAATTGACCTACAACACAACAAATTTAGCCACAACACATAATTGAGCCACAACACAACAAATTGAGCCACAACACAACAAATTAAGCCACAACAGATAATTGAGCTACAACACAACAAATTGAGCCACAACACATAATTGAGCTACAACACAACAAATTAAGCCACAACACATAATTGAGCCACAAAAAATTAAGCCATAACTCATAATTGAGCTACAACACAACAAATTAAGCCACACCACATAATTGAGCCACAACAAATTAAGCCACAACACAACAAATTTAGCCACAACACAAAATTGAGCTACAACACAACAAATTGAGCCACAACACAACAAATTAAGCCACAACAGATAATTGTGCTACAACACAACAAATTTAGCCACAACACAACAAATTGAGCCACAACACAACAAATTAAGCCACAACAGATAATTGTGCTACAACATAACAAATTGAGCCACAACACATAATTAAGGTACAACACAACAAATTGAGCCACAACACAAAATTGAGCTACAACACCACAAATTGAGCCACAACACATAATTGAGCTACATCACAACAAATTAAGCCACAACACATAATTGAGCTACAACACAAAATTGAGCCAATTAAGCCACAACACATAATTGACCTACAACACAAAATTGAGCTACAACACAACAAATTGAGCCACAACACAAAATTGAGCCACAACACAAAATTGAGCCATAACAAATTAAGCCACAACACAAAATTGAGCCACAACACAAAATTGAGCTACAACACAACAAATTGAGCCACAACACATAATTGAGCTACAACACAACAAATTAAGCCACAACACATAATTGACCTACAACACAACAAATTTAGCCACAACACATAATTGATCCACAACACAACAAATTGAGCCACAACACAACAAATTGAGCCACAACAGATAATTGAGCTGCAACACAAGAAATTGAGCCACAACACACAATTAAGGTACAACACAACAAACTGAGCCACAACACAAAATTGAGCTACAACACAACAAATTGAGCCACAACACATAATTGAGCTACAACACAACAAATTAAGCCACAACACATAATTGAGCCACAAAAAATTAAGCCATAACTCATAATTGAGCTACAACACAACAAATTAAGCCACAACACATAATTGAGCCACAACAAATTAAGCCACAACACAACAAATTTAGCCACAACACAAAATTGAGCTACAACACAACAAATTGAGCCACAACACAACAAATTAAGCCACAAAACAAAATTAAGGCACAACACAAAATTGAGCTACAACACAAAATTGAGCCAAAACACAGCAAATTAAGACACAACACAAAATTGAGCTACAACACAACAAATTAAGCCACAACACATAATTGAGCCAAACACATAATTGAGCCACACACATAATTGAGCTACAACACAACAAATTAAGCCACAACACAAAATTGAGCTACAACACAACAAATTAAGCCACAACACAAAATTGAGCCAAAACACAGCAAATTAAGCCACAACACAAAATTGAGCTACAACACATAATTGAGCTACAACACAAAAAATTAAGCTACAACACATAATTGAGCTACAACACAACAAATTAAGCCACAACACAAAATTGAGCTACAACACAACAAATTAAGCCACAACACAAAATTGAGCCAAAACACAGCAAATTAAGCCACAACAAAAAATTGAGCTACAACACAACAAATTTAGCCACAACACAAAATTGACTCACAGCACAACAAATTAAGCCACAACAGATAATTGTGCTACAACATAACAAATTGAGCCACAACACAACAAAACAAAATTGAGCTACAACACAAAATTGAGCCAAAACACAAAATTGAGCTACAACACAACAAATTAAGCCACAACACATAATTGAGCCACACACATAATTGAGCTACAACACAACAAATTGAGCCACAACACAAAATTGAGCTACAACACAACAAATTAAGCCACAACACAAAATTGAGCCACAACACAAAATTGAGCTACAACACAACAAATTGAGCCACAACACATAATTGAGCTACAACACAACAAATTAAGCCACAACACATAATTGACCTACAACACAACAAATTTAGCCACAACACATAATTGAGCCACAACACAACAAATTGAGCCACAACACAACAAATTAAGCCACAACAGATAATTGAGCTACAACACAACAAATTGAGCCACAACACATAATTGAGCTACAACACAACAAATTAAGCCACAACACATAATTGAGCCACAAAAAATTAAGCCATAACTCATAATTGAGCTACAACACAACAAATTAAGCCACACCACATAATTGAGCCACAACAAATTAAGCCACAACACAACAAATTTAGCCACAACACAAAATTGAGCTACAACACAACAAATTGAGCCACAACACAACAAATTAAGCCACAACAGATAATTGTGCTACAACACAACAAATTTAGCCACAACACAACAAATTGAGCCACAACACAACAAATTAAGCCACAACAGATAATTGTGCTACAACATAACAAATTGAGCCACAACACATAATTAAGGTACAACACAACAAATTGAGCCACAACACAAAATTGAGCTACAACACCACAAATTGAGCCACAACACATAATTGAGCTACATCACAACAAATTAAGCCACAACACATAATTGAGCTACAACACAAAATTGAGCCAATTAAGCCACAACACATAATTGACCTACAACACAAAATTGAGCTACAACACAACAAATTGAGCCACAACACAAAATTGAGCCACAACACAAAATTGAGCCATAACAAATTAAGCCACAACACAAAATTGAGCCACAACACAAAATTGAGCTACAACACAACAAATTGAGCCACAACACATAATTGAGCTACAACACAACAAATTAAGCCACAACACATAATTGACCTACAACACAACAAATTTAGCCACAACACATAATTGATCCACAACACAACAAATTGAGCCACAACACAACAAATTGAGCCACAACAGATAATTGAGCTGCAACACAAGAAATTGAGCCACAACACACAATTAAGGTACAACACAACAAACTGAGCCACAACACAAAATTGAGCTACAACACAACAAATTGAGCCACAACACATAATTGAGCTACAACACAACAAATTAAGCCACAACACATAATTGAGCCACAAAAAATTAAGCCATAACTCATAATTGAGCTACAACACAACAAATTAAGCCACAACACATAATTGAGCCACAACAAATTAAGCCACAACACAACAAATTTAGCCACAACACAAAATTGAGCTACAACACAACAAATTGAGCCACAACACAACAAATTAAGCCACAAAACAAAATTAAGGCACAACACAAAATTGAGCTACAACACAAAATTGAGCCAAAACACAGCAAATTAAGACACAACACAAAATTGAGCTACAACACAACAAATTAAGCCACAACACATAATTGAGCCAAACACATAATTGAGCCACACACATAATTGAGCTACAACACAACAAATTAAGCCACAACACAAAATTGAGCTACAACACAACAAATTAAGCCACAACACAAAATTGAGCCAAAACACAGCAAATTAAGCCACAACACAAAATTGAGCTACAACACATAATTGAGCTACAACACAAAAAATTAAGCTACAACACATAATTGAGCTACAACACAACAAATTAAGCCACAACACAAAATTGAGCTACAACACAACAAATTAAGCCACAACACAAAATTGAGCCAAAACACAGCAAATTAAGCCACAACAAAAAATTGAGCTACAACACAACAAATTTAGCCACAACACAAAATTGACTCACAGCACAACAAATTAAGCCACAACAGATAATTGTGCTACAACATAACAAATTGAGCCACAACACAACAAAACAAAATTGAGCTACAACACAAAATTGAGCCAAAACACAAAATTGAGCTACAACACAACAAATTAAGCCACAACACATAATTGAGCCACACACATAATTGAGCTACAACACAACAAATTGAGCCACAACACAAAATTGAGCTACAACACAACAAATTAAGCCATAACAAATTAAGCCACAACACAAAATTGAGCCACAACACAAAATTGAGCTACAACACAACAAATTGAGCCACAACACATAATTGAGCTACAACACAACAAATTAAGCCACAACACATAATTGACCTATAACACAACAAATTTAGCCACAACACATAATTGAGCCACAACACAACAAATTGAGCCACAACACAACAAATTAAGCCACAACAGATAATTGAGCTACAACACAACAAATTGAGCCACAACACATAATTGAGCTACAACACAACAAATTAAGCCACAACACATAATTGAGCCACAAAAAATTAAGCCATAACTCATAATTGAGCTACAACACAACAAATTAAGCCACACCACATAATTGAGCCACAACAAATTAAGCCACAACACAACAAATTTAGCCACAACACAAAATTGAGCTACAACACAACAAATTGAGCCACAACACAACAAATTGAGCCACAACACAAAATTGAGCCACAACACAAAATTGAGCCACAACACCACAAATTAAGCCACAACACATAATTGAGCCATAACAAATTAAGCCACAACACAAAATTGAGCCACAACACAAAATTGAGCTACAACACAACAAATTGAGCCACAACACATAATTGAGCTACAACACAACAAATTAAGCCACAACACATAATTGACCTACAACACAACAAATTTAGCCACAACACATAATTGATCCACAACACAACAAATTGAGCCACAACACAACAAATTGAGCCACAACAGATAATTGAGCTACAACACAAGAAATTGAGCCACAACACATAATTAAGGTACAACACAACAAACTGAGCCACAACACAAAATTGAGCTACAACACAACAAATTGAGCCACAACACATAATTGAGCTACAACACAACAAATTAAGCCACAACACATAATTGACCTACAACACAACAAATTTAGCCACAACACATAATTGAGCCACAACACAACAAATTGAGCCACAACACAACAAATTGAGCCACAACAGATAATTGAGCTACAACACAACAAATTGAGCCACAACACATAATTAAGGTACAACACAACAAACTGAGCCACAACACAAAATTGAGCTACAACACAACAAATTGAGCCACAACACATAATTGAGCTACAACACAACAAATTAAGCCACAACACATAATTGAGCCACAAAAAATTAAGCCATAACTCATAATTGAGCTACAACACAACAAATTAAGACACAACACATAATTGAGCCACAACACAACAAATTAAGCCACAACACAACAAATTGAGCCACAACAGATAATTGTGCTACAACATAACAAATTAAGCCACAACACATAATTGAGCCACAACAAATTAAGCCACAACACATAATTGAGCTACAACACAACAAATTAAGCCACAACACAACAAATTGAGCCACAACACAACAAATTAAGCCACAACAGATAATTGTGCTACAACACAACAAATTTAGCCACAACACAACAAATTGAGCCACAACACAACAAATTAAGCCACAACAGATAATTGTGCTACAACATAACAAATTGAGCCACAACACATAATTAAGGTACAACACAACAAATTGAGCCACAACACAAAATTGAGCTACAACACCACAAATTGAGCCACAACACATAATTGAGCTACATCACAACAAATTAAGCCACAACACATAATTGAGCTACAACACAAAATTGAGCCAATTAAGCCACAACACATAATTGACCTACAACACAAAATTGAGCTACAACACAACAAATTGAGCCACAACACAAAATTGAGCCACAACACCACAAATTAAGCCACAACACATAATTGAGCCATAACAAATTAAGCCACAACACAAAATTGAGCCACAACACAAAATTGAGCTACAACACAACAAATTGAGCCACAACACATAATTGAGCTACAACACAACAAATTAAGCCACAACACATAATTGACCTACAACACAACAAATTTAGCCACAACACATAATTGATCCACAACACAACAAATTGAGCCACAACACAACAAATTGAGCCACAACAGATAATTGAGCTACAACACAAGAAATTGAGCCACAACACATAATTAAGGTACAACACAACAAACTGAGCCACAACACAAAATTGAGCTACAACACAACAAATTGAGCCACAACACATAATTGAGCTACAACACAACAAATTAAGCCACAACACATAATTGAGCCACAAAAAATTAAGCCATAACTCATAATTGAGCTACAACACAACAAATTAAGCCACAACACATAATTGAGCCACAACAAATTAAGCCACAACACAACAAATTTAGCCACAACACAAAATTGAGCTACAACACAACAAATTGAGCCACAACACAACAAATTAAGCCACAAAACAAAATTAAGGCACAACACAAAATTGAGCTACAACACAAAATTGAGCCAAAACACAGCAAATTAAGACACAACACAAAATTGACCTACAACACAACAAATTAAGCCACAACACATAATTGAGCCAAACACATAATTGAGCCACACACATAATTGAGCTACAACACAACAAATTAAGCCACAACACAAAATTGAGCTACAACACAACAAATTAAGCCACAACACAAAATTGAGCCAAAACACAGCAAATTAAGCCACAACACAAAATTGAGCTACAACACATAATTGAGCTACAACACAAAAAATTAAGCTACAACACATAATTGAGCTACAACACAACAAATTAAGCCACAACACAAAATTGAGCTACAACACAACAAATTAAGCCACAACACAAAATTGAGCCAAAACACAGCAAATTAAGCCACAACACAAAATTGAGCTACAACACAACAAATTTAGCCACAACACAAAATTGACTCACAGCACAACAAATTAAGCCACAACAGATAATTGTGCTACAACATAACAAATTGAGCCACAACACAACAAAACAAAATTGAGCTACAACACAAAATTGAGCCAAAACACAAAATTGAGCTACAACACAACAAATTAAGCCACAACACATAATTGAGCCACACACATAATTGAGCTACAACACAACAAATTGAGCCACAACACAAAATTGAGCTACAACACAACAAATTAAGCCACAACACAAAATTGAGCCACAACACAAAATTGAGCTACAACACAACAAATTGAGCCACAACACATAATTGAGCTACAACACAACAAATTAAGCCACAACACATAATTGACCTACAACACAACAAATTTAGCCACAACACAACAAATTGAGCCACAACACAACAAATTAAGCCACAACAGATAATTGAGCTACAACACAACAAATTGAGCCACAACACATAATTGAGCTACAACACAACAAATTAAGCCACAACACATAATTGAGCCACAAAAAATTAAGCCATAACTCATAATTGAGCTACAACACAACAAATTAAGCCACACCACATAATTGAGCCACAACAAATTAAGCCACAACACAACAAATTTAGCCACAACACAAAATTGAGCTACAACACAACAAATTGAGCCACAACACAACAAATTAAGCCACAACAGATAATTGTGCTACAACACAACAAATTTAGCCACAACACAACAAATTGAGCCACAACACAACAAATTAAGCCACAACAGATAATTGTGCTACAACATAACAAATTGAGCCACAACACATAATTAAGGTACAACACAACAAATTGAGCCACAACACAAAATTGAGCTACAACACCACAAATTGAGCCACAACACATAATTGAGCTACATCACAACAAATTAAGCCACAACACATAATTGAGCTACAACACAAAATTGAGCCAATTAAGCCACAACACATAATTGACCTACAACACAAAATTGAGCTACAACACAACAAATTGAGCCACAACACAAAATTGAGCCACAACACAAAATTGAGCCATAACAAATTAAGCCACAACACAAAATTGAGCCACAACACAAAATTGAGCTACAACACAACAAATATAGCCACAACACATAATTGAGCTACAACACAACAAATTAAGCCACAACACATAATTGACCTACAACACAACAAATTTAGCCACAACACATAATTGATCCACAACACAACAAATTGAGCCACAACACAACAAATTGAGCCACAACAGATAATTGAGCTACAACACAAGAAATTGAGCCACAACACACAATTAAGGTACAACACAACAAACTGAGCCACAACACAAAATTGAGCTACAACACAACAAATTGAGCCACAACACATAATTGAGCTACAACACAACAAATTAAGCCACAACACATAATTGAGCCACAAAAAATTAAGCCATAACTCATAATTGAGCTACAACACAACAAATTAAGCCACAACACATAATTGAGCCACAACAAATTAAGCCACAACACAACAAATTTAGCCACAACACAAAATTGAGCTACAACACAACAAATTGAGCCACAACACAACAAATTAAGCCACAAAACAAAATTAAGGCACAACACAAAATTGAGCTACAACACAAAATTGAGCCAAAACACAGCAAATTAAGACACAACACAAAATTGAGCTACAACACAACAAATTAAGCCACAACACATAATTGAGCCAAACACATAATTGAGCCACACACATAATTGAGCTACAACACAACAAATTAAGCCACAACACAAAATTGAGCTACAACACAACAAATTAAGCCACAACACAAAATTGAGCCAAAACACAGCAAATTAAGCCACAACACAAAATTGAGCTACAACACATAATTGAGCTACAACACAAAAAATTAAGCTACAACACATAATTGAGCTACAACACAACAAATTAAGCCACAACACAAAATTGAGCTACAACACAACAAATTAAGCCACAACACAAAATTGAGCCAAAACACAGCAAATTAAGCCACAACAAAAAATTGAGCTACAACACAACAAATTTAGCCACAACACAAAATTGACTCACAGCACAACAAATTAAGCCACAACAGATAATTGTGCTACAACATAACAAATTGAGCCACAACACAACAAAACAAAATTGAGCTACAACACAAAATTGAGCCAAAACACAAAATTGAGCTACAACACAACAAATTAAGCCACAACACATAATTGAGCCACACACATAATTGAGCTACAACACAACAAATTGAGCCACAACACAAAATTGAGCTATAACACAACAAATTAAGCCATAACAAATTAAGCCACAACACAAAATTGAGCCACAACACAAAATTGAGCTACAACACAACAAATTGAGCCAAAACACATAATTGAGCTACAACACAACAAATTAAGCCACAACACATAATTGACCTACAACACAACAAATTTAGCCACAACACATAATTGAGCCACAACACAACAAATTGAGCCACAACACAACAAATTAAGCCACAACAGATAATTGAGCTACAACACAACAAATTGAGCCACAACACATAATTGAGCTACAACACAACAAATTAAGCCACAACACATAATTGAGCCACAAAAAATTAAGCCATAACTCATAATTGAGCTACAACACAACAAATTAAGCCACACCACATAATTGAGCCACAACAAATTAAGCCACAACACAACAAATTTAGCCACAACACAAAATTGAGCTACAACACAACAAATTGAGCCACAACACAACAAATTGAGCCACAACACAAAATTGAGCCACAACACAAAATTGAGCCACAACACCACAAATTAAGCCACAACACATAATTGAGCCATAACAAATTAAGCCACAACACAAAATTGAGCTACAACACAACAAATTGAGCCACAACACATAATTGAGCTACAACACAACAAATTAAGCCACAACACATAATTGACCTACAACACAACAAATTTAGCCACAACACATAATTGATCCACAACACAACAAATTGAGCCACAACACAACAAATTGAGCCACAACAGATAATTGAGCTACAACACAAGAAATTGAGCCACAACACATAATTAAGGTACAACACAACAAACTGAGCCACAACACAAAATTGAGCTACAACACAACAAATTGAGCCACAACACATAATTGAGCTACAACACAACAAATTAAGCCACAACACATAATTGAGCCACAAAAAATTAAGCCATAACTCATAATTGAGCTACAACACAACAAATTGAGCCACAACACATAATTGAGCTACAACACAACAAATTAAGCCACAACACATAATTGAGCCACAACAAATTAAGCCACAACACAACAAATTTAGCCACAACACAAAATTGAGCTACAACACAACAAATTGAGCCACAACACAACAAATTAAGCCACAAAACAAAATTAAGGCACAACACAAAATTGAGCTACAACACAAAATTGAGCCAAAACACAGCAAATTAAGACACAACACAAAATTGACCTACAACACAACAAATTAAGCCACAACACATAATTGAGCCAAACACATAATTGAGCCACACACATAATTGAGCTACAACACAACAAATTAAGCCACAACACAAAATTGAGCCAAAACACAGCAAATTAAGCCACAACACAAAATTGAGCTACAACACATAATTGAGCTACAACACAAAAAATTAAGCTACAACACATAATTGAGCTACAACACAACAAATTAAGCCACAACACAAAATTGAGCTACAACACAACAAATTAAGCCACAACACAAAATTGAGCCAAAACACAGCAAATTAAGCCACAACACAAAATTGAGCTACAACACAACAAATTTAGCCACAACACAAAATTGACTCACAGCACAACAAATTAAGCCACAACAGATAATTGTGCTACAACATAATAAATTGAGCCACAACACAACAAAACAAAATTGAGCTACAACACAAAATTGAGCCAAAACACAAAATTGAGCTACAACACAACAAATTAAGCCACAACACATAATTGAGCCACACACATAATTGAGCTACAACACAACAAATTGAGCCACAACACAAAATTGAGCTACAACACAACAAATTAAGCCATAACAAATTAAGCCACAACACAAAATTGAGCCACAACACAAAATTGAGCTACAACACAACAAATTGAGCCACAACACATAATTGAGCTACAACACAACAAATTAAGCCACAACACATAATTGACCTACAACACAACAAATTTAGCCACAACACATAATTGAGCCACAACACAACAAATTGAGCCACAACACAACAAATTAAGCCACAACAGATAATTGAGCTACAACACAACAAATTGAGCCACAACACATAATTGAGCTACAACACAACAAATTAAGCCACAACACATAATTGAGCCACAAAAAATTAAGCCATAACTCATAATTGAGCTACAACACAACAAATTAAGCCACACCACATAATTGAGCCACAACAAATTAAGCCACAACACAACAAATTTAGCCACAACACAAAATTGAGCTACAACACAACAAATTGAGCCACAACACAACAAATTAAGCCACAACAGATAATTGTGCTACAACACAACAAATTTAGCCACAACACAACAAATTGAGCCACAACACAACAAATTAAGCCACAACAGATAATTGTGCTACAACATAACAAATTGAGCCACAACACATAATTAAGGTACAACACAACAAATTGAGCCACAACACAAAATTGAGCTACAACACCACAAATTGAGCCACAACACATAATTGAGCTACATCACAACAAATTAAGCCACAACACATAATTGAGCTACAACACAAAATTGAGCCAATTAAGCCACAACACATAATTGACCTACAACACAAAATTGAGCTACAACACAACAAATTGAGCCACAACACAAAATTGAGCCACAACACAAAATTGAGCCATAACAAATTAAGCCACAACACAAAATTGAGCCACAACACAAAATTGAGCTACAACACAACAAATATAGCCACAACACATAATTGAGCTACAACACAACAAATTAAGCCACAACACATAATTGACCTACAACACAACAAATTTAGCCACAACACATAATTGATCCACAACACAACAAATTGAGCCACAACACAACAAATTGAGCCACAACAGATAATTGAGCTACAACACAAGAAATTGAGCCACAACACACAATTAAGGTACAACACAACAAACTGAGCCACAACACAAAATTGAGCTACAACACAACAAATTGAGCCACAACACATAATTGAGCTACAACACAACAAATTAAGCCACAACACATAATTGAGCCACAAAAAATTAAGCCATAACTCATAATTGAGCTACAACACAACAAATTAAGCCACAACACATAATTGAGCCACAACAAATTAAGCCACAACACAACAAATTTAGCCACAACACAAAATTGAGCTACAACACAACAAATTGAGCCACAACACAACAAATTAAGCCACAAAACAAAATTAAGGCACAACACAAAATTGAGCTACAACACAAAATTGAGCCAAAACACAGCAAATTAAGACACAACACAAAATTGAGCTACAACACAACAAATTAAGCCACAACACATAATTGAGCCAAACACATAATTGAGCCACACACATAATTGAGCTACAACACAACAAATTAAGCCACAACACAAAATTGAGCTACAACACAACAAATTAAGCCACAACACAAAATTGAGCCAAAACACAGCAAATTAAGCCACAACACAAAATTGAGCTACAACACATAATTGAGCTACAACACAAAAAATTAAGCTACAACACATAATTGAGCTACAACACAACAAATTAAGCCACAACACAAAATTGAGCTACAACACAACAAATTAAGCCACAACACAAAATTGAGCCAAAACACAGCAAATTAAGCCACAACAAAAAATTGAGCTACAACACAACAAATTTAGCCACAACACAAAATTGACTCACAGCACAACAAATTAAGCCACAACAGATAATTGTGCTACAACATAACAAATTGAGCCACAACACAACAAAACAAAATTGAGCTACAACACAAAATTGAGCCAAAACACAAAATTGAGCTACAACACAACAAATTAAGCCACAACACATAATTGAGCCACACACATAATTGAGCTACAACACAACAAATTGAGCCACAACACAAAATTGAGCTATAACACAACAAATTAAGCCATAACAAATTAAGCCACAACACAAAATTGAGCCACAACACAAAATTGAGCTACAACACAACAAATTGAGCCAAAACACATAATTGAGCTACAACACAACAAATTAAGCCACAACACATAATTGACCTACAACACAACAAATTTAGCCACAACACATAATTGAGCCACAACACAACAAATTGAGCCACAACACAACAAATTAAGCCACAACAGATAATTGAGCTACAACACAACAAATTGAGCCACAACACATAATTGAGCTACAACACAACAAATTAAGCCACAACACATAATTGAGCCACAAAAAATTAAGCCATAACTCATAATTGAGCTACAACACAACAAATTAAGCCACACCACATAATTGAGCCACAACAAATTAAGCCACAACACAACAAATTTAGCCACAACACAAAATTGAGCTACAACACAACAAATTGAGCCACAACACAACAAATTGAGCCACAACACAAAATTGAGCCACAACACAAAATTGAGCCACAACACCACAAATTAAGCCACAACACATAATTGAGCCATAACAAATTAAGCCACAACACAAAATTGAGCTACAACACAACAAATTGAGCCACAACACATAATTGAGCTACAACACAACAAATTAAGCCACAACACATAATTGACCTACAACACAACAAATTTAGCCACAACACATAATTGATCCACAACACAACAAATTGAGCCACAACACAACAAATTGAGCCACAACAGATAATTGAGCTACAACACAAGAAATTGAGCCACAACACATAATTAAGGTACAACACAACAAACTGAGCCACAACACAAAATTGAGCTACAACACAACAAATTGAGCCACAACACATAATTGAGCTACAACACAACAAATTAAGCCACAACACATAATTGAGCCACAAAAAATTAAGCCATAACTCATAATTGAGCTACAACACAACAAATTGAGCCACAACACATAATTGAGCTACAACACAACAAATTAAGCCACAACACATAATTGAGCCACAACAAATTAAGCCACAACACAACAAATTTAGCCACAACACAAAATTGAGCTACAACACAACAAATTGAGCCACAACACAACAAATTAAGCCACAAAACAAAATTAAGGCACAACACAAAATTGAGCTACAACACAAAATTGAGCCAAAACACAGCAAATTAAGACACAACACAAAATTGACCTACAACACAACAAATTAAGCCACAACACATAATTGAGCCAAACACATAATTGAGCCACACACATAATTGAGCTACAACACAACAAATTAAGCCACAACACAAAATTGAGCCAAAACACAGCAAATTAAGCCACAACACAAAATTGAGCTACAACACATAATTGAGCTACAACACAAAAAATTAAGCTACAACACATAATTGAGCTACAACACAACAAATTAAGCCACAACACAAAATTGAGCTACAACACAACAAATTAAGCCACAACACAAAATTGAGCCAAAACACAGCAAATTAAGCCACAACACAAAATTGAGCTACAACACAACAAATTTAGCCACAACACAAAATTGACTCACAGCACAACAAATTAAGCCACAACAGATAATTGTGCTACAACATAATAAATTGAGCCACAACACAACAAAACAAAATTGAGCTACAACACAAAATTGAGCCAAAACACAAAATTGAGCTACAACACAACAAATTAAGCCACAACACATAATTGAGCCACACACATAATTGAGCTACAACACAACAAATTGAGCCACAACACAAAATTGAGCTACAACACAACAAATTAAGCCATAACAAATTAAGCCACAACACAAAATTGAGCCACAACACAAAATTGAGCTACAACACAACAAATTGAGCCACAACACATAATTGAGCTACAACACAACAAATTAAGCCACAACACATAATTGACCTACAACACAACAAATTTAGCCACAACACATAA
This sequence comes from Moxostoma hubbsi, assembly GCA_032164185.1. Taxonomy (NCBI): domain Eukaryota; kingdom Metazoa; phylum Chordata; class Actinopteri; order Cypriniformes; family Catostomidae; genus Moxostoma; species Moxostoma hubbsi. The sequence goes on from JAVLUX010000004.1 coordinate 775,836, forward strand.
TTGAGCCACAACACAACAAATTGAGCCACAACACAACAAATTAAGCCACAACAGATAATTGAGCTACAACACAACAAATTGAGCCACAACACATAATTGAGCTACAACACAACAAATTAAGCCACAACACATAATTGAGCCACAAAAAATTAAGCCATAACTCATAATTGAGCTACAACACAACAAATTAAGCCACACCACATAATTGAGCCACAACAAATTAAGCCACAACACAACAAATTTAGCCACAACACAAAATTGAGCTACAACACAACAAATTGAGCCACAACACAACAAATTAAGCCACAACAGATAATTGTGCTACAACACAACAAATTTAGCCACAACACAACAAATTGAGCCACAACACAACAAATTAAGCCACAACAGATAATTGTGCTACAACATAACAAATTGAGCCACAACACATAATTAAGGTACAACACAACAAATTGAGCCACAACACAAAATTGAGCTACAACACCACAAATTGAGCCACAACACATAATTGAGCTACATCACAACAAATTAAGCCACAACACATAATTGAGCTACAACACAAAATTGAGCCAATTAAGCCACAACACATAATTGACCTACAACACAAAATTGAGCTACAACACAACAAATTGAGCCACAACACAAAATTGAGCCACAACACAAAATTGAGCCATAACAAATTAAGCCACAACACAAAATTGAGCCACAACACAAAATTGAGCTACAACACAACAAATTGAGCCACAACACATAATTGAGCTACAACACAACAAATTAAGCCACAACACATAATTGACCTACAACACAACAAATTTAGCCACAACACATAATTGATCCACAACACAACAAATTGAGCCACAACACAACAAATTGAGCCACAACAGATAATTGAGCTACAACACAAGAAATTGAGCCACAACACATAATTAAGGTACAACACAACAAACTGAGCCACAACACAAAATTGAGCTACAACACAACAAATTGAGCCACAACACATAATTGAGCTACAACACAACAAATTAAGCCACAACACATAATTGAGCCACAAAAAATTAAGCCATAACTCATAATTGAGCTACAACACAACAAATTAAGCCACAACACATAATTGAGCCACAACAAATTAAGCCACAACACAACAAATTCAGCCACAACACAAAATTGAGCTACAACACAACAAATTGAGCCACAACACAACAAATTAAGCCACAAAACAAAATTAAGGCACAACACAAAATTGAGCTACAACACAAAATTGAGCCAAAACACAGCAAATTAAGACACAACACAAAATTGAGCTACAACACAACAAATTAAGCCACAACACATAATTGAGCCAAACACATAATTGAGCCACACACATAATTGAGCTACAACACAACAAATTAAGCCACAACACAAAATTGAGCTACAACACAACAAATTAAGCCACAACACAAAATTGAGCCAAAACACAGCAAATTAAGCCACAACACAAAATTGAGCTACAACACATAATTGAGCTACAACACAAAAAATTAAGCTACAACACATAATTGAGCTACAACACAACAAATTAAGCCACAACACAAAATTGAGCTACAACACAACAAATTAAGCCACAACACAAAATTGAGCCAAAACACAGCAAATTAAGCCACAACAAAAAATTGAGCTACAACACAACAAATTTAGCCACAACACAAAATTGACTCACAGCACAACAAATTAAGCCACAACAGATAATTGTGCTACAACATAACAAATTGAGCCACAACACAACAAAACAAAATTGAGCTACAACACAAAATTGAGCCAAAACACAAAATTGAGCTACAACACAACAAATTAAGCCACAACAAAACAAAATTGAGCTACAACACATAATTGAGCCACACACATAATTGAGCTACAACACAACAAATTGAGCCACAACACAAAATTGAGCTACAACACAACAAATTAAGCCATAACAAATTAAGCCACAACACAAAATTGAGCCACAACACAAAATTGAGCTACAACACAACAAATTGAGCCACAACACATAATTGAGCTACAACACAACAAATTAAGCCACAACACATAATTGACCTACAACACAACAAATTTAGCCACAACACAAAATTGAGCCACAACACAACAAATTGAGCCACAACACAACAAATTAAGCCACAACAGATAATTGAGCTACAACACAACAAATTGAGCCACAACACATAATTGAGCTACAACACAACAAATTAAGCCACAACACATAATTGAGCCACAAAAAATTAAGCCATAACTCATAATTGAGCTACAACACAACAAATTAAGCCACACCACATAATTGAGCCACAACAAATTAAGCCACAACACAACAAATTTAGCCACAACACAAAATTGAGCTACAACACAACAAATTGAGCCACAACACAACAAATTGAGCCACAACACAACAAATTAAGCCACAAAACAAAATTAAGGCACAACACAAAATTGAGCTACAACACAAAATTGAGCCAAAACACAGCAAATTAAGACACAACACAAAATTGAGCTACAACACAACAAATTAAGCCACAACACATAATTGAGCCACACACATAATTGAGCCACACACATAATTGAGCTACAACACAACAAATTAAGCCACAACACAAAATTGAGCTACAACACAACAAATTAAGCCACAACACAAAATTGATCCAAAACACAGCAAATTAAGCCACAACACAAAATTGAGCTACAACACATAATTGAGCTACAACACAAAAAATTAAGCCACAACACAAAATTGAGCTACAACACAACAAATTAAGCCACAACACAAAATTGAGCCAAAACACAGCAAATTAAGCCACAACACAAAATTGAGCTACAACACAACAAATTAAGCCACAACAGATAATTGTGCTACAACATAACAAATTGAGCCACAACACAACAAAACAAAATTGAGCTACAACACAAAATTGAGCCAAAACACAAAATTGAGCTACAACACAACAAATTAAGCCACAACACATAATTTAGCCACACACATAATTGAGCTACAACACAACAAATTGAGCCACAACACAAAATTGAGCTACAACACAACAAATTAAGCCATAACAAATTAAGCCACAACACAAAATTGAGCCACAACACAAAATTGAGCTACAACACAACAAATTGAGCCACAACACATAATTGAGCTACAACACAACAAATTAAGCCACAACACATAATTGAGCCACAAAAAATTAAGCCATAACTCATAATTGAGCTACAACACAACAAATTAAGACACAACACATAATTGAGCCACAACACAACAAATTAAGCCACAACACAACAAATTGAGCCACAACAGATAATTGTGCTACAACATAACAAATTAAGCCACAACACATAATTGAGCCACAACAAATTAAGCCACAACACATAATTGAGCTACAACACAACAAATTAAGCCACAACACAACAAATTGAGCCACAACACAACAAATTAAGCCACAACAGATAATTGTGCTACAACACAACAAATTTAGCCACAACACAACAAATTGAGCCACAACACAACAAATTAAGCCACAACAGATAATTGTGCTACAACATAACAAATTGAGCCACAACACATAATTAAGGTACAACACAACAAATTGAGCCACAACACAAAATTGAGCCACAACACATAATTGAGCTACATCACAACAAATTAAGCCACAACACATAATTGAGCTACAACACAAAATTGAGCCAATTAAGCCACAACACATAATTGACCTACAACACAAAATTGAGCTACAACACAACAAATTGAGCCACAACACAAAATTGAGCCACAACACAAAATTGAGCCACAACACCACAAATTAAGCCACAACACATAATTGAGCCATAACAAATTAAGCCACAACACAAAATTGAGCCACAACACAAAATTGAGCTACAACACAACAAATTGAGCCACAACACATAATTGAGCTACAACACAACAAATTAAGCCACAACACATAATTGACCTACAACACAACAAATTTAGCCACAACACATAATTGATCCACAACACAACAAATTGAGCCACAACACAACAAATTGAGCCACAACAGATAATTGAGCCACAACACATAATTAAGGTACAACACAACAAACTGAGCCACAACACAAAATTGAGCTACAACACAACAAATTGAGCCACAACACATAATTGAGCTACAACACAACAAATTAAGCCACAACACATAATTGAGCCACAAAAAATTAAGCCATAACTCATAATTGAGCTACAACACAACAAATTAAGCCACAACACATAATTGATCCACAACAAATTAAGCCACAACACAACAAATTTAGCCACAACACAAAATTGAGCTACAACACAACAAATTGAGCCACAACACAACAAATTAAGCCACAAAACAAAATTAAGGCACAACACAAAATTGAGCTACAACACAAAATTGAGCCAAAACACAGCAAATTAAGACACAACACAAAATTGAGCTACAACACAACAAATTAAGCCACAACACATAATTGAGCCAAACACATAATTGAGCCACACACATAATTGAGCTACAACACAACAAATTAAGCCACAACACAAAATTGAGCTACAACACAACAAATTAAGCCACAACACAAAATTGAGCCAAAAAACAGCAAATTAAGCCACAACACAAAATTGAGCTACAACACATAATTGAGCTACAACATAAAAAATTAAGCCACAACACAAAATTGAGCTACAACACAACAAATTAAGCCACAACACAAAATTGAGCCAAAACACAGCAAATTAAGCCACAACACAAAATTGAGCTACAACACAACAAATTTAGCCACAACACAAAATTGACTCACAGCACAACAAATTAAGCCACAACAGATAATTGTGCTACAACATAACAAATTGAGCCACAACACAACAAAACAAAATTGAGCTACAACACAAAATTGAGCCAAAACACAAAATTGAGCTACAACACAACAAATTAAGCCACAACACATAATTGAGCCACACACATAATTGAGCTACAACACAACAAATTGAGCCACAACACAAAATTGAGCTACAACACAACAAATTAAGCCATAACAAATTAAGCCACAACACAAAATTGAGCCACAACACAAAATTGAGCTACAACACAACAAATTGAGCCACAACACATAATTGAGCTACAACACAACAAATTAAGCCACAACACATAATTGACCTACAACACAACAAATTTAGCCACAACACATAATTGAGCCACAACACAACAAATTGAGCCACAACACAACAAATTAAGCCACAACAGATAATTGAGCTACAACACAACAAATTGAGCCACAACACATAATTGAGCTACAACACAACAAATTAAGCCACAACACATAATTGAGCCACAAAAAATTAAGCCATAACTCATAATTGAGCTACAACACAACAAATTAAGCCACAACACATAATTGAGCCACAACAAATTAAGCCACAACACAACAAATTTAGCCACAACACAAAATTGAGCTACAACACAACAAATTGAGCCACAACACAACAAATTGAGCCACAACACAACAAATTAAGCCACAAAACAAAATTAAGGCACAACACAAAATTGAGCTACAACACAAAATTGAGCCAAAACACAGCAAATTAAGACACAACACAAAATTGAGCTACAACACAACAAATTAAGCCACAACACATAATTGAGCCACACACATAATTGAGCCACACACATAATTGAGCTACAACACAACAAATTAAGCCACAACACAAAATTGAGCTACAACACAACAAATTAAGCCACAACACAAAATTGAGCCAAAACACAGCAAATTAAGCCACAACACAAAATTGACCCACAGCACAACAAATTAAGCCACAACAGATAATTGTGCTACAACATAACAAATTGAGCCACAACACAACAAAACAAAATTGAGCTGCAACACAAAATTGAGCCAAAACACAAAATTGAGCTACAACACAACAAATTAAGCCACAACACATAATTGAGCCACACACATAATTGAGCTACAACACAACAAATTGAGCCACAACACAAAATTGAGCTACAACACAACAAATTAAGCCACAACACATAATTGAGCTACAACACAACAAATTGAGCTACAACACATAATTGAGCTACAACACAACAAATTAAGCCACAACAAAACAAATTAAGCCACAACACAACAAATTAAGCCACAACAAATAATTGAGCTACAACACAAAATTGAGCCACAACACAAAATTGAGGCACAACACATAATTCAGCCACAACAAATTAAGCCACAACACATAATTGAGCTACAACACATAATTGAGCTACAACAAATTAAGCCACAACACAAAATTGAGGCATAACACAAAATTAAGCCACAACACAAAATTGAGCTACAACAAATTTAGCTACAACACAAAATTGAGCTACAACACAACAAATTAAGCCACAACACAACAAATTGAGCCACAGCACAACAAATTGAGCCACAACAGATAATTGTGCTACAACAAAACAAAATTAAGCCACAACACAAAATTGAGCCAAAACACAGCAAATTAAGACACAACACAAAATTGAGCTACAACACAACTCAAAATTGAGCTACAACACAAAATTGAGCCAAAACACAAAATTGAGCTACAACACAACAAATTAAGCCACAACACATAATTGAGCCACACACATAATTGAGCTACAACACAACAAATTAAGCCACAACACAAAATTGAGCCAAAACACAGCAAATTAAGCCACAACACAAAAGTGAGCTAGAACACAACAAATTAAGCCACAACAAATTGAGACACAACACAACAAATTAAGCCACAACACATATTTGAGCTACAACACAACAAATTAAGCCACAATACAAAATTGAGCTTCAGCACAATAAATTAAGCCACAACACAAAATTGAGCTACAACAAATTAAGCCACAACACAAAATTGAGCCACAACACAACAAATTGAGCTACAACACAACAAATTGAGCTACAACACATAATTGAGCTACAAAACAACAAATTAAGCCTCAACACATAATTGAGCTACAACACAACAAATTTAGCCACAACACATAATTGAGCTACAACACAACAAATTTAGCCACAGCACAAAATTGAGCCACAACACAACAAATTGAGCTACAACACATAATTGAGCTACAACACAACAAATTAAGCCACAACAAATTTAGCCACAACACATAATTAAGCTACAACAAAACAAATTATGCCACAACACAACAAATTAAGCCACAACAGATAATTGACCTACAACAAAACAAATTAAGCCACAACACAAAATTGAGCTACATCACAACAAATTAAGCCACAACAAATAATTGAGCTACAACACAAAATTGAGCCACAACACAAAATTGAGCCACAACACATAATTCAGCCACAACACACAATTGAGCCACAACAAATTGAGCTACAACACATAATTGAGCTACAAAACAACAAATTAAGCCACAACACATAATTGAGCTACAACACAAAAAATTTAGCCACAACACATAATTGAGCTACAACACATAATTGAGCTACAACACAACAAATTTAGCCACAACACATAATTGAGCTACAACACAACAAATTTAACCACAACACATAATTGAGCTACAACACAACAAATTAAACCACAACACAAAATTGAGCTACAACACAACAAATTAAGCCACAACACATAATTGAGCCACAACACAAAATTGAGCTACAACACAAAATTGAGCTACAACACAATAAATTATACCACAACACAAAATTGAGCCGCAACACAACAAATTGAGCCACAACACATAATTGAGCTACAACACAACAATTTAAGCCACAACACATAATTGACCTACAACACAACAAATTGAGCCACAACACATAATTGACCTACAACACAACAAATTAAGCCACAAAACATAATTGACCTACAACACAACAAATTGAGCCAAAACACAACAAATAAAGCCACAACGCAACAAATTAAGCCACAACAGATAATTGAGCTACAACACAACAAATTGAGCTACAACACAACAAATTGAGCTACAACACATAATTGAGCTACAAAACAACAAATTAAGCCACAACACATAATTGAGCTACAACACAACAAATTTAGCCACAACACATAATTGAGCTACAACACAACAAATTTAGCCACAACAAATTTAGCTACAGCACAAAATTGAGCCACAACACAACAAATTGAGCTACAACACATAATTGAGCTACAACACAACAAATTAAGCCACAACAAATTTAGATACAACACATAATTAAGCTACAACAAAACAAATTATGCCACAACACAACAAATTAAGCCACAACAGATAATTGACCTACAACACAACAAATTAAGCCACAACATAAAATTGAGCTACAACAAAACAAATTAAGCAACAACACAAAATTGAGCTACATCACAACAAATTAAGCCACAACACAACAAATTAAGCCACAACAAATAATTCAGCTACAACACAAAATTGAGCCACAACGCAAAATTGAGCCACAACACATAATTCAGCCACAACACACAATTGAGCCACAACAAATTAAGCCACAACACATAATTGAGCTACAACACAACAAATTAAGCCACAACACATAATTGACCTACAACACAACAAATTGAGCCAAAACACAACAAATAAAGCCACAACGCAACAAATTAAGCCACAACAGATAATTGAGCTACAACACAACAAATTAAGCCACAACACATAATTGAGCACCAACACAACAAATTAAGCCACAACACAAAATTGAGCCAAAACACAGCAAATTAAGCCACAACACAAAATTGAGCTACAACACAACAAATTAAGCCACAACACAACAAATTGAGCCACAGCACAACAAATTAAGCCACAACAGATAATTGTGCTACAACATAACAAATTGAGCCACAACACAAAATTGAGCTACAACAAAAAAAAATTAAGCCACAACACAAAATTGAGTTACAACAGAACTCAAAATTGAGCTACAACACATAATTGAGCCACACACATAATTGACCTACAACATAACAAATTTAGCCACAACACAAAATTCAGCTACAACACAACAAATTAAGCCACAACACATAATTGAGCTACAACAAATTAAGCCACAACAAAAAATTGAGCCATAACACAAAATTGAGCCATAACACATAATTGACCTACAACACAACAAATTTAGCCACAACACATAATTGAGCCAAAACACAACAAATTGAGCCACAACACATAATTAAGCTACAACACAACAAATTGAGCCACAACACATAATTGACCTACAACACAACAAATTAAGCCACAACAAATAATTGAGCTACAACACAACAAATTGAGCCACAACACAAAATTGAGCTACAACAAATTAAGCCACAACACAAAATTGAGCCACAACACAAAATTAAGCCACAACACATAATTGAACCACAACACAACAAATTCAGCTACAACACATAATTGAGCTACAAAACAACAAATTAAGCCATAACACATAATTGAGCTACAACACAACAAATTTAGCCACAACACATAATTGAGCTACAACACATAATTGAGCTACAACACAACAACTTTAGCCACAACACATAATTGAGCTACAACACAACAAATTTAACCACAACACATAATTGAGCTACAACACAACAAATTAAACCACAACACAAAATTGAGCTACAACACAACAAATTAAGCCACAACACATAATTGAGCCACAACACAAAATTGAGCTACAACACAAAATTGAGCTACAACACAATAAATTATACCACAACACAAAATTGAGCCGCAACACAACAAATTGAGCCACAACACATAATTGAGCTACAACACAACAATTTAAGCCACAACACATAATTGACCTACAACACAACAAATTGAGCCACAACACATAATTGACCTACAACACAACAAATTGAGCCACAACACATAATTGACCTACAACACAACAAATTGAGCCACAACAAATAATTAAGGTACAACACATAATTGACCTACAACACAACAAATTAAGCCACAACAAATAATTGAGCCACAACAAATAATTGAGCTACAACACAATAAATTAAGCCACAACACAAAATTGAGCCACAACACAACAAATTAAGCCACAACACAAAATTGAGCCACAACACAACAAATTAAGCCACAACACAAAATTGAGCTACAACACAACAAATTTAGCCACAACACAAAATTGACTCACAGCACAACAAATTAAGCCACAACAGATAATTGTGCTACAACATAACAAATTGAGCCACAACACAACAAAACAAAATTGAGCTACAACACAAAATTGAGCCAAAACACAAAATTGAGCTACAACACAACAAATTAAGCCACAACACATAATTGAGCCACACACATAATTGAGCTACAACACAACAAATTGAGCCACAACACAAAATTGAGCTACAACACAACAAATTAAGCCATAACAAATTAAGCCACAACACAAAATTGAGCCACAACACAAAATTGAGCTACAACACAACAAATTGAGCCACAACACATAATTGAGCTACAACACAACAAATTAAGCCACAACACATAATTGACCTACAACACAACAAATTTAGCCACAACACATAATTGAGCCACAACACAACAAATTGAGCCACAACACAACAAATTAAGCCACAACAGATAATTGAGCTACAACACAACAAATTGAGCCACAACACATAATTGAGCTACAACACAACAAATTAAGCCACAACACATAATTGAGCCACAAAAAATTAAGCCATAACTCATAATTGAGCTACAACACAACAAATTAAGCCACAACACATAATTGAGCCACAACAAATTAAGCCACAACACAACAAATTTAGCCACAACACAAAATTGAGCTACAACACAACAAATTGAGCCACAACACAACAAATTGAGCCACAACACAACAAATTAAGCCACAAAACAAAATTAAGGCACAACACAAAATTGAGCTACAACACAAAATTGAGCCAAAACACAGCAAATTAAGACACAACACAAAATTGAGCTACAACACAACAAATTAAGCCACAACACATAATTGAGCCACACACATAATTGAGCCACACACATAATTGAGCTACAACACAACAAATTAAGCCACAACACAAAATTGAGCTACAACACAACAAATTAAGCCACAACACAAAATTGAGCCAAAACACAGCAAATTAAGCCACAACACAAAATTGACCCACAGCACAACAAATTAAGCCACAACAGATAATTGTGCTACAACATAACAAATTGAGCCACAACACAACAAAACAAAATTGAGCTGCAACACAAAATTGAGCCAAAACACAAAATTGAGCTACAACACAACAAATTAAGCCACAACACATAATTGAGCCACACACATAATTGAGCTACAACACAACAAATTGAGCCACAACACAAAATTGAGCTACAACACAACAAATTAAGCCACAACACATAATTGAGCTACAACACAACAAATTGAGCTACAACACATAATTGAGCTACAACACAACAAATTAAGCCACAACAAAACAAATTAAGCCACAACACAACAAATTAAGCCACAACAAATAATTGAGCTACAACACAAAATTGAGCCACAACACAAAATTGAGGCACAACACATAATTCAGCCACAACAAATTAAGCCACAACACATAATTGAGCTACAACACATAATTGAGCTACAACAAATTAAGCCACAACACAAAATTGAGGCATAACACAAAATTAAGCCACAACACAAAATTGAGCTACAACAAATTTAGCTACAACACAAAATTGAGCTACAACACAACAAATTAAGCCACAACACAACAAATTGAGCCACAGCACAACAAATTGAGCCACAACAGATAATTGTGCTACAACAAAACAAAATTAAGCCACAACACAAAATTGAGCCAAAACACAGCAAATTAAGACACAACACAAAATTGAGCTACAACACAACTCAAAATTGAGCTACAACACAAAATTGAGCCAAAACACAAAATTGAGCTACAACACAACAAATTAAGCCACAACACATAATTGAGCCACACACATAATTGAGCTACAACACAACAAATTAAGCCACAACACAAAATTGAGCCAAAACACAGCAAATTAAGCCACAACACAAAAGTGAGCTAGAACACAACAAATTAAGCCACAACAAATTGAGACACAACACAACAAATTAAGCCACAACACATATTTGAGCTACAACACAACAAATTAAGCCACAATACAAAATTGAGCTTCAGCACAATAAATTAAGCCACAACACAAAATTGAGCTACAACAAATTAAGCCACAACACAAAATTGAGCCACAACACAACAAATTGAGCTACAACACAACAAATTGAGCTACAACACATAATTGAGCTACAAAACAACAAATTAAGCCTCAACACATAATTGAGCTACAACACAACAAATTTAGCCACAACACATAATTGAGCTACAACACAACAAATTTAGCCACAGCACAAAATTGAGCCACAACACAACAAATTGAGCTACAACACATAATTGAGCTACAACACAACAAATTAAGCCACAACAAATTTAGCCACAACACATAATTAAGCTACAACAAAACAAATTATGCCACAACACAACAAATTAAGCCACAACAGATAATTGACCTACAACAAAACAAATTAAGCCACAACACAAAATTGAGCTACATCACAACAAATTAAGCCACAACAAATAATTGAGCTACAACACAAAATTGAGCCACAACACAAAATTGAGCCACAACACATAATTCAGCCACAACACACAATTGAGCCACAACAAATTGAGCTACAACACATAATTGAGCTACAAAACAACAAATTAAGCCACAACACATAATTGAGCTACAACACAAAAAATTTAGCCACAACACATAATTGAGCTACAACACATAATTGAGCTACAACACAACAAATTTAGCCACAACACATAATTGAGCTACAACACAACAAATTTAACCACAACACATAATTGAGCTACAACACAACAAATTAAACCACAACACAAAATTGAGCTACAACACAACAAATTAAGCCACAACACATAATTGAGCCACAACACAAAATTGAGCTACAACACAAAATTGAGCTACAACACAATAAATTATACCACAACACAAAATTGAGCCGCAACACAACAAATTGAGCCACAACACATAATTGAGCTACAACACAACAATTTAAGCCACAACACATAATTGACCTACAACACAACAAATTGAGCCACAACACATAATTGACCTACAACACAACAAATTAAGCCACAAAACATAATTGACCTACAACACAACAAATTGAGCCAAAACACAACAAATAAAGCCACAACGCAACAAATTAAGCCACAACAGATAATTGAGCTACAACACAACAAATTGAGCTACAACACAACAAATTGAGCTACAACACATAATTGAGCTACAAAACAACAAATTAAGCCACAACACATAATTGAGCTACAACACAACAAATTTAGCCACAACACATAATTGAGCTACAACACAACAAATTTAGCCACAACAAATTTAGCTACAGCACAAAATTGAGCCACAACACAACAAATTGAGCTACAACACATAATTGAGCTACAACACAACAAATTAAGCCACAACAAATTTAGATACAACACATAATTAAGCTACAACAAAACAAATTATGCCACAACACAACAAATTAAGCCACAACAGATAATTGACCTACAACACAACAAATTAAGCCACAACATAAAATTGAGCTACAACAAAACAAATTAAGCAACAACACAAAATTGAGCTACATCACAACAAATTAAGCCACAACACAACAAATTAAGCCACAACAAATAATTCAGCTACAACACAAAATTGAGCCACAACGCAAAATTGAGCCACAACACATAATTCAGCCACAACACACAATTGAGCCACAACAAATTAAGCCACAACACATAATTGAGCTACAACACAACAAATTAAGCCACAACACATAATTGACCTACAACACAACAAATTGAGCCAAAACACAACAAATAAAGCCACAACGCAACAAATTAAGCCACAACAGATAATTGAGCTACAACACAACAAATTAAGCCACAACACATAATTGAGCACCAACACAACAAATTAAGCCACAACACAAAATTGAGCCAAAACACAGCAAATTAAGCCACAACACAAAATTGAGCTACAACACAACAAATTAAGCCACAACACAACAAATTGAGCCACAGCACAACAAATTAAGCCACAACAGATAATTGTGCTACAACATAACAAATTGAGCCACAACACAAAATTGAGCTACAACAAAAAAAAATTAAGCCACAACACAAAATTGAGTTACAACAGAACTCAAAATTGAGCTACAACACATAATTGAGCCACACACATAATTGACCTACAACATAACAAATTTAGCCACAACACAAAATTCAGCTACAACACAACAAATTAAGCCACAACACATAATTGAGCTACAACAAATTAAGCCACAACAAAAAATTGAGCCATAACACAAAATTGAGCCATAACACATAATTGACCTACAACACAACAAATTTAGCCACAACACATAATTGAGCCAAAACACAACAAATTGAGCCACAACACATAATTAAGCTACAACACAACAAATTGAGCCACAACACATAATTGACCTACAACACAACAAATTAAGCCACAACAAATAATTGAGCTACAACACAACAAATTGAGCCACAACACAAAATTGAGCTACAACAAATTAAGCCACAACACAAAATTGAGCCACAACACAAAATTAAGCCACAACACATAATTGAACCACAACACAACAAATTCAGCTACAACACATAATTGAGCTACAAAACAACAAATTAAGCCATAACACATAATTGAGCTACAACACAACAAATTTAGCCACAACACATAATTGAGCTACAACACATAATTGAGCTACAACACAACAACTTTAGCCACAACACATAATTGAGCTACAACACAACAAATTTAACCACAACACATAATTGAGCTACAACACAACAAATTAAACCACAACACAAAATTGAGCTACAACACAACAAATTAAGCCACAACACATAATTGAGCCACAACACAAAATTGAGCTACAACACAAAATTGAGCTACAACACAATAAATTATACCACAACACAAAATTGAGCCGCAACACAACAAATTGAGCCACAACACATAATTGAGCTACAACACAACAATTTAAGCCACAACACATAATTGACCTACAACACAACAAATTGAGCCACAACACATAATTGACCTACAACACAACAAATTGAGCCACAACACATAATTGACCTACAACACAACAAATTGAGCCACAACAAATAATTAAGGTACAACACATAATTGACCTACAACACAACAAATTAAGCCACAACAAATAATTGAGCCACAACAAATAATTGAGCTACAACACAATAAATTAAGCCACAACACAAAATTGAGCCACAACACAACAAATTAAGCCACAACACAAAATTGAGCCACAACACAACAAATTAAGCCACAACACAAAATTGAGCTACAACACAACAAATTAAGCCACAACACAAAATTGAGCTACAACAAATTAAGCCACAACACATAATTGAGCTACAACAAATTAAGCCACAACACATAATTGAGCTACAACAAATTAAGCCACAACACATAATTGAGCTACAACAAATTAAGCCACAACACAAAATTGAGCTACAACAAATTAAGCCACAACACATAATTGAGCTACAACAAATTAAGCCACAACACAAAATTGAGCTACAACAAATTAAGCCACAACACAAAATTAAGCCACAACACATAATTGAGCCACAACACAAAATTGAGCTATAACAAATTAAGCCACAACATATAATTGACCTACAACAAATTAAGCCACAACACAAAATTGGCCTACAACACATAATTGAGCCACAACACAACAAATTGAGCCACAACACATAATTGAGCCACAACACATAATTGAGCCACAACACAAAATTGAGCTACAACACAAAATTGATCCATAACACAAAATTAAGCCATAACACATAATTGAGCTACAACAAATTGAGCTACATCACAAAATTGAGCCATAACACAAAATTAAGCCATAACACATAGTTGAGCTACAACACAACAAATTAAGCCACAACACAACAAATTAAGCCACAACACAAAATTGAGCTACAACACATAATTAAGCTACAACACAAAATTGAGCCACAACACATAATTAAGCTACAACACAAAATTGAGCCACAACACATATTTGAGCTACAACACAAAATTGAGCTACAACACAACAAATTAAACCACAACACAAAATTGAGCTACAACACAACAAATTAAGCCACAACACATAATTGAGCCACAACACAAAATTGAGCTACAACACAAAATTGAGCTACAACACATAATTGAGCTACAACACAACAAATTAAACCACAACACAAAATTGAGCTACAACACAAAATTGAGCTACAACACAACAAATTAAACCACAACACAAAATTGAGCTACAACACATAATTGAGCTACAACACACCAAATTAAACCACAACACAAAATTGAGCCACAACACAATATTGAGCTACAACACACCAAATTAAACCACAACACAAAATTGAGCCACAACACAAAATTGAGCTACAACACAACAAATTAAACCACAACACAAAATTGAGCTACAACACATAATTGAGCTACAACACAACAAATTAAACCACAACACAAAATTGAGCCACAACACATAATTGAGCTACAACAAAACAAATTATGCCACAACACAACAAATTAAGCCACAACAGATAATTGACCCACAACACAAAATTGACCTACAACACATAATTGAGCCACAACACAAAATTGAGCCACAACACAAAATTGAGCTACAACAAATTAAGCCACAACACAACAAATTAAGCCACAACACAACAAATTAAGCAACAACACATAATTGAGCTACAACACAAAATTGAGCCACAACACAAAATTAAGCCACAACACATACTTGACCTACAACACAACAAATTGAGCCACAACACATAATTGAGCCACAACACAACAAATTGAGCCATAAATCATAATTGAGCTACAACACAACAAATTTAGCCACAACACATAATTGAGCCACAACACAACAAATTAAGCCACAACACAACAAATTGAGCCACAACACATAATTGAGCTACAACACAACAAATTAAGCCACAACACATAATTGAGCTACAACACAACAAATTGAACCACAACACATAATTGAGCCACAACACAACAAATTGAGCCACAACACATAATTGAGCTACAACACAACAATTTAAGCCACAACACATAATTGACCTACAACACAACAAATTGAGCCACAACACATAATTGACCTACAACACAACAAATTGAGCCACAACACAACAAATTGAGCCACAACAAATAATTAAGGTACAACACATAATTGACCTACAACACAACAAATTAAGCCACAACAAATAATTGAGCCACAACAAATAATTGAGCTACAACACAATAAATTAAGCCACAACACAAAATTGAGCCACAACACAAAATTGAGCTACAACAAATTAAGCCACAACACATAATTGAGCTACAACAAATTAAGCCACAACACATAATTGAGCTACAACAAATTAAGCCACAACACATAATTGAGCTACAACAAATTAAGCCACAACACAAAATTGAGCTACAACAAATTAAGCCACAACACAAAATTGAGCTATAACAAATTAAGCCAAAACACAAAATTAAGCCACAACACATAATTGAGCCACAACACAAAATTGAGCTACAACAAATTAAGCCACAACATATAATTGACCTACAACAAATTAAGCCACAACACATAATTGAGCCACAACACAACAAATTGAGCCACAACACATAATTGAGCCACAACACAAAATTGAGCTACAACACAAAATTGATCCATAACACAAAATTAAGCCATAACACATAATTGAGCTACAACAAATTGAGCTACATCACAAAATTGAGCCATAACACAAAATTAAGCCATAACACATAGTTGAGCTACAACACAACAAATTAAGCCACAACACAACAAATTAAGCTACAACACATAATTAAGCTACAACACAAAATTGAGCTACAACACAAAATTGAGCCACAACACATATTTGAGCTACAACACAAAATTGAGCTACAACACAACAAATTAAACCACAACACAAAATTGAGCTACAACACAACAAATTAAGCCACAACACATAATTGAGCTACAACACAAAATTGAGCTACAACACAAAATCGAGCTACAACACAATAAATTATACCACAACACAAAATTGAGCCGCAACACAACAAATTAAACCACAACACATATTTGAGCCACAACACAATATTGAGCTACAACACAAAATTGAGCTACAACACATAATTGAGCTACAACACAACAAATTAAACCACAACACAAAATTGAGCTACAACACAAAATTGAGCTACAACACAACAAATTAAACCACAACACAAAATTGAGCTACAACACATAATTGAGCTACAACACACCAAATTAAACCACAACACAAAATTGAGCCACAACACAATATTGAGCTACAACACACCAAATTAAACCACAACACAAAATTGAGCCACAACACAAAATTGAGCTACAACACAACAAATTAAACCACAACACAAAATTGAGCTACAACACATAATTGAGCTACAACACAACAAATTAAACCATCCATCCATCCATCCATCGTCAACCGCTTATCCTGTACAGGGTCGCGGGGGGCTGGAGCCTATCCCAGCTAACATTGGGCGAAAGGCAGGGTACACCCTGGACAGGTCGCCAGTCCATCGCAGGGCACAAATTAAACCACAACACAAAATTGAGCCACAACACATAATTGAGCTACAACAAAACAAATTATGCCACAACACAACAAATTAAGCCACAACAGATAATTGACCTACAACACAACAAATTAAGCCACAACACAAAATTGACCTACAACACATAATTGAGCCACAACACAAAATTGAGCCACAACACAAAATTGAGCTACAACAAATTAAGCCACAACACAACAAATTAAGCCACAACACAACAAATTAAGCAACAACACATAATTGAGCTACAACACAAAATTGAGCCACAACACAAAATTAAGCCACAACACATACTTGACCTACAACACAACAAATTGAGCCACAACACAACAAATTGAGCTACAACACAACAAATTGAGCCATAAAACATAATTGAGCTACAACACAACAAATTTAGCCACAACACATAATTGAGCCACAACACAACAAATTAAGCCACAACACATAATTGAGCTACAACACAACAAATTGAGCCACAACAAATAATTGAGCTACAACACAACAAATTGAGCCACAACACATAATTGAGCTACAACACAACAATTTAAGCCACAACACATAATTGACCTACAACACAACAAATTGAGCCACAACACATAATTGACCTACAACACAACAAATTGAGCCACAACACATAATTGACCTACAACACAACAAATTGAGCCACAACAAATAATTAAGGTACAACACATAATTGACCTACAACACAACAAATTAAGCCACAACAAATAATTGAGCCACAACAAATAATTGAGCTACAACACAATAAATTAAGCCACAACACAAAATTGAGCCACAACACAACAAATTAAGCCACAACACAAAATTGAGCTACAACACAACAAATTAAGCCACAACACAAAATTGAGCCACAACACAAAATTGAGCTACAACAAATTAAGCCACAACACATAATTGAACTACAACAAATTAAGCCACAACACATAATTGAGCTACAACAAATTAAGCCACAACACAAAATTGAGCTACAACAAATTAAGCCAAAACACAAAATTAAGCCACAACACATAATTGAGCCACAACACAAAATTGAGCTACAACAAATTAAGCCACAACATATAATTGACCTACAACAAATTAAGCCACAACACAAAATTGGCCTACAACACATAATTGAGCCACAACACAAAATTGAGCTACAACAAATTAAGCCACAACACAACAAATTAAGCAACAACACATAATTGAGCCACAACACAAAATTGAGCCACAACACAAAATTGAGCCACAACACAAAATTAAGCCACAACACAAAATTGAGATACAACACAACAAATTAAGCCACAACACATACTTGACCTACAACACAACAAATTGAGCCACAACACATAATTGAGCCACAACACAACAAATTGAGCTACAACACAACAAATTGAGCCATAAAACATAATTGAGCTACAACACAACAAATTTAGCCACAACACATAATTGAGCCACAACACAACAAATTAAACCACAACACAACAAATTGAGCCACAACACATAATTGAGCTACAACACAACAAATTAAGCCACAACACATAATTGAGCTACAACACAACAAATTGAGCCACAACAAATAATTGAGCTACAACACAACAAATTGAGCCACAACACATAATTGACCTACAACACAACAAATTGAGCCACAACACATAATTGACCTACAACACAACAAATTGAGCCACAACACAACAAATTAAGCCACAACAAATAATTGAGCCACAACAAATAATTGAGCTACAACACAATAAATTAAGCCACAACACAAAATTGAGCCACAACACAACAAATTAAGCCACAACACAAAATTGAGCTACAACACAACAAATTAAGCCACAACACAAAATTGAGCCACAACACAAAATTGAGCTACAACAAATTAAGCCACAACACATAATTGAGCTACAACAAATTAAGCCACAACACATAATTGAGCTACAACAAATTAAGCCACAACACATAATTGAGCTACAACAAATTAAGCCACAACACAAAATTGAGCTACAACACAAAATTAAGCAACAACACAATATTGAGCCACAACACATAATTGAGCTACAACACAAAATTAAGCCACAACACAACAAATTAAGCCACAACACAAAATTGAGCCACAACACAACAATTTAAACCACAACACAAAATTGAGCTACAACACATAATTGAGCCACAACACAAAATTGAGCTACAACACAACAAATTAAACCACAACACAAAATTGAGCCACAACACAACAAATTAAACCACAACACAACAGATTAAACCACAACACAAAATTGAGCCACAACACAATTGATCCACAACACAACAAATTAAACCACAACACAAAATTGAACTACAACACAAAATTGAGCCACAACACAAAAATGAGTCACAATACAACAAATTAAGCTACAACACAAATTGAGCCACAACACATAATTGAGCCACAAAACAACAAATTAAGCCACAACACAAAATTTAGCTGCAACACAACAAATTGAGCTACATCACAACAAATTGAGCTACAACACAACAAATTAAGCTACAACACAAAATTAAGCAACAACACAATATTGAGCTACAACACACAATTAAGCCACAACACATAATTGAGCCACAACACAAAATTAAGCCTCAACACAAAATTAAGCCACAACACATAATTGAGCCACAACACAAAATTGAGCCACAACACAAAATTGAGCCACAACACATAATTGAGCCACAACACAAAACTAAGCCTCAACACAAAATTGAGCCACAACACATAATTAAGCTACAACACAAAATTGAGCTACAACACAAAATTGAGCCACAACACAAAATATAGCTACAACACAAAATTAAGCCTCAACACAACAAATTAAGTTACAACACAACAAATTAAGCCACAACACATAATTGAGCTACAACACAAAATTAAACCACAACACAATATTGTGCTACAACACAATATTGAGCCACAACACTATATTGAGCCACAACACAAAATTAAACCACAACACAATATTGAGCCACAACACAAAATTGAGCCACAACACAAAATTGAGCCACAACACAACAAATTAAACCACAACACAACAAATTAAACCACAACACAAAATTGAGCTACAACACATAATTGAGCCACAACACAAAATTGAGCTACAACACAACAAATTAAACCACAACACAAAATTGAGCCACAACACAACAAATTGAGCCACAACACAAAATTGAGCCACAACACAAAATATAGCTACAACACAAAATTAAGCCACAACACAACGAATTAAGTCACAACAAATTAAGCCACAACACATAATTGAGCCACAACACAAAATTAAACCACAACACAATATTGTGCTACAACACAATATTGAGCTACAACACTATATTGAGCCACAACACAAATTTGAGCTACAACACAAAATTGAGCTACAACACAAAATTGAGCCACAACACAACAAATTAAACCACAACACAAAATTGAGCCACAACACAAAATTGAGCCACAACATAAAATTAAACCACAACACAAAATTGAGCCACAACACAAGAAATTAAACCACAACACAAAATTGAGCTACAACACATAATTGAGCCACAACACAAAATTGAGCTACAACACAACAAATTGAGCCACAACACAAAATTGAGCCACAACACAAAATTGAGCCACAACAAATTAAACCACAACACAAAATTGAGCTACAACAAATTAAACCACAACACAAAATTGAGCTACAACACAAAATTGAGCTACAACACAACAAATTAAGCTACAACACAAAATTGAGCTACAACACAAAATTAAGCAACAACACAACAAATTAAGCCAAAACACAATATTGAGCTACAACACAAAATTGAGCTACAACAAATTAAGCCACAACACATAATTGAGCCACAACACAAAATTAAGCGTCAACACAAAATTAAACCACAACACAAAATTAAGCCTCAACACAAAATTGAGCTACAACACAAAAATGAGCCACAATACAACAAATTAAGCTACAACACAAAATTGAGACACAACACAAAATTGAGCTACAACACAAAATTGAGCCACAACACAAAATATAGCCACTACACAAAATTAAGCCAAAACACAACAAATTAAGCCACAACACATAATTGAGCTACAACACAAAATTAAGCCACAACACAACAAATTAAGCCAGAACACAAAATTGAGCCACAACACAACAATTTAAACCACAACACAAAATTGAGCCACAACACATAATTGAGCCACAATACAAAATTGAGCTACAACACAAAATTGAGCCACAACACATAATTGAGCCACAAAACAACAAATTAAGCCACAACACAAAATTGAGCTACAACAAAAAATTGAGCCACAACACAAAATTTAGCTGCAACAAAACAAATTAAGCTACAACACAAAATTGAGCTACAACACAACAAATTAAGCTACAACACAAAATTAAGCAACAACACAATATTGAGCTACAACACAAAATTAAGCCACAACACATAATTGAGCCACAACAAAAAATTAAGCCTCAACACAAAATTAAGCCACAACACATAATTGAGTCACAACACAAAATTAAGCCTCAACACAAAATTAAACCACAACACATAATTGAGCCACAACACAAAATTAAGCCTCAACACAAAATTAAACCACAAAACAAAATTAAGCCTCAACACAAATTGAGCCACAACACATAATTGAGCTACAACAAAAAATTGAGCCACAACACAAAAATGAGCCACAATACAACAAATTGAGCTACAACACAAAATTGAGCCACAACACAAAATATAGCCACAACACAACAAATTAAGTCACAACAAATTAAGCCACAACACATAATTGAGCTACAACACAAAATTGAGCCACAACACATTAAGCCACAACACAATATTGAGCTACAACACAATATTGAGCTACAACACAAAATTGAGCCACAACACATAATTGAGCTACAACACAAAATTGAGCCACAACACATAATTGAGCCACAATACAACAAATTAAGCCACAACACAAAATTGAGCTACAACAAAAAATTGAGCCACAACACAAAATTTAGCTGCAACAAAACAAATTAAGCTACAACACAAAATTGAGCTACAACACAACAAATTAAGCTACAACACAAAATTAAGCAACAACACAATATTGAGCTACAACACAAAATTAAGCCACAACACATAATTGAGCCACAACAAAAAATTAAGCCTCAACACAAAATTAAGCCTCAACACAAAATTAAACCACAACACATAATTGAGCCACAACACAAAATTAAGCCTCAACACAAAATTAAACCACAAAACAAAATTAAGCCTCAACACAAATTGAGCCACAACACATAATTGAGCTACAACAAAAAATTGAGCCACAACACAAAAATGAGCCACACTACAACAAATTGAGCTACAACACAAAATTGAGCCACAACACAAAATATAGCCACAACACAACAAATTAAGTCACAACAAATTAAGCCACAACACATAATTGAGCTACAACACAAAATTGAGCCACAACACATTAAGCCACAACACAATATTGAGCTACAACACAATATTGAGCTACAACACAAAATTGAGCCACAACACATAATTGAGCTACAACACAAAATTGAGCCACAACACAAAAATGAGCCACAATACAACAAATTAAGCTACAACACAAAATTGAGCCATAACACAAAATTAAGCCACAACACAACAAATTAAGCCACAACACAACAAATTAAGTCACAACAAATTAAGCCACAACACATAATTGAGCTACAACACAAAATTAAGCCACAACACAATAAATTAAGCCACAACACAATATTGAGCCACAACACAATATTGAGCTACAACACAAAATTGAGCTACTACAAATTAAGCCACAACACATAATTAAGCCTCAACACAAAATTAAGCCTCAACACAAAATTGAGCCACAATACAACAAATTAAGCTACAACACAAAATTGAGCTACAACACAAAATTGAGCCATAACACAAAATATAGCTACAACACAAAATTAAGCCACAACACAACAAATTGAGCCACAACACAATATTGAGCCACAACACAATATTGAGCCACAACACAATATTGAGCTACAACACAACAAATTAAGCCACAACACATACTTGACCTACAACACAACAAATTGAGCCACAACACATAATTGAGCCACAACACAACAAATTGAGCTACAACACAACAAATTGAGCCATAAAACATAATTGAGCTACAACACAACAAATTTAGCCACAACACATAATTGAGCCACAACACAACAAATTAAACCACAACACAACAAATTGAGCCACAACACATAATTGAGCTACAACACAACAAATTAAGCCACAACACATAATTGAGCTACAACACAACAAATTGAGCCACAACAAATAATTGAGCTACAACACAACAAATTGAGCCACAACACATAATTGACCTACAACACAACAAATTGAGCCACAACACATAATTGACCTACAACACAACAAATTGAGCCACAACACATAATTGACCTACAACACAACAAATTGAGCCACAACACAACAAATTAAGCCACAACAAATAATTGAGCCACAACAAATAATTGAGCTACAACACAATAAATTAAGCCACAACACAAAATTGAGCCACAACACAACAAATTAAGCCACAACACAAAATTGAGCTACAACACAACAAATTAAGCCACAACACAAAATTGAGCCACAACACAAAATTGAGCTACAACAAATTAAGCCACAACACATAATTGAGCTACAACAAATTAAGCCACAACACATAATTGAGCTACAACAAATTAAGCCACAACACATAATTGAGCTACAACAAATTAAGCCACAACACAAAATTGAGCTACAACACAAAATTAAGCAACAACACAATATTGAGCCACAACACATAATTGAGCTACAACACAAAATTAAGCCACAACACAACAAATTAAGCCACAACACAAAATTGAGCCACAACACAACAATTTAAACCACAACACAAAATTGAGCTACAACACATAATTGAGCCACAACACAAAATTGAGCTACAACACAACAAATTAAACCACAACACAAAATTGAGCCACAACACAACAAATTAAACCACAACACAACAGATTAAACCACAACACAAAATTGAGCCACAACACAATTGATCCACAACACAACAAATTAAACCACAACACAAAATTGAGCTACAACACAAAATTGAGCCACAACACAAAATTGAGCCACAACACAAAAATGAGTCACAATACAACAAATTAAGCTACAACACAAATTGAGCCACAACACATAATTGAGCCACAAAACAACAAATTAAGCCACAACACAAAATTTAGCTGCAACACAACAAATTGAGCTACAACACAACAAATTGAGCTACAACACAACAAATTAAGCTACAACACAAAATTAAGCAACAACACAATATTGAGCTACAACACACAATTAAGCCACAACACACAATTGAGCCACAACACAAAATTAAGCCTCAACACAAAATTAAGCCACAACACATAATTGAGCCACAACACAAAATTGAGCCACAACACAAAATTGAGCCACAACACATAATTGAGCCACAACACAAAATTAAGCCTCAACACAAAATTGAGCCACAACACATAATTAAGCTACAACACAAAATTGAGCTACAACACAAAATTGAGCCACAACACAAAATATAGCTACAACACAAAATTAAGCCACAACACAACAAATTAAGTTACAACACAACAAATTAAGCCACAACACATAATTGAGCTACAACACAAAATTAAACCACAACACAATATTGTGCTACAACACAATATTGAGCCACAACACAAAATTAAACCACAACACAATATTGAGCCACAACACAAAATTGAGCCACAACACAACAAATTAAACCACAACACAACAAATTAAACCACAACACAAAATTGAGCTACAACACATAATTGAGCCACAACACAAAATTGAGCTACAACACAACAAATTGAGCCACAACACAAAATTGAGCCACAACACAACAAATTGAGCCACAACACAAAATATAGCTACAACACAAAATTAAGCCACAACACAACGAATTAAGTCACAACAAATTAAGCCACAACACATAATTGAGCCACAACACAAAATTAAACCACAACACAATATTGTGCTACAACACAATATTGAGCTACAACACTATATTGAGCCACAACACAAATTTGAGCTACAACACAAAATTGAGCCACAACACAAAATTGAGCTACAACACAAAATTGAGCCACAACACAACAAATTAAACCACAACACAAAATTGAGCCACAACACAAAATTGAGCCACAACACAAAATTAAACCACAACACAAAATTGAGCCACAACACAAGAAATTAAACCACAACACAAAATTGAGCTACAACACATAATTGAGCCACAACACAAAATTGAGCTACAACACAACAAATTGAGCCACAACACAAAATTGAGCCACAACAAATTAAACCACAACACAAAATTGAGCTACAACAAATTAAACCACAACACAAAATTGAGCTACAACACAAAATTGAGCTACAACACAACAAATTAAGCTACAACACAAAATTGAGCTACAACACAAAATTAAGCAACAACACAACAAATTAAGCCACAACACAATATTGAGCTACAACACAAAATTGAGCTACAACAAATTAAGCCACAACACATAATTGAGCCACAACACAAAATTAAGCGTCAACACAAAATTAAACCACAACACAAAATTAAGCCTCAACACAAAATTGAGCTACAACACAAAAATGAGCCACAATACAACAAATTAAGCTACAACACAAAATTGAGACACAACACAAAATTGAGCTACAACACAAAATTGAGCCACAACACAAAATATAGCAACTACACAAAATTAAGCCAAAACACAACAAATTAAGCCACAACACATAATTGAGCTACAACACAAAATTAAGCCACAACACAACAAATTAAGCCAGAACACAAAATTGAGCCACAACACAACAATTTAAACCACAACACAAAATTGAGCCACAACACATAATTGAGCCACAATACAAAATTGAGCTACAACACAAAATTGAGCCACAACACATAATTGAGCCACAAAACAACAAATTAAGCCACAACACAAAATTGAGCTACAACAAAAAATTGAGCCACAACACAAAATTTAGCTGCAACAAAACAAATTAAGCTACAACACAAAATTGAGCTACAACACAACAAATTAAGCTACAACACAAAATTAAGCAACAACACAATATTGAGCTACAACACAAAATTAAGCCACAACACATAATTGAGCCACAACAAAAAATTAAGCCTCAACACAAAATTAAGCCACAACACATAATTGAGTCACAACACAAAATTAAGCCTCAACACAAAATTAAACCACAACACATAATTGAGCCACAACACAAAATTAAGCCTCAACACAAAATTAAACCACAAAACAAAATTAAGCCTCAACACAAATTGAGCCACAACACATAATTGAGCTACAACAAAAAATTGAGCCACAACACGAAAATGAGCCACAATACAACAAATTGAGCTACAACACAAAATTGAGCCACAACACAAAATATAGCTACAACACAAAATTAAGCCACAACACAACAAATTAAGTCACAACAAATTAAGCCACAACACATAATTGAGCTACAACACAAAATTGAGCCACAACACATTAAGCCACAACACAATATTGAGCTACAACACAATATTGAGCTACAACACAAAATTGAGCCACAACACATAATTGAGCTACAACACAAAAATGAGCCACAATACAACAAATTAAGCTACAACACAAAATTGAGCCACAACACAAAATTAAGCCACAACACAACAAATTAAGCCACAACACAACAAATTAAGTCACAACAAATTAAGCCACAACACATAATTGAGCTACAACACAAAATTAAGCCACAACACAATAAATTAAGCCACAACACAATATTGAGCCACAACACAATATTGAGCTACAACACAAAATTGAGCTACTACAAATTAAGCCACAACACATAATTAAGCCTCAACACAAAATTAAGCCTCAACACAAAATTGAGCCACAATACAACAAATTAAGCTACAACACAAAATTGAGCTACAACACAAAATTGAGCCATAACACAAAATATAGCTACAACACAAAATTAAGCCACAACACAACAAATTAAGTCACAACACAAAATTGAGCCACAACACAATATTGAGCCACAACACAATATTGAGCTACAACACAATATTGAGCTACAACACAAAATTGAGCTACAACACAAAATTAAGCCTCAACACAAAATTGAGCCACAACACATAATTGAGCTACAACACAAAAATGAGCCACAATACAACAAATTAAGCTACAACACAAAATTGAGACACAACACAAAATTGAGCTACAACACAAAATTGAGCCACAACACAAAATATAGCCACTACACAAAATTAAGCCAAAACACAACAAATTAAGCCACAACACATAATTGAGCTACAACACAAAATTAAGCCACAACACAACAAATTAAGCCACAACACAAAATTGAGCCACGACACAACAATTTAAACCACAACACAAAATTGAGCCACAACACATAATTGAGCCACAACACAACAAATTAAACCACTATACAAAATTGAGCTACAACACAAAATTGAGCCACAACACATAATTGAGCCACAAAACAACAAATTGAGCCACAACACAAAATTGAGCCACAACACAAAATTTAGCTGCAACAAAACAAATTAAGCTACAACACAAAATTGAGCTACAACACAACAAATTAAGCTACAACACAAAATTAAGCAACAACACAATATTGAGCTACAACACAAAATTAAGCCACAACACATAATTGAGCCACAACAAAAAATTAAGCCTCAACACAAAATTAAGCCACAACACATAATTGAGCCACAACACAAAATTAAGCCTCAACACAAAATTAAACCACAACACATAATTGAGCCACAACACAAAATTAAGCCTCAACACAAAATTAAACCACAACACAAAATTAAGCCTCAACACAAATTGAGCCACAACACATAATTGAGCTACAACAAAAAATTGAGCCACAACACAAAAATGAGCTACAACACAAAATTGAGCTACAACACAAAATTGAGCCACAACACAAAATATAGCTACAACACAAAATTAAGCCACAACACAACAAATTAAGTCACAACAAATTAAGCCACAACACATAATTGAGCTACAACACAAAATTGAGCCACAACACAATATTGAGCTACAACACAAAATTGAGCCACAACACATAATTGAGCTACAACACAAAATTGAGCCACAACACAAAAATGAGCTACAACACAAAATTGATCTACAACACAAAATTGAGCCACAACACAAAATATAGCTACAACACAAAATTAAGCCACAACACAATATTGAGCCACAACACAATATTGAGCTACAACACAAAATTGAGCTACTACAAATTAAGCCACAACACATAATTAAGCCTCAACACAAAATTAAGCCTCAACACAAAATTGAGCCACAATACAACAAATTAAGCTACAACACAAAATTGAGCTACAACACAAAATTGAGCCATAACACAAAATATAGCTACAACACAAAATTAAGCCACAACACAACAAATTAAGTCACAACACAAAATTGAGCCACAACACAATATTGAGCTACAACACAAAATTGAGCTACAACACAATATTGAGCTACAACACAAAATTAAGCCTCAACACAAAATTGAGCCACAACACATAATTGAGCTATAACACAAAAATGAGCTACAACACAAAATTTAGCTACAACACAAAATTGAGCCACAACACAAAATATAGCTACAACACAAAATTAAGCCACAACACAACAAATTAAGTCACAACAAATTAAGCCACAACACAATATTGAGCTACAACACAAAATTGAGCTACAACACAAAATTGAGCCAACACAAAATTAAGCCACAACAAATTAAGCCACAACACAAAATTAAGCCACAACACAACAAATTAAGTCACAACAAATTGAGCCACAACACAACTTTAAACCACAACACAACAAATTAAGACACAACACATAATTGAGCTACAACACATAATTGAGCTACAACACAAAATTGAGCCACAACACAAAATTAAGCCACAACACAAAATTGAGCTACAACACAATATTGAGCCACAACACAAAATTGAGCTACAACACAATATTGAGCCACAACACAACAATTTAAGCCACAATACAACAAATTGAGCCACAACACAACAAATTAATCCAGAACACAAAATTGAGCCACAATACAACAAATTAATCCAGAACACAAAATTGAGCCACAACACAACAAATTAATCCAGAACACATAAATGACCTACAACACAAAATTTAGCCACAACAAATAATTGAGCTACAACACAAAATTGAGCCACAACAAATTAAACCACAACACATAATTGAGCCACAACACATAATTGAGCCACAACACAAAATTGAGCCACAACACATAATTGAGCTACAACACAACAAATTAAACCAAAACACAAAATTGAGCTACAACACAAAATTAAGCCACAACACAAAATTGAGCTACAACACAAAATTGAGCCACAACACAAAATTGAGCTACAACAGAATATTGAGCCACAACACAAAATTAAGCCACAACACAACAAATTAAGTCACAACAAATTAAGCCACAACACATAATTGAGCTACAACACAACAAATTAAACTACAACACAAAATTGAGCCACAACACAAAATTGAGCCACAACACAAAATTAAGCCACAATACAAAATTAAGCCACAACACAAAATTAAGCCACAATACAAAATTAAACCACAACACAAAATTGAGCCACAACACAACAAATTAAACTACAACACAAAATTGAGCCACAACACAAAATTGAGCCACAACACAAAATTAAGCCACAATACAAAATTAAGCCACAACACAAAATTAAGCCACAACACAACAAATTAAGTCACAACAAATTAAGCCACAACACATAATTGAGCCACAACACAAAATTGAGCTACAACACAAAATTGAGCCACAACACAAAATTGAGCCACAACACAACAAATTAAACCACAACACAAAATTAAGCCACAACACAAAATTGAGCCACAACACAAAATTAAACCACAACACAAAATTGAGCCAAAACACAACAAATTAAACCACAACACAAAATTGAGCTACAACACATAATTGAGCCACACACAAAATTGAGCTACAACACAACAAATTGAGCCACAACACAAAATTGAGCCACAACACAACAAATTAAACCACAACACAAAATTGAGCTACAACACAAAATTGAGCTACAATACAACAAATTAAGCAACAACACAACAAATTAAGCCACAACACAATATTGAGCTACAACACAAAATTGAGCTACAACAAATTACTCCACAACACATAATTGAGCCTTAACACAAAATTAAACCACAACACAAAATTAAGCCTCAACACAAAATTGAGCTACAACACAAAAATAAGCCACAATACAACACAAAATTGAGCTACAACACAAAATATAGCCACAACACAAAATATAGCCACAACAAATTAAGTCACAACAAATTATGCCACAACACATAATTGAGCTACAACACAAAATTAAGCCACAACACAACAAATTAAGCCACAACACAAAATTGAGCCACAACACAACAAATTAAACCACAACAAAAAATTGAGCCACAACACATAATTGAGCCACAACACAACAAATTAAACCACAACACAAAATCGAGCTGCAACACAAAATTGAGCCACAACACAAAATTTAGCTGCAACAAAACAAATTAAGCTACAACACAAAATTAAGCAACACCACAATATTGAGCTACAACACAACAAATTAAGCTACAACACAAAATTAAGCAACAACACAATATT
Source organism: Moxostoma hubbsi (assembly GCA_032164185.1). Lineage (NCBI taxonomy): Eukaryota > Metazoa > Chordata > Actinopteri > Cypriniformes > Catostomidae > Moxostoma > Moxostoma hubbsi. The sequence goes on from JAVLUX010000004.1 coordinate 808,505, forward strand.
GATCTACAACACAAAATTTAGCTGCAACAAAACAAATTAAGCTACAACACAAAATTAAGCAACACCACAATATTGAGCTACAACACAACAAATTAAGCTACAACACAAAATTAAGCAACAACACAATATTGATCTACAACACAAAATTAAGCCACAACACATAATTGAGCCTCAACACAAAATTGAGCCACAACACATAATTGAGCTACAACACAAAAATGAGCCACAATACAACAAATTAAGCTACAACACAAAATTGAGCCACAACACAAAATTGAGCCACAACACAACAAATTAAGTCACAACAAATTAAGTCACAACACATAATTAAGCCACAACAAATTAAGTCACAACAAATTAAGTCACAACACAAAATTGAGCCACAACACAATATTGAGCTACAACACAAAATTGAGCTACAACACAATATTGAGCCTCAACACAATATTGAGCCTCAACACAAAATTGAGCCACAACACATAATTGAGCTACAACACAAAAATGAGCCACAACACAAAATATAGCTACAACACAAAATTGAGCCACAACACAATATTGAGCTACAACACAAAATTGAGCTACAACACAATATTGAGCTACAACACAAAATTGAGCTACAACAAAAAATTGAGCTACAACACATAATTGAGCCACAACACAACAAATTAAGTCACAACAAATTAAGCCACAACACAAAATTAAGCCACAACACAACAAATTAAGTCACAACAAATTAAGCCACAACACATAATTGAGCTACAACACAAAATTAAGCCACAACACAACAAATTAAGCTACAACACAATATTGAGCTACAACACAAAATTGAGCCACAACACAAAATTGATCCACAACACAATATTGAGCCACAACACAACAATTTAAGCCACAATACAACAAATTAAGCTACAACACAAAATTGAGCCACAACACAAAATTGAGCCACAACACATAATTGAGCTACAACACAAAATTAGGCCACAACACAACAAATTAAGCCACAACACAACAAATTAAGTCACAACACAACAAATTAAGCCACAAAAAATTAAGCCACAACACAACAAATTAAGTCACAACAAATTGAGCCACAACACAAAATTGAGCTACAATACAACAAATTGAGCTACAACACAAAATTGAGCTACAACACAAAATTAAGCAACAACACAACAAATTAAGCCACAACACAATATTGAGCTACAACACAAAATTGAGCTACAACAAATTAATCCACAACACATAATTGAGCCACAACACAAAATTAAGCCTCAACACAAAATTAAACCACAACACAAAATTAAGCCTCAACACAAAATTGAGCTACAACACAAAAATGAGCCACAATACAACACAAAATTGAGCTACAACACAAAATATAGCCACAACACAAAATATAGCCACAACACAAAATTGAGCCACAACACAACAAATTAAGTCACAACAAATTATGCCACAACACATAATTGAGCTACAACACAAAATTAAGCCACAACACAACAAATTAAGCCACAACACAAAATTGAGCCACAACACAACAAATTAAACCACAACACAAAATTGAGCCACAACACATAATTGAGCCACAACACAACAAATTAAACCACAACACAAAATCGAGCTACAACACAAAATTGAGCCAAAACACAAAATTGAGCCACAACACAAAAATGAGTCACAATACAACAAATTAAGCCACAACACAAAATTGAGCTACAACACAAAATTGAGCCACAACACAAAATTTAGCTGCAACAAAACAAATTAAGCTACAACACAAAATTAAGCAACAACACAATATTGAGCTACAACACAAAATTGAGCTACAACACAACAAATTAAACCACAACACAAAATTGAGCCACAACACAACAAATTGAGCCACAACACAAAATTGAGCTACAACACAAAATTGAGCCACAACACAAAATATAGCTACAATACAAAATTAAGCCACAACACAACAAATTAAGCCACAACACATAATTGAGCCACAACACAAAATTAAATCACAACACAATATTGAGCCACAACACAAAATTGAGCATAACACAAAATTGAGCATAACACAAAATTGAGCCACAATACAAAATTGAGCCACAACACAACAAATTAAACCACAACACAAAATTGAGCCACAACACAAAATTAAACCACAACACAAAATTGAGCCACAACACAACAAATTAAACCACAACACAAAATTGAGCCACAACACATAATTGAGCCACAACACAAAATTGAGCTACAACACAACAAATTGAGCTACAACACAACAAATTGAGCCACAACACAACAAATTAAACCACAACACAAAATTGAGCTACAACACAAAATTAAGCAACAACACAACAAATTAAGCCACAACACAATATTGAGCTACAACACAAAATTGAGCTACAACAAATTAATCCACAACACATAATTGAGCCACAACACAAAATTAAGCCTCAACACAAAATTAAACCACAACACAAAATTAAGCCTCAACACAAAATTGAGCTACAACACAAAAATGAGCCACAATACAACACAAAATTGAGCCACAACACAAAATATAGCCACAACACAAAATTGAGCCACAACATAACAAATTAAGTCACAACAAATTATGCCACAACACATAATTGAGCTACAACACAAAATTAAGCCACAACACAACAAATTAAGCCACAACACAAAATTGAGCCACAACACAACAAATTAAACCACAACACAAAATTGAGCCACAACACATAATTGAGCCACAACACAACAAATTAAACCACAACACAAAATCGAGCTACAACACAAAATTGAGCCAAAACACAAAATTGAGCCACAACACAAAAATGAGTCACAATACAACAAATTAAGCCACAATACAAAATTGAGCTACAACACAAAATTGAGCCACAACACAAAATTTAGCTGCAACAAAACAAATTAAGCAACAACACAAAATTAAGCAACAACACAATATTGAGCTACAACACAACAAATTAAGATACAACACAAAATTAAGCAACAACACAATATTGAGCTACAAAACAAAATTAAGCCACAACACATAATTGAGCCACAACACAAAATTAAGCCTCAACACAAAATTAAGCCACAACACATAATTGAGCCACAACACAAAATTAAACCACAATACAAAATTAAGCCTCAACACAAAATTGAGCCACAACACATAATTGAGCTACAACACAAAATTGAGCCACAACACAAAAATGAGCCACAATACAACAAATTAAGCTACAACACAAAATTGAGCCACAACACAAAATTGAGCTACAACACAAAATTGAGCCACAACACAAAATATAGCTACAACACAAAATTAAGCCACAACACAACAAATTAAGTCACAACAAATTAAACCACAACACATAATTGAGCCACAACACAAAATTAAACCACAATACAAAATTAAGCCTCAACACAAAATTGAGCCACAACACATAATTGAGCTACAACACAAAATTGAGCCACAACACAAAAATGAGCCACAATACAACAAATTAAGCTACAACACAAAATTGAGCCACAACACAAAATTGAGCTACAACACAAAATTGAGCCACAACACAAAATATAGCTACAACACAAAATTAAGCCACAACACAACAAATTAAGTCACAACACAATATTGAGCTACAACACAATATTGAGCTACAACACAAAATTGAGCTACAACACAATATTGAGCTACAATACAAAATTAAACCACAACACAAAATTAAGCCTCAACACAAAATTTAGCCACTACACATAATTGAGCTACAACACAAAAATGAGCCACAATACAACAAATTAAACCACAACACAAAATTGAGCTACAACACAAAATTGAGCCACAACACAAAATTGAGCTACAACACAAAATTTAGCTGCAGCACAACAAATTAAGCTACAACACAAAATTGAGCTACAACAAATTAAGCTACAACACAAAATTAAGCAACAACACAATATTTAGCTACAACACAAAATTGAGCCACAACACATAATTGAGCCTCAACACAAAATTAAGCCTCAACACAAAATTAAGCCACAACACATAATTGAGCCACAACACAAAATTAAGCGTCAACACAAAATTGAGCCACAACACATAATTTAGCTACAACACAAAATTGAGCTACAACACAAAATATAGCTACAACACAAAATTAAGCCACAACACAAAATTAAGCCACAACACAACAAATTAAGTCACAACAAATTAAGCCACAACACATAATTGAGCTACAACACAAAATTAAACCACAACACAATATTGTTCTACAACACAATATTGAGCTACAACACTATATTGAGCCACAACACAAAATTAAACCACAACACATAATTGAGCCACAACACAAAATTAAATCACAACACAATATTGAGCCACAACACAAAATTAAACCACAACACAAAATTGAGCTATAACACAAAATTGAGCCACAATACAAAATTGAGCCACAACACAACAAATTAAACCACAACACAAAATTAAGCCACAACACAAAATTGAGCCACAACACAAAATTAAACCACAACACAAAATTGAGCCACAACACAACAAATTAAACCACAACACAAAATTGAGCTACAACACATAATTGAGCCACAACACAAAATTGAGCTACAACACAACAAATTGAGCTACAACACAACAAATTGAGCCACAACACAACAAATTAAACCACAACACAAAATTGAGCTACAACACAAAATTGAGCTACAACACAAAATTAAGCAACAACACAACAAATTAAGCCACAACACAATATTGAGCTACAACACAAAATTGAGCTACAACAAATTAATCCACAACACATAATTGAGCCACAACACAAAATTAAGCCTCAACACAAAATTAAACCACAACACAAAATTAAGCCTCAACACAAAATTGAGCTACAACACAAAAATGAGCCACAATACAACACAAAATTGAGCTACAACACAAAATTGAGCCACAACACAACAAATTAAGTCACAACAAATTATGCCACAACACATAATTGAGCTACAACACAAAATTAAGCCACAACACAACAAATTAAGCCACAACACAAAATTGAGCCACAACACAACAAATTAAACCACAACACAAAATTGAGCCACAACACATAACTGAGCCACAACACAACAAATTAAACCACAACACAAAATCGAGCTACAACACAAAATTGAGCCAAAACACAAAATTGAGCCACAACACAAAAATGAGTCACAATACAACAAATTAAGCCACAACACAAAATTGAGCTACAACACAAAATTGAGCCACAACACAAAATTTAGCTGCAACAAAACAAATTAAGCTACAACACAAAATTAAGCAACAACACAATATTGAGCTACAACACAACAAATTAAGCTACAACACAAAATTAAGCAACAACACAATATTGAGCTACAACACAAAATTAAGCCACAACACATAATTGAGCCACAACACAAAATTAAGCCTCAACACAAAATTAAGCCACAACACATAATTGAGCCACAACACAAAATTAAACCACAATACAAAATTAAGCCTCAACACAAAATTGAGCCACAACACATAATTGAGCTACAACACAAAATTGAGCCACAACACAAAAATGAGCCACAATACAACAAATTAAGCTACAACACAAAATTGAGCCACAACACAAAATTGAGCCACAACACAAAATTAAGCCACAACACAACAAATTAAGTCACAACAAATTAAACCACAACACATAATTGAGCCACAACACAAAATTAAACCACAATACAAAATTAAGCCTCAACACAAAATTGAGCCACAACACATAATTGAGCTACAACACAAAATTGAGCCACAACACAAAAATGAGCCACAATACAACAAATTAAGCTACAACACAAAATTGAGCCACAACACAAAATTGAGCTACAACACAAAATTGAGCCACAACACAAAATATAGCTACAACACAAAATTAAGCCACAACACAACAAATTAAGTCACAACAAATTAAACCACAACACAAAATTGAGCCACAACACAAAAATGAGCCACAATACAACAAATTAAGCTACAACACAAAATTGAGCCACAACACAAAATTGAGCTACAACACAAAATTGAGCCACAACACAAAATATAGCTACAACACAAAATTAAGCCACAACACAACAAATTAATCCACAACACAATATTGAGCTACTACACAATATTGAGCTACAACACAAAATTGAGCTACAACACAATATTGAGCTACAATACAAAATTAAACCACAACACAAAATTAAGCCTTAACACAAAATTGAGCCACTACACATAATTGAGCTACAACACAAAAATGAGCCACAATACAACAAATTAAACCACAACACAAAATTGACCTACAACACAAAATTGAGCCACAACACATAATTGAGCCACAACACAAAATTAAGCCTCAACACAAAATTAAGCCACAACACATAATTGAGCCACAACACAAAATTAAGCATCAACACAAAATTGAGCCACAACACTTAATTTAGCTACAACACAAAATTGAGCTACAACACAAAATATAGCTACAACACAAAATTAAGCCACAACACAAAATTAAGCCACAACACAACAAATTAAGTCACAACAAATTAAGCCACAACACATAATTGAGCTACAACACAAAATTAAACCACAACACAATATTGTGCTACAACACAATATTGAGCTACAACACTATATTGAGCCACAACACAAAATTAAACCACAACACAATATTGAGCTACAACACAAAATTGAGCCACAACACAAAATTGAGCCACAACACAAAATTAAGCCACAATACAAAATTAAACCACAACACAAAATTGAGCCACAACACAACAAATTAAACTACAACACAAAATTGAGCCACAACACAAAATTGAGCCACAACACAAAATTGAGCCACAACACAAAATTAAGCCACAATACAAAATTAAGCCACAACACAAAATTAAGCCACAACACAACAAATTAAGTCACAACAAATTAAGCCACAACACATAATTGAGCCACAACACAAAATTAAACCACAACACAATATTGAGCTACAACATTATATTGAGCCACAACACAAAATTAAACCACAACACAAAATTGAGCTACAACACAAAATTGAGCCACAACACAAAATTGAGCCACAACACAACAAATTAAACCACAACACAAAATTAAGCCACAACACAAAATTAAACCACAACACAAAATTGAGCCACAACACAACAAATTAAACCACAACACAAAATTGAGCTACAACACATAATTGAGCCACACACAAAATTGAGCTACAACACAACAAATTGAGCCACAACACAAAATTGAGCCACAACACAACAAATTAAACCACAACACAAAATTGAGCTACAACACAAAATTGAGCTACAATACAACAAATTAAGCAACAACACAACAAATTAAGCCACAACACAATATTGAGCTACAACACAAAATTGAGCTACAACACAAAATTGAGCCACAATACAACACAAAATTGAGCTACAACAAATTACTCCACAACACATAATTGAGCCTCAACACAAAATTAAGCCTCAACACAAAATTAAGCCTCAACACAAAATTGAGCTACAACACAAAAATGAGCCACAATACAACACAAAATTGAGCTACAACACAAAATATAGCCACAACACAAAATTGAGCCACAACACAACAAATTAAACCACAACACAAAATCGAGCTGCAACACAAAATTGAGCCAAAACACAAAATTGAGCAACAACACAAAAATGAGTCACAATACAACAAATTAAGCTACAACACAAAATTGAGCCACAACACATAATTGAGCCACAAAACAACAAATTAAGCCACAACACAAAATTGAGCTACAACACAAAATTGAGCCACAAAACAAATTAAGCTACAACACAAAATTAAGCAACAACACAATATTGAGCTACAACACAACAAATTAAGCTACAACACAAAATTAAGCAACAACACAATATTGATCTACAACACAAAATTAAGCCACAACACATAATTGAGCCACAACACAAAATTGAGCCACAACACAACAAATTAAACCACAACACAAAATTAAGCCACAACACAAAATTAAACCACAACACAAAATTGAGCCACAACACAACAAATTAAACCACAACACAAAATTGAGCTACAACACATAATTGAGCCACAACACAAAATTGAGCTACAACACAACAAATTGAGCTACAACACAACAAATTGAGCCACAACACAACAAATTAAACCACAACACAAAATTGAGCTACAACACAAAATTGAGCTACAATACAACAAATTGAGCTACAACACAAAATTGAGCTACAACACAAAATTAAGCCACAACACAATATTGAGCTACAACACAAAATTGAGCTACAACAAATTAATCCACAACACATAATTGAGCCACAACACAAAATTAAGCCTCAACACAAAATTAAACCACAACACAAAATTAAGCCTCAACACAAAATTGAGCTACAACACAAAAATGAGCCACAATACAACACAAAATTGAGCTACAACACAAAATTGAGCCACAACACAAAATATAGCCACAACACAAAATTGAGCCACAACACAACAAATTAAGTCACAACAAATTATGCCACAACACATAATTGAGCTACAACACAAAATTAAGCCACAACACAACAAATTAAGCCACAACACAAAATTGAGCCACAACACAACAAATTAAACCACAACACAAAATTGAGCCACAACACATAATTGAGCCACAACACAACAAATTAAACCACAACACAAAATCGAGCTACAACACAAAATTGAGCCAAAACACAAAATTGAGCCACAACACAAAAATGAGTCACAATACAACAAATTAAGCCACAACACAAAATTGAGCTACAACACAAAATTGAGCCACAACACAAAATTTAGCTGCAACAAAACAAATTAAGCTACAACACAAAATTAAGCAACAACACAATATTGAGCTACAACACAACAAATTAAGCTACAACACAAAATTAAGCAACAACACAATATTGAGCTACAACACAAAATTAAGCCACAACACAAAATTGAGCCACAACACAAAAATGAGCCACAATACAACAAATTAAGCTACAACACAAAATTGAGCCACAACACAAAATTGAGCCACAACACAAAATTGAGCTACAACACAAAATTGAGCCACAACACAAAATATAGCTACAACACAAAATTAAGCCACAACACAACAAATTAAGTCACAACAAATTAAACCACAACACATAATTGAGCCACAACACAAAATTAAACCACAATACAAAATTAAGCCTCAACACAAAATTGAGCCACAACACATAATTGAGCTACAACACAAAATTGAGCCACAACACAAAAATGAGCCACAATACAACAAATTAAGCTACAACACAAAATTGAGCCACAACACAAAATTGAGCTACAACACAAAATTGAGCCACAACACAAAATATAGCTACAACACAAAATTAAGCCACAACACAACAAATTAAGCCACAACACAACAAATTAAGTCACAACAAATTAAGTCACAACACAAAATTAAGCCACAACAAATTGAGTCACAACACAAAATTGAGCCACAACACAAAATTGAGCCACAACACAAAATTAAGCCACAACACAACAAATTAAGTCACAACAAATTAAGTCACAACACAAAATTAAGCCACAACAAATTGAGTCACAACACAAAATTGAGCCACAACACAAAATTGAGCTACAACACAAAATTGAGCTACAACACAAAATTGAGCCACAACACAAAATTGAGCTACAACACAAAATTGAGCCACAACACAAAATATAGCTACAACACAAAATTAAGCCACAACACAACAAATTAAGCCACAACACAACAAATTAAGTCACAACAAATTAAGTCACAACACAAAATTAAGCCACAACAAATTGAGTCACAACACAAAATTGAGCCACAACACAAAATTGAGCCACAACACAAATTTAAGCCACAACACAACAAATTAAGTCACAACAAATTAATCCACAACACATAATTGAGCTACAACACAAAAATGAGCCACAATACAACAAATTAAGCTACAACACAAAATTGAGCTACAACACAAAATTGAGCCACAACACAAAATTAAGCCACAACACAACAAATTAAGTCACAACAAATTAAGTCACAACACAAAATTAAGCCACAACAAATTGAGTCACAACACAAAATTGAGCCACAACACAAAATTGAGCTACAACACAAAATTGAGCTACAACACAATATTGAGCCTCAACACAAAATTGAGCTACAACACAAAAATGAGCCACAATACAACAAATTAAGCTACAACACAAAATTGAGCCACAACACAAAATATAGCTACAACACAAAATTGAGCCACAACACAATATTGAGCTACAACACAATATTGAGCTACAACAAAAAATTGAGCTACAACACATAATTGAGCCACAACACAAAATTAAGGCACAACACAACAAATTAAGTCACAACAAATTAAGCCACAACACAAAATTAAGCCACAACACAACAAATTAAGTCACAACAAATTAAGCCACAACACAAAATTAAACCACAACACAACAAATTAAGCCACAACACATAATTGAGCTACAACACAAAATTAAGCCACAACACAACAAATTAAGCTACAACACAATATTTAGCTACAACACAAAATTGAGCCACAACACAAAATTGAGCAACAACACAATATTGAGCCACAACACAACAATTTAAGCCACAATACAACAAATTAAGCTACAACACAAAATTGAGCCACAACACATAATTGAGCTACAACACAAAATTAGGCCACAACACAACAAATTAAGCCACAACACAACAAATTAAGTCACAATACAACAAATTAAGCCACAACAAATTAAGCCACAACACAACAAATTAAGTCACAACAAATTGAGCCACAACACAACAAATTAAGCCACAACACATAATTGAGCTACAACACATAATTGAGCTACAACACAAAATTAAGCCACAACACAAAATTGAGCCACAACACAAAATTGAGCTACAACACAATATTGAGCCACAACACAACACAAAATTGAGCTACAACACAAAATTGAGCCACAACACAAAATATAGCTACAACACATAATTGAGCCACAACACAAAATTAAGCCACAACACAACAAATTAAGCCACAACACAACAAATTAAGTCACAACAAATTAAGCCACAACACATAATTGAGCTACAACACAAAATTAAGCCACAACACAACAAATTAAGCCACAGCACAATATTGAGCCACAACACAATATTGAGCCACAACACAAAATTGAGCCACAATACAAAATTGAGCCACAACACAATATTGAGCCACAACAGCGACACTTGGGGTCCACTTCAAAACTCGCCATGCGCTGAGCCGTGTACGTGTACTGCTTACACAGAAGCGGGTAGGTATTTCTACGTGCACAAGCGACCAACTGTGTTCAGGCTGCACGTACTCTTCCCCAATGCCCCAAAAAAGATGTCAGAATCCTTTTGGTTACCCTTGGGGGGAACAAGGTGACGCTCCCAACTAGGGAACGGGCCAAGCCTTGCTGGGCCTCTTTTCTCTCTATGTTTTCTCGGCATAGAGCAAGAGCAGCCGGGGCCTTACCGCATCGAGGGAAGGGGGTCTTATCCCGAATTCCTATTCTTTTAGGGGGAAAAGACCCTGCGGAGGCCACACCCACCCGAAAGGGGAGGTAGAGGTGGCAAAATTGAGCCACAACACAACAAATTAAGCCACAACACAACAAATTAAGCCACAACACAATATTGAGCCACAACACAAAATTAAGCCACAACACAACAATTTAAGCCACAATACAACAAATTAAGCTACAACACATAATTGAGCTACAACACAAAATTGAGCCACAACACAAAATATAGCTACAACACATAATTGAGCTACAACACAAAATTAAGCCACAACACAACAAATTAAGTCACAACAAATTAAGCCACAACACATAATTGAGCTACAACACAAAATTAAGCCACAACACAACAAATTAAGCCACAACACAATATTGAGCCACAACACAAAATTGAGCCACAACACAAAATTGAGCTACAACACAAAATTGAGCCACAACACAAAATTGAGCCACAACACAACAAATTAAGCCACAACACAATATTGAGCCACAACACAATATTGAGCCACAACACAAAATTGAGCCACAACACAACAAATTAAGCCACAACACAAAATTGAGCCACAACACAACAATTTAAGCCACAATACAACAAATTAAGCTACAACACAAAATTGAGCCACAACACAAAATATAGCTACAACACATAATTGAGCTACAACACAAAATTGAGCCACAACACAACAAATTAAGCCACAACACAACAAATTAAGTCACAACAAATTAAGCCACAACACATAATTGAGCTACAACACAAAATTGAGCCACAACACAACAAATTAAGCCACAACACAAAATTAAGCCACAACACAATATTGAGCCACAACACAAAATTGAGCCACAACACAATATTGAGCCACAACACAAAATTGAGCCACAACACATAATTGAGCCACAACACAATATTGAGCTACAACACAAAATTGAGCCACAACACAAAATTGAGCTACAACAAAATATTGAGCCACAACACAAAATTGAGCCACAACACAACAAATTAAACCACAACACAAAATTAAGCCACAACACAATATTGAGCTACAACACAAAATTGAGCCACAACACATAATTGAGCCACAACACAATATTGAGCCACAACACAAAATTGAGCCACAACACAAAATTGAGCTACAACAAAATATTGAGCCACAACACAAAATTGAGCCACAACACAACAAATTAAACCACAACACAAAATTAAGCCACAACACAATATTGAGCTACAACACAAAATTGAGCCACAACACAAAATTGAGCTACAACAAAATATTGAGCCACAACACAAAATTGAGCCACAACACAACAAATTAAACCACAACACAAAATTGAGCTACAACAAAATATTGAGCCACAACACAAAATTGAGCCACAACACAACAAATTAAACCACAACACAAAATTAAGCCACAACACAATATTGAGCTACAACACAAAATTGAGCCACAACACAAAATTGAGCTACAACAAAATATTGAGCCACAACACAAAATTGAGCCACAACACAACAAATTAAGCCACAACACAAAATTAAGCCACAACACAATATTGAGCCACAACACAAAATTGAGCCACAACACAATATTGAGCCACAACACAAAATTGAGCCACAACACAAAATTGAGCCACAACACATAATTGAGCCACAACACAATATTGAGCCACAACACAAAATTGAGCCACAACACAACAAATTAAGTCACAGCACAACAAATTAAGTCACAACAAATTAAGCCACAACACAACAAATTAAGTCACAACAAATTAAGCCACAACACAAAATTAAGCCACAACACAACAAATTAAGTCACAACAAATTGAGCCACAACACAAAATTAAACCACAACACAACAAATTAAGCCACAACACATAATTGAGCTACAACATAAAATTGAGCCACAACACAAAATTGAGTTACAACACAAAATTGAGCTACAACACAATATTGAGCCACAACACAAAATTAAGCCACAACACAAAATTGAGCTACAACACAACAAATTAAGCCACAACACAAAATTAAGCCACAACACAACAAATTAAGTCACAACACAAAATTAAACCACAACACAACAAATTAAGCCACAACACAAAATTAAGCCAAAACACATAATTGAGCTACAACACAATATTGAGCCAGAACACAAAATTGAGCTACAACACAACAAATTAAGCCACGACACAAAATTGAGCTACAACACAACAAATTAAGCCACAACACATAATTGAGCTACAACACAACAATATTCTGCCAAATCGCAGCTCAATCAAGCCTTTTCTGATCATTTTGTTGTGTTTCAGATTATTTACATTGTAGCTCAATTCTGTTGTGTTTTGACTGTTTCATTTCTTTATTTTGGTCTGTTTTCAGATTTTATTTTATTTTTCTAACCTTGTTGTGTTTGCACCACTGGGTCACCTTAGATTACAAATTACATAATTACAGTTGTAGTCAGTAACGTAATCTTTTGGGTTACATTTTAATGTAATCTTATATGATTGCTTTTGGAGTACTTTAGGACTGTACTACAGGCGTTTAACCTGTTGTTGTTTATTTGATGCCAAGTGCATTTGAGTAGAATAATCTTGTACTATGTTTATGTTGTGTTGCTTAAATGTGAATTAAAACAAAAACAAATGTTCTTAGTGGATCAAAATGTGGGAGTGTACGTTATTTTTTTGTTATTGTTTTATTCACTTCCGAGTAAAGTAAAAATGGCACTTCAAATGTTCTTTCTCCAGTAATTTTGGCATTCATGTGCGGTAACGGAGCAGTCCAGTTATATTTATAAATAAAATAAAACATTTGCAGAACTTGTCACAAAAGCAAAAGCCCATTCATGCACTTTTTTTAAAGCCGAGAATAGAGTAACATTCCAATAACCATTGTTTTACCATGGTAACCATAGTTTAAACACGGTATTTGTATTAAAACCATAGTTACCCCAAAACTAGCCATGGTTACGACAGTCATGATTGTAATGGTGCGTTCACATACAACGCGAAGAAAACTTTCCCCTCGCATTGCTATTTGACCGCTGGATTATAAACGTGTGTTTAAACTCGCATTCGTGCGAGGAACGCGACCCCTTGAGTATTCCCGCTTCTATTCCGGAAAAGGATAGGAGGAGGGGCTTCTACGACTTGGTTCATAGTAAAGTTCAACCAATAGCTGGAATCAAGTAGACGCGCATATTTCCAGAATTTACCAGGTCGCCCAACTTCCTCGCTCACTTTCCTCCAAGTCTTTATTCGTCCGGTCTCTGTACACGTATGATGTCATGTGATACGATTCCGCGTGCCCGCACTCCTCTACAACAATCTTTTCATCCATTTTTCCAGATTTCTTCTGCTACTACGTCAGTGACATCCAGACAATCTCAATGCTGATTGGCTTTCGCAACAAAGCGTCAAGGTGCGGATTTCTCGCTCGAGTTGAAAAATTGCAACTTTCGCGAATAATGCGAATGAAGCAATCTTGCGTGTTCGAGTCGCGCCGTTCGCTTCATTATTCACGTCTGTTCGCATCTTTGCGTTGACTTTGTATGTCGCAGGCTTTGCGTTTTATGTGACCGCAACATAAGGGTTAAACTGTTTTTTTATAAATAAATAATACAAAGTAGAGATAAACAGCAGCCACACACAAATAGGCAAAGTCCCTTTAAGGCTCTGCGAGTCTCAAGTGAATCAGTGAATCAATAATTTGAACTAGTTCATTCACATGAACCGTCCGAACGAACCGATTCACTTAAATTATTCAGTTTTCCCAACATTATATGAGAGAGAGAGAGAGAGAGAGAGAGAGAGATAGAGAGGACAGTTCAGGTGAGTGTTTGATTACTCTCTCGCTTTCATGGCTGCGTTCACAACACAGCGTGACAAATGAAGTGTTTTGTGGCGTTACGCTGCAACTCGCTGTAAATTGTAGCTTGCTCTCACAGTACTGAAAATTTTAGTAGCATCGCTACTTTTAGTTAGTTACTCCCGAACACATATGCAAACCTCTTAACTTTCTGTTTCACCATGTTTTCTGTCCTTCATTCTGTAGGTGGCGATTTCATCCTCGCAAACAAAATAAACCCCAGCGACGTGTGGAATTCCCCCGTTTCTGAGGATTTTCTTGTCAACTCGGACGCTCACAGTCTAGACGCCTCCCCTCACGCAAATGCCACGGGTGTGTCTCCAAAGCAAAGAGAAGATCCAATCATACAGCACCACATTGAAGATGCGTACAGAACGGTGGAGTTCTCCCAGCGTTCTGCGAACCACATCGTTCCGCCAGCGGCCGAACACCGAGGCGACGGTGCGGCCGAGAAAAGCTCGCGCTGCCCTCAGTGCGGAAAGACGTTCACGACACGCTTCTACCTGAAGATCCACCAAAGAATCCACACGGGAGAGAGACCGTACACCTGCCCTCAGTGCAGCAAACGCTTCTATTGCAACTCGCACCTGATATCACACCAGCGCTCGCACACCGGAGAGAAACCGTACAGTTGCGAAGAATGCGGCAAGTCTTATTCGCACTTAAACTCCCTTAAACTGCACCAGCGAAGCCACACTGAAGAGGAGGCGTACGGGTATTGGTAGCCCTTACGGAAACCGAATTACCGTTTAATTACGTGCAGGATGTGAATCAGGCCTCTAGATGTCAACAATTCAATTTACAGCAGTTAAAATGGTAATTCTTGGTATCATGAATGGATTTACGACTAGTGAAAGTGCTACATTTTGACATTAGCGCAAAAGTGAATTCTTGATATCAAAAATGTAATTTCTACTAGTTCAAACTGTAATTCTTGATCCGTTTCTGCATTTTCACTAATAGAATTTCACAACGATTCAAAACGCAATTACCGATATCGAAAATGATTTTCTTATAAGTTCAAATTCCAATTTAAGAAATCAGGAGTGCATTTCTTACTAGTAAAAGTGATCATTTTTATAGGAGTAAATACATTGTTACTAGAGCAAACGTCCATTCCTGATATCAACAAACGAATCGCAATTATTATTATTTTCTCATTTTAATTTGAGTTTCACTAGCGACGGTGTTCATTTCTGATATCTGTATTGTGATTTGAACTAGTAAAAAAGTATTTTTAGGCATTTTTAATTACTCAAAAAATGCATTGATAACCGAAATCAATTTCTAGATATCTGGAATGCCAAATCTGACGTGTTGAAATACATCTCGAGATCACAAATGAGCTTTTTCGTTCGTTTTTTTGTGTATCAAATATAATGAGTTATTTGTCAAAATAACAAGTTTTATAATAAGTTTTTTGTCAAAAATGGCTATTTTGTACTTGTAACAATGAAATTAATGATATATAAAATAATTTGTACTATTAAGAAGTACTTCGCTAATATGTGCTTTTGGGATTCTAATGTACAGAATTAATTCTAGTTTTCCATAATTGCGTTTATTAAATAGGAGTGAATGACGGGTCATTGTGAAATTTTACTAGAGAATTTTACTCGTTAAAATTCCATATATTTCTGTATTTCTGTGAGTTGTGACATTTTAATGAAGAATTCA
Source organism: Moxostoma hubbsi (assembly GCA_032164185.1). Classification (NCBI taxonomy): domain Eukaryota; kingdom Metazoa; phylum Chordata; class Actinopteri; order Cypriniformes; family Catostomidae; genus Moxostoma; species Moxostoma hubbsi. The sequence goes on from JAVLUX010000004.1 coordinate 825,667, forward strand.
CATTTTTACTGTATATATTATATTTTTTCAAATACAATTTCTGAAATAAAAGAATTGCACATTCGCTTGTAGTAATTCCATTCCTGATATCAAGAATCTGCGTTTTAACTAGTAAAAATTCTATAATTAATATCCTGCATGTGATTAAATGTCGAAAGGGTTTGCAATAGTTTATTTGCATACAACACATTTGATATTGGATACATTATTCGATATAATATGTTCTAAAAATAAACTTTGTGTAGAAGTAACATGAAGCGCGTCTCTTTTGACGAGGTTTTCATGTCTGATCATGTAATATTGCTGTCTGGTTGATTCTGCACCTGGTTATTGAAATGATTTCAGGCTTAGTTTTTGTTAGTTTTTAAATTTAGTACACATTTTAAACATTAGTAGTCACATATAACATTTGTTATATTTTCTTTTTTATATGCATATCATATTATTTTATAGCTTGTGGAAGTCCCGCTTTTCCTGTTTTTATTTATTTTGATATGGGAGAGTCAGGAAGGAACGGGTGCTAACGTTGTTACTTTTTATTTATAACTGTTATTTTTTTGCTACTATTACATTTTGTAATTGATCATTAAAATGAGTGAATCTAAATGACTTCCCACTGATGGCCGTAACAGCCGCCATTATATTTATTGTAAACAAAGACCAATAAAATAATCAACATTAAAAAAAAAAAAAGAGACATTTTTGACTAATGAAAGAAATGAGTCAGGAAATAGAAATAAAAGGGAAAGAGGGCAAAAACAATTATATAGTAATAGATACTGTAAAGTAAAAAACAGAAAACGTCTCTGTTACGTATGTAACCTCCGTTCCCTGATGGAGGGAACGAGACGTCGTGTCGAAGAAGCGACACTAGGGGCCTCTCTTGAGCACCGAATATGCCTCTGATCTATGAAAAAAGGCCAATGAGAGTTGGCGAACAGTATTTGCATACCCCGCCTCCAGATACGGATATAAAGGCGAGGGAAATATGCTCGTTCATTCAGGATTTTTCTGAGGAGCCGGGAGTGTTCCGGGCACCTCAGCGACGTGGCCGGGAAGACACGACGTCTCGTTCCCTCCATCAGGGAATGGAGGTTACATACATAACCGAGACGTTCCCCGTCTGTCGCTCACTTCGACGTCGTGTCGAAGAAGCGACACTAGGGGTCCACTTCAAAACTCGCCATGCGCTGAGCCGTGTACGTGTACTGCTTACACAGAAGCGGGTAGGTATTTCTACGTGCACAAGCGACCAACTGTGTTCAGGCTGCACGTACTCTTCCCCAATGCCCCAAAAAAGATGTCAGAATCCTTTTGGTTACCCTAGGGGGGAACAAGGTGACGCTCCCAACTAGGGAACGGGCCAAGCCTGGCTGGGCCTCTTTTCTCTCTATGTTTTCTCGGCATAGAGCAAGAGCAGCCGGGGCCTTACCGCATCGAGGGAAGGGGGTCTTATCCCGAATTCCTATTCTTTTAGGGGGAAAAGACCCTGCGGAGGCCACACCCACCCGAAAGGGGAGGTAGAGGTGGCAAAATACATCACATGGCCTCTTGGGTCACATGTGGGAAGAATGGCACGGTGGTAGATCCAACCTCAAGGAGGGGGAGTTGCTACAACACGGCGACCGGAGGGCAGCAAAGGACTGCCTAAGGGAGACACGGGTCAGCTCGTAAGGTGACCGTACCGTGGAAGTACACACAGGAGGAGTCCCGTAGGAGGCCTGATCTGTGGAGCACCTATTCCAGTAGGGGTAGCCTGGGGTACCCGTAGTGGACTAGGCCAGCAAGTTCCTCCGCTGAACTGCTGTGCTGGCCCAAAGGGCTAGGGAGGAATCAACCAGGGACCTAGGTCTTCTGGGAAAGAAGCGCACTGTTTTGCCTTGGCAGAGGGAAATGGTGCTGGAACAAGCGATTCACCCGGTCAGACCGTCGACGTGTACCGAGTTCTACGGGCTCGGACCTGAGAAAACACGGGACGAGACTGACTCAACCCTGAGATTGTAATATCTCGTAAAGGTGTTAGGTGCTGCCCAGCCCGCAGCTCTGCAAATGTCTGCTAGGGATGTGCCCCTAGCCAGTGCCCATGAGGATGCCACGCTTCTAGTAGAGTGGGCTCGAACCCGCAGAGGGGGTGGCACGGCCTGGGTGTGATAGGCCAGCAGAGTGGCGTCCACCACCCAGTGGGACAACCTTTGTTTGGAGACAGCGTTCCCTTTCTGCTGTCCTCCAAAGCAGACAAAGAGCTGTTCAGAGCGCCTGAAGCTCTGGGTGCGTTCCAGGTAGGCACGCAAGGCATGTACCGGACACAGCAGTGAGGGGGCTGGGTCTGCCTCCTCCCGGGGCAGCGCTTGCAGGTTAACTATCTGATCCTGAAGGGCGTGGTAGGAACCTTGGGCACATAGCCCGGTCGAGGTCTTAGGATCACATGAGTGTCAGTAGAGAACGCTTGCAGGTCCCCGACCCTCTTGATGGAAGCGAGCGCGATCAGCAGGGCCGTCTTTTTAAGGAGAGGGCCCTGAGTCAACTGATTCTAGCGGCTCGGGGGGGGATCTCTGAAGACCGGCGAGGACCACCGAGAGATCCCAGGAGGGGAACAGGTTTGGCCGGGAGGGGTTTAACCTCCGGGCACCTCTTAGGAAACTTACGATTAAGTTGTGCTTATCCAGAGACTTGCCGTCTACTGTGTCGTGGTGAGCTGCGACAGTGGCAACATACACCTTCAAGGTGGACGGGGACAGCCTCCCCTCCAACCTCTCCTGTAAGAACAGGAGCACTGACCTAACTGCGCACCTCTGTGGGTCTTCTGCCCAGGAAGAACACCAATTCGCGAACAGACGCCATTTCAGGGCGTAGAGTTGCCTGGTAGAAGGGGCTCTGGCTTGGATGATCGTGTCTACGACCGTGGTGGTAGACCAGCTAGATCTTCCGCGTCCCATTCAGGGGCCAGACGTGGAGGTTCCAAAGGTCTGGGTGCGGATGCCAGAGCGTGCCCCGTCCCTGAGAAAGAAGATCCTTCCTCAGGGGAATTCGCCAGGGAGGGGCTGTCGCGAGGAGTACAAGGTCCGAGAACCAGGCCCGGGTGGGCCAGTAAGGAGCCACGAGAGTGACTTGCTCCTCGTCCTCCCTGACCTTGCACAGCACCTGTGCAAGAAGGCTCACTGGGGGAATGCGTACTTGCGCAGCCCCACCGGCCAACTGTGTGCCGGTGCATCTGCCCCGAGGGGAGCCTCTGAGCGGGTGTACCAGAGCGGGCAGTGGGAGGTCTCTCGGGAGGCAGAGGGGTCTACCTGGGCCTTGCCGAACCGTTCCCAAATCAGCTGAACCGAGTGGGGGTGAAGCCTCCACTCTCCACCAGGCAAGCGTTGTCGTGACAGCGCGTCCGCTATCACATTGAAGTTGCCGGGGATGTGAGTGGCACGCAGCGACTTGAGTCGGTGCTGACTCCAAAGGAGGAGACGACGGGCGAGTTGTGACATGTGGTGGGAGCGTACGCTGCCTTGGCGATTTATGTACGCGACCGCAGTGGTGCTGTCCAACCTGACTAGGATATGTTCGTCCCGAATTAACGGGAGAAACTTCTGCAGTGGCAAAAGGACGGTCAACAACTCGAGGCAGTTGATGTGTCTGGACACCTGCTGTAGGGGTACTCCTGCCCATAAGAAACAGAGGTCTGTCCAGGGGTTGAATGCTTGGCGGCAGGCGGGGGTGAGTGTTACCCGGTGCGTGCCGTGGCGCCATGCTTGTCTCGGGACTCGGGTCTGAAGCCAGTGTTGGAGCGGTCTCATATGCATCAACCCCATTGCCGCGACCGCCGCGGAGGATGCCATATGCCACAGGAGCCTCTGGAAAGGTTTTAAAGGGACCGCTGTGCCCGGCCTGAAGGCGGTGAGGCACTTCAACACTGACTGGGCATGCCCGTAGGTGAGGCGTGCTGACATTGAGACCGAGTCTAACTCCATACTGAGAAAAGAGATGCTCTGGACTGGAGTAAGCTTGCTCTTTTCCCGGTTGACCTGAAGCCCCAATGGCTGAGGTGCCTGAGCACCTGGTCTCTGTGTGCATAGTCACTCGCGAGTGGACCAGAACAAGCCAGTTGTCGAGGTAATTGAGTATGCGGATGCCGGCTTCGCGGAGCGGAGCAAGAGCTGCCTCTGCGACTTTCGTGAAGACGTGAGGGGACAGAGACATGCTGAAGGGGAGGACTTTGTACTGACACGCCTGGCCATCGAATGCAAACCGCAGAATGGGGCGGTGTCGAGGCAGGATGGAGACGTGGAAGTACGCGTCCTTCAGGTCTACCGCTGTGAACCAATCTAGATGCCGGATGCAGGTTAAGCGTGAGCATTTTGAACGGGAGTTTGTGCAACGCTTGGTTGAAACCTTGCAAGTCCAAGATTGGTCGTAAGCCGCCGCCTTTCTTGGGTACGATGAGGTAAGGGCTGTAGAAACCCTCCTTCATCTCGGTTGGAGGGACAGGCCCTATCGCGTCTTTGGCCAGAAGAGTCGCGATATCCACGCGCAGGGACTGGGCATGTTCGCTGTATACTGCGGAAAAGCGGACGCCCATGAAGGGGGGCGGGGGCCTGGCAAACTGAATTGCGTAACCGAGTCGGATGGTCCGGGCCATCCAGCGAGACGGGTTGGGAAGTGAAAGCCACGCGTCCAACCTCTGCGCAGGGGCACCAAGGGGACGATTAATTTTGACGTACCCTGCAGGGCTTCGCAGCGGGGCGGAGCAGGTATGGCAGCGTTGGGCGGCGATAGGGCGACCCGCAGCTGGGGTGCTGAGAAAAGACTCAAAGCACTTACCTTGCTCCGCACGCCCAGCAGGGGGCGGGTTAGCGACTGAGGAGGAGGTCCCGGGTAGGCGTCTTCTAGACTCATCAGAACCGGCCGGCCGGGGGGGCAGTTGTGGGGCTGGAGACGGGTGGTCCGTGTCCAGGAAGCCGGGACTGCTGAGATCTGGTGGCAGAGTGCCGTGAGAATGGCATTTGTGGGCCAGGTGACCCAGAGACAAAAGGAAATAGCTCGTTACAGAGAATATGAGAATGTGAAAACTAATTTGACAAAAAATTCTCCTCCCGGCCCTCCACCGGGGACGGAGCGGTCTTACCACCTCCGGAGGTAACATCTTGGTCCCTGGGTTGAGCGTCTACGGACAGCCTGGGAGCCTTCCGGGTCCTCGAGGGGGTCCGTGAGACGGGGGCGTCTGCTTCCTGCGGAGTGCTCGACGCTGGGGCTGAGAGCTGGGCCCGGGTTGAGGAGAAGCAGGGTGTTTCATCCAGCGCAGTTCCTTCAGCACATCCATTACAGGACTACCCAAGGTGCAAGTTTTGAAGTGCCTTGGTCTGGCATTGGTTGCAGGAAGGGCCATGGCGTGCAGAGTGGAAGCGGTCTGGGACAGTTCCACCACGAGGGTAGTGAGAGCGGAGGAGCTTTGCTCAACTCGTCATGCACGTCCGAGAAGAAAGGAACCGGGGGGGGGGGGGGGGGGGGGGGGCGTGGCTGTGAGCGGCGCACCTGCCGCCTCAAGTAGCCCGGGAAAGCATAGCGGATCTCCGTGCGTCAGGCTCAGGCTGGGCGGCAGACCCGAAGGTGGCGGCCCAGGCGAGTGATCAGCATCCGATGCCGCTGTAACACTCTCCGATGCAGCGTTGATGTCATCCAATTCTGAAGCAAGCAATCGTGCTGGGGAGGCGGGCAGTTCGAGGGGGTTTACCCGGCGAACAGAGCCCGTCATATTCCCCAAATCGCCTTCATCGCCCGCAGCGCCTGCGCCGATCCCGTAGGAAGAAGGTGGAGCGCGGGGGGCAGCTGAAGTGGCTTTCTCTCATTACAAAAGAAAGCCATGCGACCGCAATGCTATAACGGCCATGTTCTCACACTGAAAAGATGAACCATTGGAGAGAATGCTCATCCCTGACGGAAGCAAACAAGCGTTGCCGGGGAGGCGGGTGGTTCGAGGGGGTTTACTCGGCGAACAGAGCCCGTCATTGTCCCCAAATCGTGTACATCGCCCGCGGCGCCTGCGTCAATCCCGTAGGAAGGAGGCGGGGGGGCGGCTGAAGTGGCTTTCTCTCATTACAAAAGAAAGCCGAAGGACCGCAATGTTGCCATGGCTATGTTCTCGCACTGAGAACATGAACCATTCATAAAACGCTGCCTGCGTGTGATCGCAGCCCAGGCATGCAAGACAGCTTTTTATGACCGAGAGAGGTGGGGAGAAATCACTGCATCCAGAAACTACACAGGGGCGGAAATGACATCTTTATAAAGACACGTCCTGAAAAGGACGTTCAACGCCATTGTGTAATGCTCTTTCAGAGAAATAAACTCTTTTACAGAGAAAATCACTCTTTCAACTCTTTTAACTCTGCGCTGTCGAAGCGCCCAGGGGAAAACTGCACGCCGGCAGTGAAGAGAAAAGCCGCTGAAGTGCGCCGTAAATCCAACAGCAAAGCAGAGCGTCAGAGGATCAGAAGCAGGATCAGTTGTGTCATTCGCAGCTGACTGCATACACATGACCATCGGCTCCGAAGAAAATTACTGAATGAACGAGCGTATTTCCCTCGCCTTTATATCCGTATCCGGAGGCGGGGTATGCAAATACTGTTCGCCAACTCTCATTGGCCTTTTTTCATAGATCAGAGGCATCTTTCGGCGCTCAAGAGAGGCCCCTAGTGTCGCTTCTTCGACACGACGTCGAAGTGAGCGACAGACGGGGAACCCTGTTTTCTGTAGCCGGTTGATGTATTTCCTAATGAAACATGAAATTGGGGCAGGACTTAAACAGCCTGTGCCTTTTTGAAAAACAGCCAATAAGCTTTCGCTTACATCACACACATGTGCACACACACTACAGCATGGATTGTGCACTAGAGGTCTTCACGGGTCCAAAAAATGTGCGCCTGAACCCGAAGAGACCCGGAAATGTGCTACCCGGAACCGACCCGGAACCGACCCAGACCCGTCTATTATTTGAAAGTTTGGACCCGGACCCATGCAGAACTGAGAAATACCGTAAATGTACTACCCAGAACCGACTTGGACCGGTCTATTATTTGAAATCTGGACCTGGACGGGACACACAGACCCGATTGAACCCGATCTGCACAGATCCCACAGCTAATTGCATTTACAAGTTGTGAAAATAAACCTTTGTGTCTTCCCTAATGTAACGTTAGTAGCCTTCTCTCCTGTACTGGACCACCTGGTTCCTCCACAGTTTTTTCAGAGCGTTTTTTTCTATTATTTGTCCGCGGGTCATTCAACGTTTAAGTGTTGATTCGGCAGTCTGATGGTCTCCATGCGACAGACATGGCCAAACCACCTTAGTCATTGCCGTTTGATATATGTTTCAATTGTGCTTTGGTTTTGGCAAGTTCGTAGAACGTCCTCATTTTTCCACCGATCTCTCAGGGTGAAATGGAGAATGCTGCGAAGGCACCTAAGTTGGAATCGCTCGAGCAGATTTAAGTCGCTTTTGAGCGATGTCCATGATTCTGAGCCGTATAATAGGATTGTCTATATTGAGGCATTCAAAATTCACATCTTTGTTGAGTTTGACGCATCCTGTTGGTTCCACAGGCATTTCTTTAAGGAGGCAAAGGCTGCAGTGGCGCTACCGATTCGGCTTTTGGTATCCTTGGTAGCCGCTATGCATTGGCTATCTATGATGGACCCCAGGTATTTGAAAGTGTCCACCCGCTCGATCGGGTCGCCGTTTAGTGTGAGACGAGCCTGCTGGGTCCCGGTGAAAATAAATTTGGTCTTTTCTGCGTTGATAGTTAAGCCGAGTTTGTTTGCATCAGCTTCCATATTGGTCAAAGTATTTTGGGCCTCTTGTGCCGTATCTGCTAAGAATACGATGTCATCGGCATACACCAAATCTGTGATGTTAGTGTTCTTTCCTATTTGCACGCCAGACCTAACTTTGAACGTTATAATGAGTATCCAATCTATAGCCACATTGACAAACATTGGCGATATATACATCCTTGATTGACACCTGTCAGTATTGAGAAAGGCGTCGATAATTTTCCCTGGTATTTAACTCGGCTTGTACCCCCTTCGTAGAAGGGTTTCAAGATGTTAAGTGTATAAGAGGGTACGGCTTCGGCCTTGAGGGCGCACCATAGCGATGGATGGTCTACATGATCAAAGACGCAAGAAAAATCGACAAAAACAATACACGTTTCTTTTTTGCATCGGAGTCTCATTTCGGTAATTTGGCGTAATGTAAACAGTTGGTCCGTGCATCCTCTCCCCGGTCTAAATCCAGCATGTTCTTCTCTAGTTTGCTTCGTTTGCAATAGTTTGGGAGCCATGACTGCAAAAGATCTGCCCCCCCATGGAGGAGAGCCTAAAACGATGTACAGTGAGAAAGGCAGAGTCAGAGGTCCTAAGAGAACAGACAGGGGTGTAGGGATGAAGCAGCTCCGAGAGGTAGTTGGGAGTGAGAGGTAGTTCTGCATTTGGCAGAAGCTTTAAGGGTGTGCGGTCCATTTTTGCGATCCCCCGCTCATAAACCCATCAACAATGAAAACGAAATGTCTGCTTTTTCCCTGAGCACAAAGTGTCAGCCTTTCATCCCTTTAAATTTGCCCTTAAATGATGCCACGTCCATTTGTAGGTGAACCCCGAAGGCTAATTCGCCAAGGGTTCCCCTCGGGAGTTTCATCGAATTTATCTTGTTTTAAGGATTTTTTTTATATTTTTACAGGAAAACATTACAGAATGTATTAACAAGAATATGATTTTTGCCCTAATGTCAAAGATCTCACTAGAAAAAAGAAATTATGATCAAACGTGAATGTTCTTGATAATAATGATGATATGATGGTGTCTGGTAACATGTGCATGTAAAATGGCTAGAATTAGCATTTTAGCTTAGCATAAAGCTAACAATTTACACAAGATTAATTTCTATTTATTCTGCTCCAAACTTACTTAAAATGTACTTCTCTGTCTGCTCGTATGAATGTAACATCATCAGAAAGTGTTCCACCGCTGTTCAAATGCACTTTGGATCATTTATATGTATAAATGTTTTCCATCTGAAAGCACTCAATATTAAATGACACAAATGACAATAAAATGCAAAGTAATCTCTTCAGTAATCAAAATAATTTTGAATGTAACTTTATTCTAATTACCAATGATTTAAATTATAACTGTAGTGGAATACATGTATTCTGTTACTCTCCAACCATGGTTGCTAGGGTGCCCTAGGGTGTTGCTAGGCGGTTGATAGGATACTCTGGGTGGTTGCTAGGTGGTTGCTACGGTGTTCTGGGTTGTTGCCAGGGCGTTGTTAGGTGGTTTATAGGGGGTTCTGGCTGGTCGCTAGGGCGCTGCTAGTTGGTTGCTAGGCGGTTTTGGGTTGCCACTTGATTTGCCCTAGGGTGTTGCTAGGCAGTTGATAGGATACTCTGGGTGGTTGCTAGGGTGTTTTGGGTGTTTGCTAGGTTGATGCTACGGTGTTCTGGGTGGTTGTCAGGGCGTTGTTAGATGGTTTATGGGGGGGTTCTGGCTGGTCGCTATGGTGTTCTGGGTGTTTTGGTTGGTTGCAAGGCGGTTTATAGGGTGTTCTGGGTGGTCGCAAGGGCATTGCTAGGATGTTCTGGGTGGTTGCTAGGGCGTTGCTATGTGGTTTATAGGGTGTTCTGGGTAGTCGCTAGGGTGTTTTGGGTTGTTGCTATGGTGTTCTGTGGGGCGGCTGTGGCTCAGTTCAAATCGCAGGGTTGGTGGTTTGATTCCCGGCCCACATGACTCCACATGCCGAAGTGTCCTTGGGCAAGACACTGAACCCCAAGTTGCTCCCAATGGCAGGCTAGCGCCTTGCATTGGTGTATGAATGTATGTGTGAATGAGTCACAGAGTTAAGCACTTTTTGGTGCACTTAGTAACTTTAGTCTTTGTCTTGGACGTCTTGTGTGCTCGAAGTCCTTGTGGTGGCGTAGTGACTCGCCTCAATCCAGGTGGTGGAGGACGCATCTCGGTTGCCTCCGTGTCTGAGACCATCAATCCGATCACGTGGCTTGTTGAGCACGTTACCACGGAGACTAGCATGAAGCCTCCACACACACTACATCTCCACGGTAACACACTCAATAGAGCATCCACTCACAACTCACCATCTTGGATATCTAGCGTCTTGGATGCAGCATCATTTAAATATATCACTTTTTAAAATCAGTTCAGTGCATCAAAAACTAACACCATGTTGAAATACGTTGAAATGTTAAAATTTAAAAGCATACAAATATTAATATAATTTTAATTATTCACATTATGGTAATGCGACTTTGTGGGGAGTGATTCATGTACTTCATTTAAAATATTAAAATGCCAAAAAAAAAAATCAATTGTAGGTTCTCATTTCTTTATTCAAAGTATTATTTTTTTATGATATTTTTATATATAATACTTGGCAGTATAATGTGTGACCCATTTTTTTCTCTTCACACATCAGTCGTGTTTGTGTTTATCAGCTTTCTGGAGCAGATCTGGAAATGACACCTAGTTTTTCTTTATTTCATGCACTGCTGAAATAAAACCACTCGAGTGTTGAAGAGCTCTGCAGACTCCGCTGAGCGACTCCATCCGTGTTCATAAGTCACGAGAGTCCATGTGTCAATCATTTAACAGGGTGTAAGTTACAGTCAGCAGAATACAATGTTAATGATAACGTGACTTGCGTCTGCGTGCATGATAGCTATTGAGTCTCACACTGTCCTCTTCTGTAACCATTTCCTCACCCACATGTCACTCCAAAACCATGAGCATGCTCAAAACATTTTTAAACACTCATAGTTGCATAAGCAACTCGTTTAAGATCTGCATTGTAGTTTTGTCTATAGAAGTGTGGAGTTACAGGGATGTTAAAAGAAAACTGCATCTATAGTGACAATAAAACAGTTGTTTCCCAATATATTACACTTGAAAGATTTTTTTAGGTACTTAAAAAAAAAAAAAAGGGCTTTTAGGACTTTAAAAGGACAATTTTTTAAAATAATAATCGGTCAAATCCTTGCTAAGGCAAATTTCAAAGCTAACATTTGATGTATCCAATCAAATATTTGTATTAATATTTTAATAGGGTTCATTTAATTAAAATAAGTCATATATTTTAATAGTAATTTATTTTGTTCACGGGAGGCCTGGGTAGCTCATTGAGTATTGACATGAGTTTGAATCCAGGGCGTGCTGAGTGACTCCAGCCAGGTCTCCTTAGCAACCAAATTGGCCCGGTTGCTAGGGATGGTAGAGTCACATGGGGTAACCAAATTGGCTCGGTTGCTAGGGATGGTAGAGTCACATGGGGTAACCAAATTGGTCCGATTGCTAGGGATGGTAGAGTCACATGGGGTAACCAAATTGGCCCGGTTGCTAGGGATGGTAGAGTCACATGGGGTAACCAAATTGGCCCGGTTGCTAGGCAGGGTAGAGTCACATGGGGTAACCAAATTGGCCCGGTTGCCAGGGAGAGTCACATGGGGTAACCAAATTGGCCCGGTTGCTAGGGAGGGTAGAGTCACATGGGGTAACCAAATTGGCCCGGTTGCTAGGGAGAGTCACATGGGGTAACCAAATTGGCCCGGTTGCTAGGGAGGGTAGAGTCACATGGGGTATCCAAATTGGCCCGGTTGCTAGGGAGGGTAGAGTCACATGGGGTAACCTCCTCGTGGTCACTATAATGTGGTTCTCGCTCTCGGTGGGGCGTGTGGTGAGTTGTGTGTGGATGTTGCGGAGAATAGCGTGAAGCCTCCACACGCGCTACGTCTCCACGGTAACGCGCTCAACAAGCCACGTGATAAGATGTGCGGATTGACGGTATTTTAAAATGTATTTTCCTAGTTTAATATTGAAAGTCTGAAGGATAAACCACATCGGAGACATTTGAAAGGTACCACAAACACATGATGAACGCCTGCTGAAAAGTTCCCAATTCACTTTTATTTAGACCTTCAAATGACAAAAGAAAAATCAAAGTTTGTTTGAATAAAAATCAACCCCTGAGTCGTTAAAGTGCCCGAAGTTGGAAAAAAAATATCAAATGAAACCCCATTGACTTCCATTGTAAGTGTCTCACTGGAACACACATTTGTGTAACGCTTCACTTGCATTGAACCTAAAGCTTTATGCATCTAAACTAATGATTTATTAAAGGAATTAAAGGTGCAGAAATACAATCTTGTATCGTGCAACAGACTCAGTTCAAGGTTTCCTCACATTAACAATGAACTTCACATTGAACAAAACGACTTTAATGCAATTGGCTCAAACTCAGCAGACATACATTACAATAATACTAACTATTGCCCCCCCATAGACACAGAACTTTTATAGGGTACATTAACAGTCTTAATATCAGACTATAAAAACTGACCCGAACAAACACACAAAACCCCAAACGAATGTATGTGAAACCACGTGGACTTCGGTCGAGTTTGAGTGCGTTTATGATGTTTATGTGGGGGGTGGAGGCAGAGCAGGAAGACCACTGTTGTCCTGGAAACGCGTTTCATCTGAAATCCCATACTGCTCCAGAGGATCCTATAATCACGACAGGAGATCACAAATAACATCAAAGCTTGTTTTTAAACTATGATTTATATTGTTAAGCTGGTTCTCGCCGCCTCCTTTCCACTGGACTTCGTTACAGCTGTAATGACGAGCGTTTTTTGAAACGGTCCATTTTAGTTGGAAGCAAACGCCATTCCAATCTGGATGAGAGGCGTAAACACAGCAGAAAACAGAACGTACAAGTGCAGACGTGGTCTTAGTCTTGTGCATATCAACAGAAAACAAGGCCATGTGCTCAATGCCACAACCTAAAACTTCAACACTATTTTGCTGCCTTGCAAGCGCTGCTGTTTTCGTTCAGGAAATGCAAATCGAGTCAAGATTGTTACTGTGTCACTCTCACCTTGCCAGTCAATCGATGGATTTCGGTGCGGTAGAAGATGATATTCTTGCGCATGAATTCATAACTGTAATAGAGAATCAGATTTCAGTTCATTACAATGAGATGCACAGGATCACAGGTGAAGTAAGTGTGTAACACACCTCGCTTTAATGATGGCATCAATCCACTCAACACACTGCTGCTCTGAGTCACACTCGAACAGATACTTCCGTGCCGCTTCGTCAAGAAACACTGGAAAACAGTAAAGACATGCGGAGAGTTGTACATTACCTGGCAAACTTTCTCTTTTATAGATCAATTCGAAGAAAGTGTATTTAATTCCAAATGCTTCCATCAGGGCTGGACTGGGACGATAAACCGGCCCGGGATTTTACATAGCAACTGGCCCAAAAGTTGTCCTTTTCTCCCTATCGCGGCGCCGTTTTGCATAACGCGGCGGCTCATTTAAGCTTATCGCAGGCGACCCACCGGCCCGCTCAGTTGTCTCAATGGCCAGTCCGCCCCTGATCGGCCCCAAAGTGCGTCGCCCCCCCGGGAAAATGCACGGTATGCCAGATTACCAGTCCAACCCTAGCGTCCGTGGACACTGAGAGTTTGAGTCTAGGTCAGATAAGGAAGTGATAGACATGCAAAAGTGTTCAAACAGACAAATGTTCGTCAAGTACAGTCAAAATGCTAGGGTTACAAATACACTTTTATCAGATAGATGCGCTTAAAATTGACAGACTTTCTCTTTCTAGGAAAACAGACCAAAACTATTGATGACATCATCCTGCACTCAGGGGAGTTTCCAGATGTTTGCCCAATAAAATGAACTGAAGAATGTGACTGTCCCTCCCCCAATTCAAACCGCCGATGACAAGCGATAACAAATAACTAATCAAAGTTCATGGCTGTGATGCAAACCAAAGGCTTTTAGCTGTTAAACCTGTGTGAGGCCTACGAGGAAATAGGGAAACGCTTCAACACTGGGGGAAAGAAAGTGCACCCGCCAAGACTTTCACTTAAAGCGTGGAAATGGACATTTCTAAGATGGTAATGTGGCAATAAATGTTCACCAATAGAGAACACATGGTCGTCTTCTCTCTCCACTCGACACTGCTCCAACAGCAGAGCTCCAATGGGCTGAAAACACAAGCAAATAGGAAAGAAATGAAACTCATCGTGGTCGTGACACCATTAAGGTTCGGATCAGACGGCGAGTCCAATAAAAGCTGTGCTCACCTCATCCTCATCAGTGCGAAAATAAAACAGGAAATTAACAATCAGCTTCACCAGACGCTTCTTCACAACTGTTAAGAGAAATGGGAAAAAAAGTGAGAGAAAAAATCTTAATAACAGTCTGAACTGAGAACGACTGACTAAACAAAACTGAAATGCATTATAAAGCACGAAGCTGTTGATTATTACTCGACTGGAGCATTTTAGCTTTGTTGTGTCGCCCTGAAGTGGATTTGGTGATTTTAACGATTTTCAAAATGGATGGGACTGAGTAAACCTCAGGGGGTGCGTGTAATGGTGGCCAGCTGATAGGTAGCTGTGCAGTGTGATGCTAGGGGCTGTAGCCTTTAGCCTCCTTGTTAGCACAACCGCCTCCCATGGTGGAGATGGTGGTACGAGTCCCGTACAAGCATCGGCGGGGGTAGAACGGTAGCATTACAGTGGTCCCGTGACCCGGATGGGATTGTGGTTTTGGGGGGGTGAGCATAACGGTAGCCATCTGATAGGATAGCTGTGCAGTGTGATGCTAGAGGCTGTAGCCTTTAGCCTCCTTGTTAGCACACCTGCCTCCCATGCTGGAGACGCCAGTTCGAGTCCCGTTCGGAGCGGGGCGAACAGGGGAGCGTTACAGTGGTGCCTTGTCCACTGGGGTGGGGGTGAACGTAATGGTAGCCAGCTGATAGATAGCTGTGCAACCTCACTCTTTTGACCTCAAGAGGTGCACTAGCGACTGACGCTAGTATATTGGTAGTTTTTGGAACTGACAAAAGGGAAAGTTAACCCTTCTGTTAATCGGCCAAGCGGACACAGTTATCGGCTGATGCCCAGTCTGTACACTATACATTTAATGTGTATATATATAGGCCTACTAATGTTAGTCAATAAACAACACATCATAAGATTATGATGCACAGACATAATTTGTTTCATTACATTACAACACAGCATGTTGATATGGAAACTACTAGGCTATATATTTGTAAATTAACCTATAACTAAATTAAGTTTTAAATTAACTACGCTCAGGCCTGCCGCGATTATTATTATTATGACTTTTATTTATCCCCTTTTCTCCCAATGTTGGAATGCCCAATTCCCACTACTTAGTAGGTCCTCGTGATGGCGCAGTTACTCGCATCAATCCGGGTGGCGAGGACGAGTCTCAGTTGCCTCCACGTCTGAGACTGTCAATCCGCGCATCTGATCATGTGACTCGTTGTGCATGACACCGCGGAGACTCACAGCATGTGGAGACTCATGCTACTCTCCACGATCCACACACAACTCACCACACGCCCCATTGAGAGAACCACTAATCACCACCACGAGGAGGTTACCCCATGTGACTCTACCCTCCCTAGCAACCGGGACAATTTGGTTGCTTAGGAGTGGATTAGGCTGGAGTTACTAAACACGCCCTGGATTGAAACTCGCTTCAATCTACGATAAACCAATGGTAACCAGGACCAGCCCACATAATTATCATACAAGAGACAGAAATGTACAAATAAATACATAAATAAATAAATGTGGGAATATTTAGATATGGAAATAAATACATATGGGAATAAATAAATTAAGGTTTAAAAGAATAAAAATAAAAATAAAAAGAGAAAATAATAAATAAAGGGAAAAAGTCATACAAAAATACATTTAATTAAAAACTAATTATATTTGTTTTATCAAGACATTTATTCCTTTATTTATTTTCTTATTATTACATTTACTTATTTATATATTATTTTTTGCAGGGTTCATCCTCCATATTTTTGACAACATTTAGGAGTACACTAATATATAGATAACGACATGGACTAAACCAGACAAAACACCCAGATTGATTTCATGGGGTCTTTAAAGGCTGTCAGTGTGACTCTTACCGTCCCCTTTCTTCGGGCCTCTCATGCCCAGCTCGGCCGCTCTCTCTGACGGCTGGCGGCTCAGGAACACCAGCTCCTTCTCGTTAAAGCGCATTTTCATCTCTTAAACACCAGCTCCGAATCATTAAAGCGCATTTTATCAGTTCCCGCCGCTTCCAGTCTCGCGCCAGAGTCTGATCAGACACTCCACGTCATATCGATCATCCTGCTGCTGTCGTGTTCAGTGTGATTCTGATCTGCCCGCTTCTGTAATGCCAAATAAACTGAATTAAAGTGTCTAATGCTGGTTAACCACACATGCGCGTTCAACACACAACCGTTCATTCACACACCCAAACACACACTGTAGCAGCAGGAACCAAACAGCACTCGGCCTGTAGAGGGCGCTGATTCCCCGCAGCCTTTGGACAAAATAACATTAAAATTAAATAAAACATTGTATTACCATCTGATATCATGACTGCATGCTGATGCTCTTTACACTGTGCAAAACACCCTGTCAATGTACCATACAACACAGTATTTTTTACTTTTATTCGTCTATTTTTGCCATTTTTGTGCTATTATGCATATTATTTATTTATTTGCCAATTTACTTTATTATTTCTTTATGCAAAATACAATGTCACTGTACCATGGTTCCAACACGGTATTTGATTTATTTATTTATTATATGGTTTATTTATTTATTGCCATTATTGCAATGTTTTGTACTATTATGCAACAACATATAAAACATGTATTATTATTATTATTATTATACAAATTACTGTATTATGACTATGCAAAATGCCATGTAACTGTAACCTGGAAACAGCACAGTATTTCATTAATATATTTATTTGTTATTTGATTTTATATATATTTTTTTTATTTTATTTTATTTTTTTGCCATTTTTTGTACAATTATGCAACAACATATAAAAAAAATTATTATTATTATTTTGATTACAATTATTGTATTATGAATTTATGCAAAATATCATGTCGCTGTACCCTGGTACCAACTCAATAATTCATTTAATTATTTCATTTGTATTTTATTTTATTTATGTATTTTTAGCCATTTCTGCAATTTTTTGTACTATTATGCAACAACATATAAAACGTATATTATTATTTTGATTTTTATTATTTTACAAATTACTGTATTATGCATTTATGTAAAATACTCTGTCTCTATACCCTGGAACCAACTCAGTATTTTATTCATTTATTTATTTTTATATTATTTTATTTATTTATTTTTTGCAATTTTGTGTACTATTATGAAACAACATATAAAACATGTATTATGATTATTTTTATTATTATTTTACAAATTACTGCATTATGACTATGCAAAATGCCATGCCACTGTATTTGTACTGTCACTGTACATTTATAATAACACAAACATGTTTTATTATTATTATTAATTATTTTAAATTAATTTATTATGCCTTTATGCAAAATGCCATGTCACTGTACCCTGGTACCAACACAGTATTTATTTTATTTGTATTTTTTTGAAATTTTTCTACTATTATGAAACAACATATAAAACATGTATTTTTATTATTAATATTTTACAAATTACTGTATTATGACTATGTACAATGCCATGTCACTGTATTTGTACTGTCACTGTAGTTTTAAAATAATATTTCTTCTTATTATTAATATATATATTTTTAATTTATGTATTATGCCTTTATGCAAAATACCATATCACTATTCACAATGCAGTGTTTTTAATGTATTACTTAATTAGCTATGTTTGCTATTTTTGTACTATTATGCAACAAAATACAAAAATATGTATAATTATCATCTCCTTACAAAAATTTATATAAACTTTAAATCTATTTTTCTTTTTGAGAAAATAAAATACGTGTTTAAAAACAACATACAATATCAGTATCAACAATTAAATACAATTAACTTTTTTTCCCCTTTCCAGTTTTAGTGCTATATTTTGTTTTCGACTTTATACCAATAAAGTTGCTCGTGTGAAAACAAGAGGAGCCGGAAGTGCGTCACTCGCGCATGCGCATACTGGAGCACCATCCTCAGCGTGATCTGGACGTTTGGGTAAACATGTATTTACATTCATTTCCAGCGCAAAGTAAGATTTGTTTGTACTTTTATATTACAGATGTAAAACATTACACTAAGTATAACTCGGGTTGTTCAGTGAGCTTTTGTTTGTGTAATTATTCTGTTCATTGAAAGCGAAGCTTTGAATCAGAATCAACTCGATGCTTTTTACACAGTAACTTTAATATTTCATTATATTGGGATGTGAAGTTAATAGTTTAATAGTTTTTATTTAATCTTCGAAATATTTAGAACATTTATGTCCCATTTAAACACAGATGGGCTTTATGAAAAATGGCACAATTATACAGATGAATAAAACTCAAGGATCAGTACATTAAAACGTGGCATGCTTTTTCTACAGTGTACCTTAAAGGGGCTTTTGCATGTAACAATTGCCCCTGAGATCCTCTTCTAATATTGCATAACGTTTTTCATGACCAATTTCAACCCCCTCTGTGACCTATACATTTATAAATGAAAGTACAGTTTGAAGAGTTGTTTATTTGTAAATGACCTCCTATTAGTGACGTCATTGCATTGTTTTTATATGGGCAATTTCTGCTGCTCTCATTAAATCTCTAATTAAAACGAGCAAGAAAACCACGTTTCTCCATCATGCTCTTTCAGTGTGTTTCCCCTCTCTGATGATTCCAGGATCTGCGGTGTGAAGGTCAGGATCTGTCATCATGGATTTCCAGCACAGAGCTGGAGGGAAAACGGGCAGCGGTGGCGTCGCCTCTTCGTCCGAGAGCAACCGAGACCGGCGCGAGCGACTGCGACAGCTCGCCTTGGAGACTATAGACATCAATAAAGATCCATACTTCATGAAAAACCATTTGGGCTCATATGAGTGTAAACTGTGTCTCACACTGCACAATAACGAGGTGTGAAGCTTTGAGAAATATTAAATAAACTTTATGAACATTAATTCTTTATTGTGATTTCTCATTGTGTTTACGGCTTTTTCTCTTCTAGGGAAGTTATCTAGCTCACACACAGGGCAAAAAGCACCAGACTAACCTGTAAGTGGCTTTCCAAATATGAATATGTCAGGAGGATGGTGTTGAATATATGAATGCTTGAATGTCTTCTCTGTATCCTTCTGCTTCAGAGCGAGACGAGCCGCAAAAGAGGCGAAGGAAGCTCCAGCACAACCGGCTCCAGAGAAAGTGAAGGTTGAAGTGAAGAAATTTGTCAAGATCGGCCGACCGGGTTATAAAGGTTTGTGACAATGGCTTAATAACAGTAAAAGTTTGGGATATTTGCCGTCTTCTGCTTGTTTCCATTCAAATGTCCTTTTATCGATAGAAACGGTGTGTGCGATGATGTCATGCTTAAACATATCGCACAATGGCTTTTCACCTCCCAGATGTCCCTAAAGTAGTGGGGAAACTTTCGGTCCATCAGGGGTCATATCATATGTAATATCAGGGTTTGCATATATGAGACATTCCTGATATTCAACAGATTGTTTTGAACAATCATCTAATCTAAAGCATCAATATCACAAGTGCGTTATTATGGAGAAGCTCGGCAAATGCGATCCGAGGTAAAGAGGATTCGATTTAAAATATTTAAACGTTTTAAAGGGGAGCTTTTATGCAAAATGTACTTTTACATGGTGTTTGTGCATAAATGTGAGTCAGCCGTGTGTGTGTGTGTGTACACAACCCCCCTACAATGATAAAAGTCATCACTCCTGTTTCTTATATTCCTATTAATCAAAAACAGTGTGTCAACATGAACACTTTTCCTTTCTGCTCTAAAGTGACATCACGTTAGATCAGGCCACGCCCACGACTGGTGACAGACTCCGCCCTATTATCATAGCTCCTCCCCTGAGTGATGGACACACAGTCCTGGAGCAGATACAGTGAGAAGAATAATGTCTCATGAGTGTTCATAAGAGTCTTCAGTGTCTCTGATGCCGGGAGCACATGAAGACGCAGTGCACAAGCTGGACTGGTAATCTGGCATAGCGGGCATTTTCCCGGTGTGTCAACACACTTTGGGGCCGATCAGGGGTGGACTGGCCATCGGGAGAACCGAGCGGTCTAGGTGAGTTGGCCGTGAAATGGGCAGCGATAAGCTAAAATGAGCTGCCGCTTTATATGGACCACAAATGGTGCCGCGATATGCAGAAAAGGACTGTGAACACCCCCCGCTCAACTTTTGGGCAGTTGCTGTGTAAAATCCCGGGCCGATTTCTCTTCCCAGTCCTTCCTGAACTCCGGTATTTACACTGTCAGTCATATCGGTTCTGATTTGTTGTTGCTGTAGTAATGGAAGCACAGCTGTAAAGGCACAGCCCTTTTCTGGAAAGGAGGCGGGGAGCAGCAGCAGCTCATTTGCATTTAAAGAGACACACACGAAATCAGCGTGTTTTTGATTCCACCCAAAAAGAGGCGTTTATAACATGATATAATAAATGATCCGTGGGGTATTATGAGCTGAAACTTCACACACACATTCTGGGGACACCTAGCCTTACCCTATTTAGTAGATGAAAAATCTCATCTGAATGACATTCTCAGAATGTTCTAGACTTTATTTTCAAGACTATAAACTATCAGAACTATAGTTCGGTAAAGTTGAAATCATATTCACAGATTCGAACTTCCCGGATCAATAACTCATAAGCAAAACGTTGTTAAAACACACACGATGCCTCTTTCCAACCGTAGAAATGTAGATAACGAGCTACAACATCATTTTCGTCAAACTGAGCCGTCGTCCGAGCTGGACAAATAACATTATTCTCTAGGTGCAGCCGGCTGTGAGACGAGTGACTTTTCAAAGTGGTACTGCAAAAATATTCAATAACTTCACTCTTATACAGTGTAGTACTATCAAAATCACGTCACACATCAGCGGTCTCTTGTTGGTTATACTACAACACTTAGATTGGAAAAATTAGCTTTTGCATAATTTGGGGGAATTTTTAATAGGATTAAAAAGAGGTGCTGTGAAATTTGTGCCAACTGAAACATCTGTCCATATTAAATGTGTGAACTAGTTTTGATGGCTCTTCTCTTGATGTGTTATTTGTCCAGCTCGGAGGATGGCTGATTTGATTAGGTTGTAGCTCGTTGTCTACCTTACTACGGTTGGAAAGAGGCATTGCGTGTTTTAACAACGTTTCGCTTATGAGTTATTGATCCGGGAAGTTCGAATCTGTGAATATGATTTGAACTCGTAAAAAAAGACGTTGTGGTTGTTTCCAGGAGCACAATACAACAATACTTGAGCTGCATGATCGAGTTGCCAGAAAGAAGCCTTTACTGTGCCAATGCCACAAAAAAGCCTGGATACAATATGCCCGCCAACACCTTGACACGCCTCACAGCTTCTGGCACGCTGCAGTTTGAGTGATGAGACCAAAATAGAGCTTTATGGTAACAACCGTAAGCGCTATGTTTGGAGAGGGGTGACGTCTCAGTTGCCTCCACTTCTGAGAAGGCCTATAGTTAAAAGAATATCATCCCCAATGTGAAGCATGCTGGTGGCTCACTGATGTTGTTTTTGGGGGGAGCTATAAAGGCACGGGGAATCTTGTGAAAATTGATGGCAAGATGAACGCAGCATGTTTGCATTCTTCTGCACGAACGCTGCGCATGGGACGGTCTTGGACTTCCTAGCATGACAATGACCCCGAAGCACCAGGCCAAGTTGACCCTCCAGTGGTGACCGCAGAAACAGGTCATGGTTCTGGAGTGGCCATCACAGTCTCCTGACCTTAATATCATCGAGCCACACTTGGGGAGACTTTCTCAAACGTGCGGTTCATGCAAGACCACCAAAGACTTGGCATGACATGGAGGCATTTTGCCACGACGAATGGGCAGCTGCAAGAATTTGGGGCCTCATAGACCACTATTACACAAGACTGCACGCTGGCATTGATGCTAAAGTGGGCAATGCACAGTATTAAGAACTAAGGGTATGCAAACTTGTGCACAACTGTAAATATATTTTTAGATTGACTTATTTGGTTTGTATTTATAGACAAAGAATCATGACACCATTGATTAAGAACCTATGCTAAATACATTTTTCTTCCCCGTAGTAACAAAACAGAGGGATCCAGAGACTGGACAGCAAAGTCTGCTATTCCAGGTAAGTCCAGTAGTTTCTCTCAAGCTTTGCTGAGGAACTAAATGTTTCAGAACGCCGGTTCTATGTTTACACTCCAGCTAGTTCAGCTTGTTCTCTTTGTACATGATATGCATGTTTTAGTTTGTATCCTAAACTCTGTCCCTGCCATTCAGATTGACTATCCAGAGATAGCGGAAGGCATCGGGCCGCGGCATCGCTTCATGTCGGCGTACGAACAGAGAATCGAACCTCCCGATCGCCGCTGGCAGTACTTGCTGTTTGCAGCTGAGCCGTATGAAACCATCTCATTCAAGGTTTGTCTCGCCGTGTGGGTGAAGTACCTCCGATGTGAAGATCCATTCATCTGGGCTAGAATAAGTTGGGAAGGTGTATCCAGATGCATTCAAAATCCCCAAATAATTGAGTTGTGAATGAAAATATAATTATGTTTGTTAAAATAAGCCACCTGTTCGGGGTCCAAGGTAGACTATCACACCTGGAGTCGTGAGTTTGAATCCAGGGTGTGCTGAGTGACTCCAGTCAGGTCTCCTTAGCAACCAAATTGGTCCGGTTGCTAGGGAGGGTAGTCACATGGGGTAACCAAATTGTCCCGTTTGCTAGGGAGGGTAGAGTCACATGGGGTAACCAAATTGGCCCAGTTGCTAGGGAGGGTGGAGTCACATGGGGTAACCAAATTGGCCCAGTTGCTAGGGAGGGTAGTCACATGGGGTAACCAAATTGTCCCGGTTGCTAGGGAGGGTAGAGTCACATGGGGTAACCAAATTGTCCCGGTTGCTAGGGAGGGTAGAGTCACATGGGGTAACCTCCTCGTGGTGGTGATTAGTGGTTCTCTCAATGGGGCGTGTGGTGAGTTGTGTGTGGATCGTGGAGAGTAGCGTGAGTCTCCACATGCTGTGAGTCTCCGCGGTGTCATGCACAACGAGTCACGTGATAAGATGCGCCGATTGACGGTCTCAGAAGCGGAGACGACTGAGACTCGTCCTCCACCACCCGGATTGAGGCGAGTCACTACGCCACCACGAGGAGCTGCTAAGTAGTGGGAATTGGCCGTTCAATATTAATTGATCAATTAATCAGCATCTCGGTTAAAGAAAGATTAAAATGTCATTTGTTGTTCATATTATAACCAGGACTATTTTAGTTTAAAGTTTTTCGTGTATTTCTCTCATTGCGTCCGTTATGGTTTCAGGTCCCCAGTCGAGAAATTGATAAAGGAGAGACTAGATTTTGGAGTCATTGGAACAGAGAAACAAAACAGGTATATGAATGTCTGGTTCACCATTCCACAAATCAAAACGGTCAGATGTCAGTATGTCAGTATTGTATCTCTCGTTGTTTTCCAGTTCTTTCTGCAGTTTCACTTTAAGATGGAGAAATCTCTGCCCCCTCCAATTGGTCAAGCATCATCAGTGGGTGTCAAGCGCCCACCGTCACTCATCACTGGTCTCGGGCCACGCCCACCCAGCAACTCCATGCCACCCCCGCCACCCGGAGGCATGCCAGGAATGCCACCTTTGCCTCCCGGTGCCCCTGTCCTGCCTCAGATGCCCCCACAAATGCCCCCTCCAGGTGCCCTCCCCCCACACATGAGACCCCCCCTCCCCAGTAACTGAATAGCTGAACATCCACGAGTGTCTCTGTGAATGGTTTCGTACAGTTTTTTCCCTTGAGATGCCCGCGGGCACATTTTACAAATCTTGATGTTTTAAAGGCTCAATATGTTGTGATTTTTGAATATCCTATAAGTGAATATGACCGTTTAAAGAATTGATTCGCCTCTGTAGGGTGTGCATATGTGTCTGGCACCACAGAGAGCTTTCCTACGTCTCAAGTCATAACAGCCCAACCAATGTTCAACTGATCTTATGTTTTTTTACTATTAAAAAAAAGAAAAACATCTTTGTGTTTGACTTTTCATGCCTGTTTTGTTTGAATGCAATGGATTAATGTCTGCTCTTGTTTAGATTATAAATCAGTGTTTCCCCAACACCTCTATCCCACATCGGATAGATTTCCTTTTCAAGAACTTGTCCATGCTTTCTGTCCGTCTTGGTGGCGTTTGAAATTCTGCTATGCAAATAACACAAGTCATGTAGGCATGCTGTATAATGAGGTCACTGGTGGCAAGAGCGCTAATCAAGTAAAGAAAAAACAAATTTGCTTCTTTTCCAATTTGTAAATTTGTTCTTGCAATGCCACAACAAGGAGCGCCAAATTAAACTACTCCTATGCATAGGCAACATTGGCAGCCACCCGGGGTGGCACAGTTTTAAACCAATAATCAATGGCGAATCTGTGACCCAGCCCGCGCTTCTCTCAGCTCTGTTTATGATGATCTGCGCAGCTGAGCGCTCAAGACCGGTCCAGTATAAATGCACGTCTCTGCGCTGATCCATTGAGCCGTGCTGACTGATCCGTGTAGAGCGTTTCCTTTCGCTTTTGGAGCGTTTGTGCAACAAAAAACACAAGCGCACAATCAGAGAGTCGGCCGACTTTGTAGGCGCACCAGTGTGACCTCTTGCCAAGTTTAATCCCATTATTAGGAACAATGGTCACAAAATTAGTCGAATTATTAGCCCTGGTTTTTGTGCAATCTGATCATTTTCCGCGGCACACAGCGGTTGGGAAACATTCAGACTTTTATCTGCTTTGTCAGTTTGTCCATTTTATATACTGTACAAGTTCTGAAACAAGGACTAAAAATGAAATTATTTCACTATGGAACAATTTTGGTTCCTGGGTTGTAGGCTAAGTGTTATTCCCTAATTGCTTATGCCTCAAAAGTATAGAAAATGGCTGTTATTCCCCACAAACGTTGCTTTTGTGACCAGGACAGTGATATTTTGAACTTTTCCAATTTCCAATGAGAAAACGGGTGAATTTGTGTCTTTTAGTTCACATAAAGTCTGAAAAACAAACAAACATATGAATCCAAATTAACGTGCATTTATACTAAAGTAATACAAAAATGGCCTGAGAGGTTTACGAGTACACTGTAAATCACTTTCACGAATCGGACCCCAAATGTAGTCTCCCATCATGTTCCCGTTATACTGTCCTTGGGAGCGGCGTTCCATGTGCGGTATATCCTGATGGATGCGCTCGCCTTGCTGCTCCGAGTACGCTCCCATGTTCTCCTTGAATTCATCAAGATGGGCTTCAAGGATATGGACTTTGAGGGACGTCCCACAGCCCATTGTGCCGTAGTTCTTCTCCAGAGTCTCAACCAGCTCCACTTAGTTTGTGATTGCCCAGGAAGTCCCGAACCACTGCGACAAATCTGTTCCAAGCCGCCGTCTCACTACTGAGCTTCTTGGGGAATTCATTGCACTCCAGGATCTTCTTTATCTGTGGTCCGACAAAGACACCAGCTTTGACCTCAGACAGCTTAGGGAGGAAGTCTTGAAGGCACTCGAAGTCTGGCGACTCCTTATCTAGAGCTCTGACTAATGGTTTCATAAGGCCCAATTTGATGTGCAGTGGTGGCATCGGCACCTTCCGGGGGTCCAACAGTGGCTCCCACTTGACATTGTTCCTCCCCACTGAGAACTCCACTGTGGCCAGTCCCGCCTGTGGTAGTGCGCCTTGCTGTCCCAAAGGCAAAGACAGCAGTGAAACTTGGTAAAACCGCCTTGGAGACCCATCAGGAATGCCACCATTCTGAAGTCTCCTATGACCTCCCAGCCGTACTCATCACACTTCAAGGCATCCAGCAAGGTCTTGATGCTGTTGTAATCCTCTTTGAGGTGCACCGAGTGAGCCAGGGGACGAGACGGGTACTTGTTACCATTATGGAGCAGCACGGCTTTTAGGCTTCTGGATGAGCTGTCAGTGAAGAGGCGGCACTGGTTCTGGTTACAGTCGATTCCGATCGCCTCGAACAGACTGGTCACATTGTGGCAGGAGCAGAGCCCATCTTGACGGGTGAAGAAGCTGGAAAAAGGTTGGTGACGCTTCCTCTGATCTGCGACTTGTACTCTTTCATCCAACAAGTTCCAATGCCTATTGTGATTGTAAGGATATTTATTATTATTATTAATATTCTGCCCTAAAACTGATCATGCAGACCAAACTGTAAGTCTTGGAGAGATGAAACTACAGCGTATCAAAGTTTCGGCCCGATCGGCCTCAAGGTGGTGCTATAGTGATCATGTTTATGTTTTGGCCCATAAATCCTGTGTCTCACATCGTTGAATTCCTTGGCTAAAGACAAAAAAAATCGTAAATCTCCGATTTAATTTCCGCCACGAAAAGTTGTGTGCTAATTTGCATAATTAGTAAAACCTACTTTTTCGAACTCCTACGCCGTATGTCCGATTCGCAGGAAAATTGGCGCGTGTCTACTATGAAACCTCCTGACAAAAATATACGTTATGATGCTATAAGCCAACGAATTGTCTGGCATCGTCCATTTTGGACATATTGACCAATATCTACCAAACGAAAAGGCCAAATGTTACGAAACTTGATAAACGTAGACAACAGGATATTCTGATGATGCACGCAAAGTTGCAAAAACATTTGCCAATAGGGGGCGCTACAACTAAAAAATGCTCAATACTCCACAACCGTATGATCAATGAAGTTGGAAATTGGTATGCTGCTTGTAGGGACCAAATGCTAACAAATCCTACAATATCAGTCAGACAAATAAAAGAACATGGCCGCCAGCAGCCAATCATATTTCAGCAAAATGGCTGTATAAATGGTGTGTAAATTATTGTATATTATCCAGTGTTACCTGCTATTGTGAACTACATCTAGGACTCCCTACGTCAATAATTATCAAAGAAAAGTTGAATTTATTTATTTTGTTATTTAGGGGGTCGCATTTATCATGTGGGTTTGACCAAGTATATCCAAATGCCTATAATTCCTAAAAATAATTATTCAAACTTCTAAAACCTTTTTGGAGATTGGGTGCTTTATAACAGTTAAAAAGTAAAGAAGAAATGACCACCATAACAGTTATTCTGTTTCTGTCCTATTCAACACTTATTTGTTTTCCTTGTATCTGGATTAGCCGTGCATGTATATGCAGCATTTATACACCGTTGTTAAAAAGTTCTTCATTCACAGAATCATCCACAACGGACAATTAAGCAAAGATACGTGTGATGCATCAGCTTCCTTCAGGATTAAAGCAGTTCCAAAACGACAAATCCTTTGGCCTTTGGGTTCATGAAAAAAATGATTGCAATGAAAGTAACCAGTTTTGTTCCTTGAACCGTTTTTAGTCTATTAATTGTTTGCATTGCAAAAACTGCCAATTTGTTCATACGTAGTGCATCAATCTTGCTAGTAGAACAAATGACGAGCCTGTAGTCAGAAAACAGCCTCGCGTAAATACAGTATTTAACATTTTTTATTTTGCACAATATAACTTTGGTTTGCAAGCTCAAACATTTTCAAAAGAAATATTTTGAACAGAATTGCTATTATACGCCATTCATCAAAACGAGGAGTACCCACATTATTGATCTTGCATTAAGTTTGGCTAGCATGTGTCATTTCAAAGGTGCTGGAATCCCTTATAATCATCCAATGACTCAAATAAAATAATTAAGATTAAATTCAGTTTATCATAACCTGACCTGAGAGAAGTCAAGATATATGAGGGTGAGTCTTTAACCATCAAGTTCTGTTCATACTGGGCTAACACGTGTACTGTCCATTGCTCAGAATTGACCGTGAAAACACCGATACATATTAACACATTTGTTGACACATTTTGTGTGTCAAAACTTTTGCAGAGCTACTGTCACATGTTATTGCATTTTGGGGAACTTTTGTTGTTTTAGACCTCAGTGAGCTCAAATGTAAATTACATCCAATTTAAAAAAAAAAAACAAGCACATTTTTTTTTTTACTTGCAATGACAAGTATAGCCTATAGGTGGCCTCAGTGTTCCCCTTATTGTTGCTTGATCTCTTCATTTCTAGATATTATCATAAGTTATGCATTTGGATGTATATATGTTTATAATTATACATTATAAAAGACACTTATTATTAAGTTTAGCTATTTTTTATTTGTTGAGCATGGAAACTGTTTTTATAACACAAAGTGTTTAAAAAAAAACCTATATTGTAGCTTTTTTCGGTCAAATCTGACTACAAAGAGTTCAAGTGTTATTCTTTAGAAACAACAAACTAAATGGAATATTTATCAAAAATTAAAATCGGTCAAAAATGACCGAACAGAACTTGAGGGTTAAGAAACAAGATGATGTCCAGGTCAGATTTTACTCCGAAATCAATAGAAAAAAAATCTGAAATATTTAGCATGAAAAAAAAGCCTGTTTTTTTAGGACAGTTAATTGTTAAATTGTAACATTATATTTTCTTGATAATTAAAGCACATATTTAGTATAATCATATGTGCACAAATTTGTATTTTATTTTTTTTTTAAAGTGTACACCAATGCTACCACCCCTGGATTTCGCAAGTTCGAATCCCAGGGCGTGCTGAGTGACTCCAGCCAGGTCTCCTTAGCAACCAAATTGGCCCGGTTGCTAGGGAGGGTAGAGTCACATGGGGTAACCTCCTCGTGGTCGCTATAATGTGGTTCAGTCTCGGTGGGGCGTGTGGTGAGTTGTGGACGCTGTGTTGGATGGGGTGATGCCTCCACATGCGCTACGTCTCTACGGTAACACACTCAACAAGTCACGTGATAAGATGCGCGGATTGGAGATTCGTCCTCCACCACCTGGATTGAGGTGAGTCACTATGCCACCATGAGGATTTAGAGTGCATTGGGAATTGGGCGTTACAAATTGGGAGGAATAAAATAATTTAAAATTAAAATTTTTCATCTGTTGATTTGGGAGTGAAATATGCCGTGGACATTAATTCATGCGATTCAACCTGTAATTGTTCTTCTCAGGCTTGTACAGCTCCATCTGACCTTCTGACATTTACATCCGTGCAGTCATTAATCACAGCTCCAACTGTTTTTTAATAGATTTGTGTTTTCTCTCCTTCACTGCGTTCTCCTTTGGTTTCTCTTCCTCATCTTTCTCTTCTTCTTTCTTTTGGACTTTCATCT
The DNA here is from genome assembly GCA_032164185.1 of Moxostoma hubbsi. Taxonomy (NCBI): domain Eukaryota; kingdom Metazoa; phylum Chordata; class Actinopteri; order Cypriniformes; family Catostomidae; genus Moxostoma; species Moxostoma hubbsi. Next base: position 854,945 of record JAVLUX010000004.1, read on the forward strand.
CTTTCTCTTTTTTCCTCTTCAGTCTGTCTTTAGTCTCATCTGTGTCTCGTCTTCCTCGTCCTCTGCGCTGGCTGAAGTTCGTCTGTCGTTTCTTCAGAAGTTTCGGGTCTGGGAGGGCTCGGTGTCGGAGGCTCCTGGACACTCTCTCATGAGTCGCTCTCTTTGATTTGCCTTCATCGTCATCATCAGCGACCCACCAGAACAGTGTGTCCCATAAAGAGATCTCCGGCTGAGAGCATCAATTCAGAGGTGACTGATTAGCAAACTTAATTAACTTTTAGATCATGAAGTTTCTTTGTGTGAACTTTATAATATACAGAATATACTCTGACAGCACGTGATTTTGTGTCAAAATACAGTAATAAACAGCAGCATTAAAATAAACTTATCTTTATAAAAGAAGGCAAAGTTCCTTCAAGTGAATCAGTGAATTGTTTTGGGTAACTAGTTCATTTGCATGAAAGATCTGAACAAACCGATTCACTTAAATGAATCAGAGTTTACATCGCTAAATATAAACATCAGTAATTTTAATTGATTCATTAACATGAACTGTCTGAAAGAACCGATTCAATAAAATTAATCTGTTTACATCGCTAAATATAAACTAATCAATCATTTTAATTGATTCATTTTCATGAACTCTCCAAAAGATCTGACACACTAAAATGAATCAGAGTTCACAACACTAAATGAATCAATTATTTGAATCGATTCATTTACATGAGCTGTCCGAAAGAACCAATTCACTAAAATGAATCACAGTTCACAACACTAAACATAAACGAATCAATTATTTGAATCGATTCATTTACATGAGCTGTCCGAAAGAACCAATTCACTAAAAGGAATCAGAGTTTACATCGCTAAATATAAACTAATCAATTATTTTAATTGATTCATTCACATGAACTGACTCAATAAATGAATCGTAGTTCACAACACTAAATGAATCAATTATTTGAATAGATTCATTTACATGAACTGTCCGAAAGAACCAATTCACTAAAATGAATCAGGAGTTTACATCACTAAATATAAACTAATCAATCATTTTAATTGATTCATTCACATGAACTGTCTGAAAGAACTGACTCACTAAAATGAATCGAGTTCACAACACTAAATATAAACGAATCAATTATTTGAACTGGTTCATTCACATAAACTGTACGAAAGAAGTGATTCACTAAAATGATTCAGTTTTGCAGCCCTACATAAGCGAGAGAACCGTTCAGGTGAGTGTGTTTGATGACTCCATCGCTGCGTTCACAATACAATGTGACAAATGAAGCGTTGTGTGATGTTACATCGCTACTCGCTGGAAAATGTTCATGCTACTTATAAATCATAGTTTAGGTGGTTAGTCCCCAACACTGTGTAGACTTAACTGTGTAAATTAAGGTTGTTGTTCTTACCTCATGTGATGTTGCTCTCTCTCTCTTGATCAGCGTCTGTCTCTCAGTCAGTGCCACGAAATCTTCACTGACCTCCTTATGTCCCCTAAGCGCCTCTGAGTGACGAGAGAACATTAAATCAGTCATGATCATCTGACATGTAGCGTTCGTTCCAGTCGATGAAAAGTGTGATGAATAAATATCGGTTAGAGCTGTGATACTGTGTATCAGCGGGACGGATGAATTGGCTGGTATTTGGCCATTTTGATATCGGCATTGGCCAATAAACTGTGTGTGATGGGACGATTACGACATTTTCTGTTTTCAAATGTGGTTTTAATTTTTTTTTACATTTAAAGGTGCACTCATCATGAGATGAAGACTCTAGTCATATCTGTAACCTAATAAAAGCGGTTTTATTCTACATGGGGCAGGGGCGACTTCATGGGGGCTGCCATTTTCGAATCACATGACCAGCTGAATACTACTCACTTAATCTCAGTATCCCTCTTGTTATTGGACTGTCGTGGCTGATTGTGAATACTACATTTCTACAAGGACATGTTGAAAGGAGGTGGCGAGAACCGGCTTGACAATATAAATAATAGTTCAATGAAGAACTAAACAAAAAGGCAAACACACAAAGGTGTCAGACAGCTGTGCTCACTGTCCCACTGCCATGTTCGGTCGGCCTTTATGCCTCTCTGAGGCTTGATTAGCCTGATTAGGAGCCGGGTGTGCGGAATCATGACCTGGGCCGCGCTCCGCCATGCCACATTCCTCCCTCGTTCTTTTGGGTCGGGGAGCCCCTGGCATGATGTATACCCCCCCTTCCCTGGGGAGGGGCGTGCCTAACGCTGAATCGTGGTAAATTAATAAAAAAAAATTAAAAAAGAGAGGGAAAGGCCAACAAGGAGCGGCAGTGGTTCGCCGGTTCTCCAATTCGCCATAGCTTGGTCCTCGGCCACTCCTCCAACGAACGGCAGCCATGCCTCCCCGGACGGATCGGAGGCAGACCTCCGGCCCCTGGCAGACGGAACACCCTGCTGGGTCTCCCCCCGCTCCAGGTGGTCGGTTAGGAGCCCCTCCCCGCTCGCGGTCGGCGGTCTCATACCCTGCCACGTTTCAGCGGCTGGTAGGGGTCTCCTCCGCCCCTGGCAGCGGCACTGACTGCTCCAGGTGGTCGGTTAGGAGCCCTTTCTCCCTTCGCGGTCGGCGGCCGTTCATCCACTCTCAGGTGGCCGGGCGGATGGCCGCGGCTGCTCTGTTGGGGTGGACGGTACTGGCGAGGACTCTACTTTGGCGCACCCCTCCTCCTTTCCGGATTTCTGCACCAGTGTAAAGGGCTTAATGGAAAGGAGGCGGCGAGAACCGGCTTGACGATATAAATAATAGTTTAATGAAGAACTAAACAAAAAGACAAACACACAAAGGTGTCAGACAGCTGCACGTAAACGCTCTCTCTCTCTCTCTCGCACTACCGTCTCCAAGCAGCCTATATCCCTCTCTGAGGCTTGATTAGTCTGATTAGGGGCCTTGTGTGCAGAATCACGTCCCGGCCCCACCCTCCGCCCTGCCACAACATCTTTAACTGAAAACTATTAATTTTGAATGATGTTGCATCCACACCACTAGGTGTCACTGTAAGTCCAAGATAACACGAACAAAAAGTTACTGAGTGCACCTTTAAGTGTACCATAACTGTATAGATCAAATACATCAAATCTGTTATTATCTGTGTTATAATTAATCAGCATTTTATCGGCCATTAGCCTGATATCTATGTATCGGCATTGGCTATTAATAAGCCATATTGGTTAAACACTAGTAATGAAATTTGCTTTCTTTCAAATGATTGAATTGAATCAAATTATTGTCTTCTCTTCATTCAGTATCATTTTAAACATGTAGATCGTGCTGGTATAATGATCTTCTATGGACTTGCCGTTTATTCTCTGTAACGTGCAGCTCAGCAGCAGGATTGTTATGACCAATAAGAGACATCTGTTCAGTGTCACGCCCTCCCACGGTGTCTCCATCTGAGACAGATTCTGAATGGACAGAGTTTTACGTAATGATGCTGGAGAGAGGATGAAAGATGGACAGAGAAACAAAGAGAAGACGAAACACGGGTGGGTCATTCTACAATCACCGTGGCATTTACAGCAAATGTACCAATCTTTATGTTTTCACGTACTGGCACTGGAGAGAGGATGTTCACGAGGAACACTCTTCGGAACCTGCTGGACTACTGGAGCTTCCTGAAGAGAACAGATTTATTCATGGAACTGTAAAGTGTGAGTTAGAGGTCATTTTAAATTGGTTTAGCCCTTTGAGGGTCAATAATGTTCAGCTGTCATGTGATGTCATACTCACCTCTCGCACCCTCCTCTGAGCGTACATCTCTATAAACAACAACAACATATCATTTACTTTCAGTGATGTCTAAGTGACATTTTTTGAAGTTCAGAAGTTTGTATAGGTCTTATGTACTTTATATACTCACAGATCTACACAGCATAAATAATTGGAACAGACAGACAGACGATAGATATAGATAGACAGACAAAGATAGATAGATTGACAGACAGACAGACAAAGACACTGACAGACAGAGAAAGAAAGACAGATAGATTGACAGACAGACATATAGACAGACAGACAAAGAAAGACAGATAGATTGACAGACAGACAGACATAGATAGATAGACAGACAGACAAAGAAAGACAGATAGATTGACAGACAGACATATAGATGGATAGACAGATGATAGATAGATAGACAGATAGATAGATGGATAGACAGATGATAGATAGATAGACAGATAGATAGATGGATAGATACAATGACAGACAGACAAAGGAAGACACATACAGACAGACATAGATAGATAGATAGATAGACAGATAGATAGAATGACAGACAGACAGACAGACAGACAGACTGAAACTTTATAGAACTAGTGTCTAAAAAATATAATTTTTTCCTGATTAACAGTTTTTATTGATTCACACAATTGACAAAGAAAATTCACTGAATTTTTCACAGAATCCAAATTTAACTCCACCCCCCATTATTCCCTTTCCCCCCCTCCCAATCCCCAACCCCACCCTGACCCTCAACTGATATCCCTGAGGTCACATTTGAGTACACAAAAAAGAAAAGGAAAATATATTTAAAAAAAAAATAAAAATAATCACACACATTTAAAACTACACTTCTCTCTCCACTGCACCTCCACAAGAGACCTCTTGTAGCTGCCCCATCTTTAAATTAATCTAACTAGCCTAGCCTTCTACATGATATCTCCTCCAATGCTGCCACCCTCCCCAACTCTGTGCACCACTCTTGAAATGAGGGTGCTCCAGCCGACTTCCATCCCCTAAGAACAATCTGTCTGCCAATCATATCCCTGGCTAGGACCCCAATGTTTATATATTTATTCCCTATATTAATGACCACTTCATCGCCTAAAATACAGAGTCTGGGGCAAAATGAAATTTGAGTGCCCAATACGTCACACATAAACTGTGGAAATAAAATACCCAAAATACTTAATGCCCTGTTTGGCCCACTGGAAGGCGGGTGCCTGAAAAGCTGTTATCGGGCAGAAAACTGTCAGAGCCAAAGCTTCGGATTTAGACCAATTAACTCTGTATCCTGAGAATTTAGAAAAGGAATTAATAATTCTGTGGAGGCAAGACTTAGATCTAGTAGGGTCAGAGACAAATAATAAACACATAACTCCCGCCACCACCCCTGGAAAATCATCTTCCTTATCGTGACTGCTTATGTTTCCAGGGCAAGACAGAATAATAATGTGGAAAGAGGGCAACACTGCCGGGTGATAATCTGAAATTAATCCATTAGTTTTCCAAAATCTTAAAAAGACAAGTGAGATGGCAGCGATCATTCTCCACTGACCACACATTGATGAAACACCTAATGTTATCAGAAGAGCTACGGCCTGAATAAACCCCACCTGATCAATATGTGTGAGATGTCATAACTTAATCGGTTGGCCAAAATTTTTGACAATATTTTAACGTCTAGCTGGATCAGGGAAATTGGATGATAGCTTTTACACTCATTTGGAACTTTGTTTTTTTTGAAAATCAGACTGATCCGGGCTTGTGTCATGGTTGGCGGAAGCTTTCCATTCTTTAATTATTCTGTATAATTTCTGTATAAATATAAAATGATCCTTGCCTGTAGACAAGGCCTTAATTACCTCACCTAGCTCCTCCAAGGTTATCTCAGAATCAAGAGAATTTATTTGCTCAGTCGTCAGTTTTGGGAGATCTAATGGTTCCACAAAGTTTCTAATATCCTCTTCCGTAGACGAAGACGTGAGCTATAAAGATCAAGATAGAAATATTTAAAAGCATTATTAATATCAATGGCTGAGGTAAATATTTCACCACCAGCAGATTTCACTGAGGGAATAGTAGAAAAAGACTCTCTCTGCTTTATATATTTAGCCATAAGCTTCACTGCTTTGTCCCCCGACTCAAAGTATGACTGTCTTGACCTGAATAACCAAAACCACCTCCTGTAACAAAATAGTATTATATCTGTATTTTAATCAGGTCAATTCCCTGAGGCCATCAGACAACATTCGGCTCTTCAGCTGTGCCTTGGCACTTTTAATATTCCCTTCCAATTCCACGAGTTCTCGTGCTTTGGATTTTTTGGTGAAAGTGGCATACTGTATGATCCGGCCCCTAAGAACCGCCTTAAGTGCATTAAGTGCCAAGTCACGCGCTCAGAGGATACTGAGGACCAGTTGATCTCCATATAAACATTGATTTCATTTCCTTTAACATTTGTTGGAATTCAGGATTATGCAAGAGGGTTACATTAAAGCGGCAACTATATGATTTCTTTTTCTCTGTACGAGGCAACACCTCCAAACTCACCAGGGCATGATCTGAGACTAAAATGTTTCCAAATGAGCAATCAATGACAAATTAAATGAGGGACTTTGATTTTTTATGTTTACTTGACTTTGTATGACATTGAGTGATAAATGAAAACTATTCATGTCATTATTTTTGAAGACATCCTCACAACAGGGCTGGACTGGTAATCTGGCATGAATGTCCATCGCATAAAAAGGCCAAAACAGAAATGGCAGACAATATTCTACAGTATTGTAATCCCTACAATATTGAAAGGGTTTTTAAATATACATGTATTAACCATTGTGTTGTTTCATAGAAGGGGTCTCTTTCTAGGTGGGCCTGCACACTTTGGGGCCGGTCAGGGGCGGAGAGTCCACTGGGAGAACTGATTGGTCGTCCGCGAAATGGGGCGAATGGGCCGCGATCAGCTAGTTAGCCACCGTGTGATGCAGAACAGACCACAAAACGGTGCTGTGATATGCAGAAAGTACAGCAACTTTTGCCGAACTGCACCACCCCCCGCACCCTTCAACAACTTTTGGGCCAGCTGCTATATCAAATCCCGGGCCGATTTCTCTTCCCAGTCCAGCCCTGCCTCACTATGCAACATTTTTCACAAGTGCCTAAAACTTTGGCACAGTAATGTATAAGAACAACAGATGGTGTGTCAAAGACAAGATTATAAAGACCACATTCCAACATAAGTGTAACAATTAAACCCTGAACACCCCTTAGAACAACACTGAAAAAATAAAAACATGCACATTAACCCCGCGCATGACAGCACCAACCGCCGTCCATCTCTCCAAACCCAAACAGTCCATGCATGCCTACGAGAACCCCCGCGACAACCTTGCCATTGGATTGCTCAAGTTCAGTGTTTCTATACAAATTTTGTGAGACAGAATTACACAGCAAAATCTCATCTATTAAACAAACTCCAGCCAATAGGCAGAATAAACACAAAGGTTGTGTAGATTCATCCATAAAACTGTCCTGAAGGTGTGTTGCTCTACAAAATAAACTCAGAATGTTCAGTGAGCTGGTCCACTCAGCTGCAATGTGAGTACCACAAGATGACTTAATCACTCCATTGACTTTATGAAGGACATTGCTTGCTGTGGGCATGTGAATGTTTTACGGCCATCCTTAGAATCTATTCTCAATTTGGCCAGGAACATCATTGCAAAAGCGTCCTTCCACTGATGTAAATCTTTCTTGCATTCCTTGAATCGATCACGTTTCTCTCTTGTCGAGTTCGCAATGTCTGGGTACAAGAAAATGCTGTGGTTCTTCCGAGAAAGCCTTCCTTTACTCCTCGACCTCACATAACACAAGCTCTTTATCGGATAATCTTGGAAATTTGGCCAGAATTGATTGGGGCTAGTCTCCCTCTGCAGATCGCTGAGCCGAAACCTTGTGAGCTCACTCGATTTCCAGCTTATGGCCTACTATGTCAAGCAGACTTGGAAAGAGCCTATCCAGGAATTTCACCATATTCTGTCTCTCCGGGACTCCCACGATACAGACGTTATTCTGCCGACTACGGTTTTCCATGTCCTCCAACTTCTCCCAGACATGCACCAAATCCACTGTGGTCACTAGTGGATTAGCAGATATTTCCCTCTCCGATGATTCCAGATAATCGATCCGTTTCTCGACATCCCCCACTCTAGTCTCCATGGCAGTGATCGATCGACATACCATAGCAAGAACCTCCAATTCAGCAACAACTTTCGTCAGCATTGCGACACATTCAACACCTCTCACCGCGTTTTCCACATCTCTCCGACCAAATGAACTCCCTGGCCCGTGGCCTGCTCAAGGGTGTCAGCTTGGTAAATGGTCTGCACTTATATAGCACATTTTTTAACCTTAGAGGTCACCAAAGCGCTTTTCACTGCAGGTGCTAGCCTGCCATTGGGAGCAACTTGGGGTTCAGTGTCTTGCCCAAGAACACTTCGGCACATGGAGTCGTGTGGGCTGGGAATCGAACCACCAACCCTACAATTAGCAGCCGACCCACTTTACAACCTGAGCCACAGCCGCCCCATAGCCCAGCTTGAGCACATTAGTGTCTTTTAATGTCTCCAGAGCTCGAGGAGTTTGAATATTTTGACATTTTGTCCTCCTAGAACAGTTATGGATCAGTGTATCGAATCTCACCAGTTTATGTCATTAAAAGTGATAAAACTAGTTCACCTGTCCGAACCTCACATGGTGTCACGTGACTCCTCCTAAAAATAACATAACACTTAAACTCCCTGTATATCTCTGCTTTAATGCCCCTTAGATATGTCTTATGAGGGTTTTGAACAGTACAGGTGTTGCCTCTTTAATGTCCTCCGGTTGGGAACAAATCCTATAAAATCACTTGAGATTTAACATACAGTACATAGATACTGTATATATATATATATATATATATATATATATATATATATATATATATATATATATTGATATATACTGTAGAATGATTATTAGAATAGAAGGCTTGTTTGTCTAGTAATCGTGTGGAAAGTCCAACGAATAAAGAAAGACATGCAGCAAGAGAGTAGTCTGATTGTGTGCTGGTTGGTGTCATATTGCTCATGTCAGTCAGGGCCATTCTGTTGTATTATTAGACACACTGTTCACTTTGACACCACAAATAGTGTTGATGCTTTCAGCTCTGATCTTAATTTAGCAGAAAGAGAGAGAACTTTGTTTCAAAGACATCTTGACCCCTGACCACAGAGTAGAAATATGTGCATGTCCATTGTACATCCATTGTATTATCAATTCTGAAACAATGTCATACCTGTTCGACTTCCTGTTCGCGGCTGTCTCAGAGGTTTCAGTGGAGGAACTTCGTGCAGTGGTTTGAGTTCTTCCTCAAATGTCTCAAAGGAGCTTTCGTCCATAATTCAACTGATGGAGAGATTAAAGGTGTTTATTAAAAGCTGGTCCTTGTAAAACTCCAGGTATAATGAGTTAGTTTGAAACAACAATAAAGGTAGTTATTACATGTCACACAGTGGCGGTAGGACTGAGAGATTTTGAAATGCTTCATACAGTGAACCCAGAAAGAACGTGGACACTTAAATCACTCTTATGATTCCTACATTTTCTGAACATAAATGTCCCCTTGTGTCCGAATAGTCTTAAAATAGGCACACGGTTCGTTCAGATAGCATCGGACCTTCTAATAGCTTCATCTTTGACCCCTGTAATGTTGAGGCTTACCTGCATTGAGGTGAACAGGAGACCCACAGAGGAGCAGTTACAGAGGGACGCTTCTGGGAGAGCACTGACCAATGTGTGAGTCACACACACACATGACAGCCATGCACAGGTGCAGAACAAAAAAAAGGAAACAGAAAGCACTGAAGCCGTGCCACTGCAGGACGCTGATAATTCCCATTGGCACTCATGGACTGCTGAGATGGCATGTGATGAACTGAAGAGTTGATGACTGTAGGGAGGGGGATCTTGCACTCCAAAAATTAATTTCTCACCACACGCCCCACCGAGAGCAAGAACCACATTATAGCGACCACGAGGAGGTTACCCCATGTGACTCTACCCTGCCTATCAACCGGGTCAATTTGGTTGCTAAGGAGACCTGACTGGAGTCACTCAGCACACACTGGATTCAAACTCGTGACTTCAGGGGTGATAGTCAGCGTCAATACTTGCTGAGATACCCAGGTGCACACGACAAATTATCTTTTAATATTCTGAGTGTTACTCATCGCAAATAAATATTTACAGGTAAAAATTCCAATTACAGATCTGTACAATTAAATATTTGTTAAGCATTTTTTTCACATTACCCTAGTTTCCATCCACCTTTCGCGCTATTTTGCGATCGACAAAGTGAAAATGCGGAAAATAAAATTTTCCATTTTCCAAAATTTCCCGTTTCCATTCAAATGGGCTTTTATGGATATAAATGGTGTGTGTGATGATGGGTAGAGTCACATGGGGTAACCAAATTGGCCCGGTTGCTAGGGAGGGTAGAGTCACATGGGGTAACCAAATTGGCCCGGTTGCTAGGGAGGGTAGAGTCACATGGGGTAACCAAATTGGCCCGGTTGCTAGGGAGGGTAGAGTCACATGGGGTAACCAAATTGGCCCGGTTGCTAGGGAGGGTAGAGTCACATGGGGTAACCAAATTGGCCGGTTGCTAGGGAGGGTAGAGTCACATGGGGTAACCAAATTGGCCCGGTTGCTAGGGAGGGTAGAGTCACATGGGGTAACCAAATTGGCCCGGTTGCTAGGGAGGGTAGAGTCACATGGGGTAACCAAATTGGCCCGGTTGCTAGGGAGGGTAGAGTCACATGGGGTAACCTCCTCGTGGTCACTATAATGTGGTTCTCGCTCTAGGTGGGGCGTGTGGTGAGTTGTGCGTGGATGCTGCAGAGAATAGCGTGAAGCCTCCACACATGCTACGTCTCCGCGGTAACACACTCAATGAGTCACGTGATAAGATGCGCGGAGTGATGGTCTCGGATGCGGAGGCAACTGAGATTCGTCCTCTGCCACCCGGATTGAGGCGAGTCACTGCGCCACCACGAGGACTCGGAGCACACTGGGATTTGGGCGTTCCAAATTTGGGACAAAAAGTTCAAATAATAAACGTAGTAGCCTTTACAATACAGTTTTGTTGAAATGTGTTGACCCTCTTCTGTGTAATTTTGATATTGACATTTTTACTCTCATTTATTGCTCTCTAGATATGACTCGGGTCACTCCTTCAAAGTAAGTCTATGGGGTTTGAAGCACACCTCTCCTCAACAACACACATGATTTGAGGGGACATTTATGTCTCTAATAGGACCACTTACATACTGTTAGACTAACACCACAATAAAGACCATTTCAAAGAGAGAGTAGCTACCACAAGAGGGCACTATATCTCCATAAACCTCTGGGTGATTATTTGGGAAAGGAAAGACAGAAAACATGGAAACACTCCATCCACAATCAACAAATCTGACCTAAATTAGATTGTGAGTTCAATTAAATGTCTACTACACCCACTGATACAGTATGAAGAATTCACATGTTTCCATTGATCATGGAAATAGTTGCACCATCATCGTCCTCAGACTGACATATAAAGTGTCTGTCTCTTCTTCATGGCTGATTTGATGGTGATGAGAAGGTGAGACAGACTGACAGTGTGTCGGACAGCAGCGGACGGAGAGCTCTTGGCTGTCTGCTCTCATTACACTGCTTGTAAAGAGAGAGACAGTTTTTCAGATTTTACAGAAATGGAAATGGCGTCTCGCTGTGACCTTCACAGCACTGAGCGCGTTCTTGCCGTCAGTAATGTGTTTTAGTGCCTGATGTTAATACTGGCTGCTTCAGGGGGTTAGAAATGATGGGTTTATACTGGAAGACAAGCAGGAAATCATCAGTGGGTCTTCATAAAAACAGTGAATGTTCATATGTTACTGGCCATTTCACAGATACTTGCCCTTTCAATAATAATAATAATTATACAATTATTAATAATGCAAAAATTGGGGGTCCGTGTATCTCAGCGAGTTTCGACGCTGTCTATCACTCCTGGAGTCGTGAGTTTGAATCCCAGGGTGTGCTGAGTGACTCCAGTCAGGTCTCCTTAGTAACCAAATTGGGCCGGTTGCTAGGGAGGGTAGAGTCACATGGGGTAACCAAATTGTCCCGGTTGCTAGGGAGGGTAGAGTCACATGGGGTAACCAAATTGGCCCAGTTGCTAGGGAGGGTAGAGTCACATGGGGTAACCTCCTCGTGGTGGTGATTAGTGGTTCTCTCAATGGGGCGTGTGGTGAGTTGTGTGTGGATCGTGGAGAGTAGCGTGAGTCTCCACATGCTGTGAGTCTCCGCGGTGTCATGCACAACGAGTCATGTGATAAGATGCGCGGATTGACGGTCTCAGAAGCGGAGACAACTGAGACTTGTCTTCCGCCACCCGGATTGAGGTGAGTAACCGCACCACCACAAGGACCTACTAAGTAGCAGGAATTGGGAATTCCAAATTGGGAGAAAAGGGGATGAAAAAATAATAATAAATATTAATAATGAAAAGTATAAAGTATTTTTTTTTAAAATTCAAACTCGTGTAAATGGTGTAATTTGGCACAAACAGCTTATTTTATTGGTGGGTTCTTTTTAGGAAACTATCATCTGTGTGTTATGTATTTATTTTATTTTAAACGGTAAAATGCCCCAAAATGCTAAATGTAGGGTAAAAAAAAAAGTCAATGGGGTCAATGCAAGTCAATGGGGTCAATGCAAGTCAATGGGATCAGTGGAGGTCAATGGAGGTCAATGGAAGTCAATGGAAGTCAATGGGGTCAATGGAAGTCAATGGGTTCCCCACGTCAATGGAAGTCAATGGAAGTCAATGGAAGTCAATGGGGTCAATGCAAGTCAATGGGATCAGTGGAGGTCAATGGAGGTCAATGGAGGTCAATGGAAGTCAATGGAAGTCAATGGGGTCAATGGAAGTCAATGGGTTCCCCCACGTCAATGGAAGTCAATGGGGTCAATGAAAGTCAATGGAAGTCAATGGAGGTACATTTTTGGAGGGTTTAAAGTCAGAAATGTGTAGTTTATAATTTTATAAAAGCACTTACATTAATTTTTCTGTTAAAACTTATGTATTACTTGAGTTGAAAATGTTTTAAAATTTGTTTAAATAGTCATTTTTGCAGGATTGTGTTGTCATGGCAACGAAGTAAAATTCCACAGATGTGGTTAGTAAGTAATTTTATGACAGTAAAATCATGTTAACACACACATTGTTTATGTCTTGTGTCTATACTTGTGAAACAGTATTTTAATGTTAACAGATTAAACCCCATTGACTTGCATTGGAAGTGTGTCACACACACACACACACACACACACAGATTAAACCCCATTGACTTGCATTGGAAGTGTCTCACACACACACACACACACACACACACACAGATTAAACCCCATTGACTTGCATTGGAAGTGTGTCACACACACACACACACACACAGATTAAACCCCATTGACTTGCATTGGAAGTGTGTCACACACACACACACAGATTAAACCCCATTGACTTGCATTGGAAGTGTGTCACACACACACAGATTAAACCCCATTGACTTGCATTGGAAGTGTCTCACTGGAACACACATTTAAAGAAGAGGAGGAACCAGTCAAAATATATTTTTTGTGGTAATCAACATTGACACAAATGCTGTTGATTGAGCTGAACTTGCATTAAACCGGGAATATTCCTTTAATGGAATGACATCATTTTTGACTACATGGTTCAATCAATATTTCCTTGGTCAAAGGGTTTGACATTTCTTGGGTTATTAATATTTGTTTTGAATTACAATGTGTGATTTATTACAGAGCACATGAAACTGAGTTTAGAAATGACAGGATGTAAGGTATGATTTCTCAAGCGTTCAGTAACAATTATTTCCTGAAATCATCAAGAATTGACTGTACATACAGCTCCATCCACAATATCTCACTGGGTTTAAATCTATTTAAAGGGGTAGTCAGGTTGTTCCTTTTGCACACCTGAGCGATCTGTTATAGTCTGAGGCAGGAACAAATGAACTTCAGAGTCTTGAAGGTGTTTGTGACCTCTCAGAGCCCCCTGCGAGGGTTTAGTAGAGGGTAAAAAAGTGGGCTGATGCCGCCCTGGGCATCCCCGTGCCCTATATACAGCACCATCACACAACTGAAGGAACAGCAGGTCTGTGCTGTGTGATGTCCTGTTTTTTCTCTGTGAGAAGTGACACTATACTTTGTTCTTCATAAAGGACACAAGCTGAGCTCAATGTAGAGTTAAAGGGGCAGTTCACCCAAAAACAACAACTCTCATCATTTACTCGCACTCATGCCATCCCAGATGTGTGTGACTTTCTGTCTTCTGCAGAACACAAATTAAGTTTTTTAGAAGAATATTTCAGCTCTGTAGGTCAGTGCAAGTGGATGGTGACATGTAGATCTGCAGAAATGATTTTAGGTATGCTGGAGCCGACCCATTGACTGTTCTGTATGCAGCATCAGGGCCTTGAATTTAATACGTGCATCAACCGGCAGCCAGTGGAGAGAGACAAAGAGTGGTGTAACATGTGCTCTCTTTGGTTGATTAAAGACCAGACGTGCTGCTGCATTCTGGGTCATTTGCAGAGGTCTAATAGCACATGCAGGAAGGCCTGCAATGAGAGCGTTACGGTAGTCCAGTCTAGAGATGACAAGTGACTGAACAAGCAGTTGTGTGGCATGTTCAGAGAGGAAAGGTCTTATCTTCCTGATGTTGTAGAGGTGCGGTCTTTGAGATGTGGCCTGTGAAATTGAGCTTGAGCTCTTGGCGATGGTTACCCCTAGATTTCTGACCGTTTTGGAAGGCGATAATGTAGTTGGACCCAGCTGCACGGTGATGTGAGTGATGGACTCACTCACACCTGTGGGGCAATTTAGAGTCTCCAATTCACTTAAGCTGCATGCTTTTGGACTTGTGGGGGAAACCCACACGAACACAGGGAGAACATGCAAACTCCACACAGAAAGGCCCCAGTTGAGGCGGGACTCAAACCTGGGACCATCTTGCGGGGAGGGGACTAATCACCAAGCCACCGTGCCACCCCGAGGATCAGACCAAAGTAATAAACAAAAAATAATATTTATACATTTTCACTACAAATCTTCCACTCTGCCAAAACTCTATTTGCATATTCATATAAAGTGCATCAAGATACCATGTTTCTCGCTCGCTCGCTCTCTCTCTCTCTCTGTCTCTCTGTCTCTCTCTGTCTCTCTCTCTCTCTCTGTGTGTGTGTGTGTGTGTGTGTGTTTTTCAAATGGAGATCTGGCATGTTATGTATGCCACAGGCAGCAGTGTTTTCACATGTCTGTTTCAGTATAACAGCCTGTCAATCATCTACACACACACACATGCGCGCACATACAAACACGCTTTTCTATTATGGTCTGGAGTTTTCTTCTATTGTTTTTGTAGTGATGTAATGATATTTTCTGTCCCATATGCCTAAACTTAACCCTCACACAAATATATTGTATTATATTAGTATGTAAGAAAGCAACAAAAGGAGAGAACTTTGTTTGCAATTTTTTTTTCATATCTTCACAGTCGAGCACACACAGACGGCGAGAATAAAGAGCAGCCGTGTACAAATACGCTCTGTTAGCTACACGTGTGTCCCTGGAGTTGATTCACAAAAGAAAAGTTCTGTGAGTTTCTTCTGTTTACATTTTTTATAGAGATAGAAATACAGTACATCAGTGTTACCATGGCAACACCTCCCAGCAGTGCCCTTTATAAACTGACTTCTGAGAAAAGATTCTGTGTGTGTGTGTTTCACTGTGACTGACACACACACACACACTCACACAGACACACACACTCACTCACTCACATGCACACACACACTCACTCACTCACTCACACAAACACACACACACACTCACACAGACACACACACTCACTCACTCACTCACTCACACAAACACACAGACACACTCACACAAACACACACAGACACACTCACTCACTCACTCACACAGACACACACACTCACTCACTCACTCACTCACACAAACACACAGACACACTCACACAAACACACACAGACACACTCACTCACTCACTCACACAGACACACACTCAGACACTCTTTTACACAAACACACACTCTCACAGACACACTCTCTCACACACACACACACTCACACACACTGATGAATTTTAGAAATATATAATTAATCTGAAGAAGTTTACCGGATCCATTCGTGTTGAAACTACATAAATAATTTCTGTTGGCATTAAGTGAATCTTGGCGGGGGAATTCCAGTTCCCAGTGTGTTCTGCATGAGGAGAGTAAATGTTAAAAATGAAGAGTTATTTTATGGGCTTTTGAGCAAGATGAAAATAGAGGGAGATTTGAGTTGAGTTATTTGGGGATTTAGAAGAGTTTCTGTAGTATTGCAGTTTTGTGGGTTGCCAGTGAGTGCTTTTACATGCACGTTCTTATACCAATTATGCTTAATAAGCCGACAACGTGTGTGATCATGTTAAGGCCTTGAATGACATTCCTTTATAATATTGATAATAATAATAATATTAATACATTTGATTTGTATAGCACCTTTCATAATTTTTTTAATTTACTGATGTAACTCCATTCCCTGTTGGAGGGAACGAGACATTGTGTCGATGTAGTGACACTAGGGGTTCACTCTTGAGAGCCCCGAACACCTCCAGGCCAATGAGAACTCAGCTCCGGACATACGGGTATAAAAGGTGGCATGCACCACTCATTCAGATTTGTGCTGAGGAGCCGAGGGAGAGTCTCGGCCATGTCAGCGGTCAGTTTAGCGCAGTGGTAAGAGGGACACAAAGTCTCGTTCCCTCCATCAGGGAACGGAGGTTACATCAGTAACCGAGACGTTCCCTATCTGTCACTCACTCGACGTTGTGTCGATGTAGTGACACTAGGCATTCTAGACATGCTGAACTGTGTCACGAGGTACTGCGGAGGGGACACGAGCAAGCTGCTGTGTGCCATTCAGCAAGCACTCGACCACGTCGTGACCTTCCAGCGTGTCAGGTAAGGCACCTCTGTGAGAACTTTCTGTCAGGGGCACAGACTGAGAGAGACGCACGCGGCCACGATGCACGTTTATGTTGGTTTTAAGTTAATTTATATCATCATTAAACCTTTATGTTGACTATTCAGCCCGTTCCAGCCTCCTCCTTGCCCATCCTTTATGTGTTACAGTGGTGCTGAAACCCGGGAGAGAGTTGAGGGATGCGCTGTCGCTGAGTCCTTGCTGCTGCCATCCGCCATGGGAGCAGCTGCGGCCGTCTGTCTGGGGACAGAGGAGTCACTGCCATCCGCTGGGGGAGGCGTGAGCTGGCGTCTGCCAGAGGGCGGAGGAGTGGTTGAGTACCGGGTGAGAGTGTGTCCAGGAGTCGGTGAGCAAGTCCTCCTCTCTCTCTCTCACACTGTGTGTCTCCGCTCACCTTTTCCCTTTCCCTCTCCCCACGCCTCCCCTCATCCCCCCCCCCCCCCCAGAAATGGTTAGTCTGGGGGGTTAGTCAGACCGGTTGTGCTCTGGCCTGAATCGGGCAGGGGAGGAGTGTGACGAGGAGGAGGGCATGGCTGGGCCGTGATGGAGCATGGCCCGGCGCTGAATCAACTGATCAGCGGGAGAGCGAGATAAGGGGCGGCCAGAGCCATCGGTTCGAGGGAGAGAGAGATGCACATGGCCGCATTGCATGTGTGTCTGTTTCAGGGCTGGACTGGTAATCTGACATACTGGGCATTTTCTCGGTGGGCCGACACACTTTGGACTGGCCATCTGGAGAACCGAGCAGGTCAGTGGGTCGCCTGCAAAACGGGCCGCAATATGCAGAAAAGGACAGCGAACACCCCCCACCGCTCAACAACTTCTGATTTTCAGATGAAATATAACCCCAGGACATGTTCTTGATATCTTTTGAGAGATTCAACCTTTTAAACATGGTACTATGGATGATAGTTAGGTGCCTATGTAGGTAACATTTTAAGGCATCATGGCACTCCTGATGTGACGGCTATTCCAAAAAGTATAATTCTTTTGGCTAATCCGTGTCCTGTTTGAACAGCCCCTTACCGTGTAGGCAGTGAGACAGCTCACAGTGTGTGTGTGTGTTTATGTGAGTATATTTAGGGTTTGTCTGGCGGTGGATGAACAGGATGCGTGCGCAAACACAAGTTTCACACAAACACACCCACGCGCACACATCCATTAATCGGTAAGCCAAGAATTAATTCCAAGCACTGAAATTCTTCCCCTGCTGATATAGAAATTACAGCCTCCGGTCTGTTTACCTGTTCCAGATTCACAGAGCAAGCCTCACAGGCAATGAATTTTAATTCTCTTCATCAGCAGACAATGGCAGAAGATCACAGGCTGAGTTTGATAAATATGCTTTCTATGTGAAAATAATAATATGTCATGTAATTTCCCCATAGCAGGATGTTAATCATGCGCTTGTTTGTCCTTGTAGACATTTTTGGGTGAACTGTCCCTTAACTATAAATATACCCTCTACTTTTTGATACTGAAGCAGAGCATTTTCCCGGTGGGCCGACATACTTTGGGGCTGACCATGGGCGGACTGGCCATCGTGAGAACTGGGCCGGTCGCGAAACAGGTGTAATGGGCCGCAATAAGCTGAAAAGAGCCACCGCGTTATGCAGAACGGGCCACAAAACGGCGCTGCGATATGCAGAAAAGGACAGCAGCTGTATTTTTAAAACCAGGTTCTTTTAACTTTTACTTAAGTATGAAAATTGCATATGCGAGTGAAAATTATTGTGTGGGACCGTGGAAAATTAGGGTGGGGGGCTGTTGAGCCATAAGTTGTTGGGTGGGGGGTGTTTGCTGTCCTTTTCTGCATATCGCGGCGCCATTTCGCGACCGACACAGCGGCCCACTCGGATCTCCTAATGGCCAGTCAGCCCCTGATTGGCGCCAAAGTGCGTCGGACCACGGGGAAAATGCCTGGCATGCCAGATTAGCAGTCCAGCCCTGCTCACCATGCACGCATGGACTGACAGAAAGGCACATAGGCAGATATACCACGTAAAGATGGTTTAAGTGGAGTTTCTTGCTTGATTTATGTCAAAATTACGGACAGCCAGCACTTGAATTATCCGTCAATACTTATAAATTCGATAAATGATGATAACTTAAAATGTGGCACTTGTACACGAGTTTCTGAAAACATATTGATACCCGATGATCACTCAACATCACCGACGTCGTAAAAACTTGTGTCATAGCACTTCTTGAGGGGGCAATTGCTGAATGTTTAAATGAGCGCTGGATTTGAGTGTTATGGCCGCTATGGTGGATGCATGAGAAGAATGTAGAATAAAAACTTCCTCACACAGAGCTATCAAATGGCTTCCAAGACTTTGGTTATAGTGTACAAATAGAATAGATTACTTTTATGATTGTTTTATTGTGCTTTTGTGTTGTATTTGTATTCAGAGTGATAATAATGTTGAGCACAGAGGCAAACACCGTACAGGCAGACCAGTGGGCTGATAAAGTCTTGCATGTGTTTGAAAGTTCACAGCTGTGCTTGAGAGATTCACATCATCCTCTACATGTGTTTGACTGAGTGGGTGATGTGAGTGTTTTACGAATGCATCTGCAGTGGCCACACACACACACATTGAGCAGTGAAATCAGGGCCTTGAATATTTTGAAGTGGACTCCTCACTGTTTGACTTTTCTTGGAAGATTTTAAATTGCATGTGGACCGGTGGGAGACTTGTCATGTTTCTGTCAGTGGATTTGCTTGAAATAAAAGATTACATTGTCAGGCATCTCACCGGGCGCTCGTCTGGCCTCTGTGTGCAAAGAATATTATTGCTAGAAAGAATGTTAAGCAGCAACATCTTGACATTATTTGCGATGTGATTCAACACGCAGCCCTGCTGTACAAGAAACATATTGATATTACTTAACTGCCTGACAACTGGCAAAATGACATTTACAGTTTGACCATCATAGAAACTAGATTTTTACATTTTCTGAAGAGAATGTGATTGGTTTTTGCCCATGCACTTACCACTGGTGGTTGCAAAGGCATTTTGAATGGTGTGGCTGAACGACCCGCCCCCTCCCTTTCATCATTGTCGCCCCACCTCTGAGGGCCATCCTACAGCAAGGCTCACAACAGGAGTGGGCAGGAGAGAGAAGAGATGCATAATTAATTAGCCTTGTTTAGGCAGCGGGAAACATGGCACACCTAAGATGTGTAAGCCTTGGCAGCCGACCCGCTCTACCACCTGAGCCACAGCCGCCCAGGAGTACACTTTGTGTACTGCTGTTTGCCCCTTTTACTGATCTCTCGGCCAGTCCAGTCTCCTCTGTCAGCAGTCCTTGCAGATCTTTGACATTTTTGTTTGCAGATTCCATAGCATGACATATATGAAGCGCTTTGTCAAATGTCAATCCCACTTCAGCCAGACACGGGTCTGTCTCGCAGCATTTGTTGCAGTGTGGCTCATCCACATAGTCAGCTGCAGTCTCTCCATTTTTTCGTGTTCGTGAGGTGAACTTGAATCTTTGTACTATCTCGCTTGGCTTAGGTTGTAATGAGCTTTGAGTACATTTATCAATTCCTCATACGTTTTCTCCCCTGGTTTTTCTGGACAAAGTAAACTTCTCAGTAAACTATATGAGGCTGCACCGACTCCACTTAACAACACAGCTTTCTTTTTATCTGCATCCTCAATGCCATTTGCTTGGAAAAAACAATCCAGAATTTCGATGTATACCTCCTATAATTGTGACTCACTATCAAATGGACTCACCATTCAGGGCTGGACTGGGAAGAGAAATCAGCCTGGGATTTTACATACCAATTGGCCCAAAAGTTGTGCGGGGGGGGGGGGGGGGTGTTTGCTGTACTTTTCTGGATATCGTGGCGCCGTTGTATGGTCTGTTCTGCATAATGCGTTGTTTCATTTTAGGTTATTGCGGCCCATTCGGCCCGCTTTGCGGCCGACCCACCGGCCAGCTCAGATCTCATGATGGCCAATCCACCCCGATCATCTGCAAAGTGCGTCAGCCTACCGGGAAAATGCCCGGTATTCCAGATTACCAGTCCAGCCCTGTCACCGTTCCTGCTAGTGCAGCCATTTCTGCTTGTCAGCTTGCACTGTCATCGTCCTGCTCACATTATTTACTTTTTTCCTCGTTTCTTACATGGAGACTTAACATCAGGAATTACACAGCGGAGAAAACCATTTTAATCATCGTTGCCAATTATGTAATATTCTTGGATGCAGCTCACATATGAGACACAGAGGGGAATTAACTTTGTCTTTAATTCCACAGACCACGAACACATGAACAAGGCAGCTAGCATCAACAACTGGGACCTCTCCTTTAGGATTACAGACTCTGAGGTAATGTTGCATGTCTAACTACACAGCGCCCTCCATTGGTGAAACTAAGCATAACACTTACATTCACTACAAAATGTAATACATTTATTAAACCCCAGTTATACACGTGACTGGAAATCGTAGCTGCTCAGTATCCCAACTGTAAGTACATTTAACAATAAGCTAATGTTTCAAAATGTAAACATTCAACATGCTAATGACGTTTGATATGAATAAAAGCAAAATCACTATGGCTATTATTATTATCAGAGCTGTTTAGCTCTAAGATTACTTTTAAAGCAGTCTACATCATACAGTGGTGGCCAAAAATATTAGCACCCTTGGTAAATATGAGCAAATGTTTTTTTTTTGTTTATCCTTTTGATCTTTCATTCAAAATATTCACAAAAATCTGCCTTCTTTGCTCATATTTACCAAGGGTGCCAATATCTTTGGCCACCACTGTATCATCCTCATGACACGATGGTTACATACAGTGTTGGGGAGTAATGGAACACATGTAACGGAATTACGTATTTAAAATTCAAAATATAAGTAACTGTATTCCACTACAGTTACAATTTAAACCATTGGTAATTAGAATAAAGTTACATTCAAAAAGTACTTTGATTTCTGAAGATATTACTTTGCATTTTATTGTCATTTGTTTCATTTAATATGTATTCCTTTCAGATGGAAAACTTTTATACATTTAAACAGCGGTGAAACACTTATTTATGATGTGTTACATTCAGGGCTGGACTGGTAATCTGGCATACCGGGCATTTTCCCGGTGGGCCGACGCACTTTGGTGCCGGTCATGGGCGGACTGGCCATCGGGAGAACCGAGCAGGAAATGTGCCGAATGCACCTCGATAACCTAAAATGAGCCACCGCGTTATGTAACGCACAAAAAAACAGTGCCGCGACATGCCGAAAAGGACAGCGAACCCCTACAAATTTAGAGTACTTTAGAATACACGAATATTTAGCTTCGGACACATTATTTAAAGCCATTTTTATGTTGAGGACAGTGAAAATTTTGGCAGGGCAAGTTAAAATCTGAGATAATAGCGCAATAATGCTCGCAACTGAAAAATACAATTAAATAAATAAAATCTTGCATTTAAAAAAAAGTTGGGAACATCTGGAGAAACCAAACTCTGTCAGCTTGAAATAAAAAAATTTTAAAAATTATTCTATTAAAAATCTTTGTGTGTGTCTGTATTCTTTAGATATTGTTTACACAATTGTTTTGTTGTTGTCATTCAATCGTAAAATACATGAAACTTCACCTCGACAACTCTATGCAATCTGAGTTATTAAATCATTTTTCAGATTATTCGATTAATCGTCTGAATAATCGTTAGATTACTCGATTACCAAAATAATCGATAGAGATATGAAATAATAATAATTTTAATAATAATAATAATGATTGTAGTAGTAGTTGTAGCAGCCATACTTCTTACTTTCATAAACATTAGACAGTATGATATTTTGAACAAACCCTTCACCCCTAAAGCTTGAACGATGTCCAGTATAGCAGATTCAGAAATGAAGAAAATATTCTATATCGGATTAACCGTTCACAGTAAAGGCCTAAATTCGTAACACTGCTCTGATGGTGACATGAATATTTATTTGCGCTAATACCACATTGACTTTGAAATGACTTTAATCATCATTTTACAGCATGAAGAATTTCTAATCCCTTTATGCAGAGCTCATGGGAGTCGAGCATGTCACATATCGCTTCTGAAGTAGCACACTAGAATCTGCACCCATTCCAGGTCAGCTGACGTGTCTTTTTAACATTTCAAAGGGCACGTTGAAGGGATCATGTGTGAAAGGACTGTAGGCAGGCTAAGCAACTCTCTGCAACCTTGTCGGCCGGCTAATTCTCTCTGGAGTTGCTGGCGTGCATATTAAGTTCATCGTTGTATCACAGTAGCTTTAGGACTCTTATCAGCCAGTGAGTTACGAGCATTAACCATTCTGACAGTGCACACAGGGCGTGTGGCGGCCACAGATGAAGCAATGGTAATTAATACATTCTGCCCTCCTGAGACTGCCCTACAATCCCTCGGCAAATTACTCTGTCAATATGTGCGTTTTTCACAGCGTGTACCTCGATCTGGCGTCCGGCGAGGTTTATGTACAGAGCACGAGAGGTGACAGACGGGAGACGGATGCTCGTGTTTGGACTGAAGTTCATTATAGACCTCTCGACAGCTGAATTCTTTTGAATGATTCATGATGGCTGTAGAGCGCAACAGTGACTTTTTCTCCTAAATCAGGGATCGGGAACCTTTTTTTCCACTAAGGAGACAATTTTGTAATTTTTTTATGCATTTTTTCGAAAGAGCCACAAACAAAACGTTTTACAATACAATAAAAATGTTTATATTGCCCATAGAGTAATCAAAAACAATCAAATATGCATATATTAATAGGTAACATGTTGGAAAAATTACTTTCTTCTGAAATAAGATAATTTTTTTAAACATGGTTTTACATAAAGAATTACTTTAGTGTAGAAGCCTGGGTAAGATGATGCCTACCACACCTGGAGTCGTGAGTTTGAATACAGGGTGTGCTGAGTGACTCCAGTCAGGTCTCCTAAGCAACCAAATTGTCCCGGTTGCTAGGGAGGGTAGAGTCACATGGGGTAACCAAATTGACCCGGTTGCTAGGGAGGGTAGAGTCACATGGGGTTACCAAATTGTCCCGGTTGCTAGGGAGGGTAGAGTCACATGGGGTAACCAAATTGACCCGGTTGCTAGGGAGGGTAGAGTTACATGGGGTAACCAAATTGGCCGGTTGCTAGGGAGGGTAGAGTCACATGGGGTAACCTCTTCGTGGTCGCTATAATGTGGTTCTCGCTCTTGGTGGGGCATGTGGTGAGTTGTGCGTGGATGCTGCGGAGCCTCCACACATGCTACGTCTCCATGGTTACGCGCTCAAGCCACGTTATAAGATGCACAGATTGACGGTCTCAGACGTGGAGGCAACTGAGATTCGTCCTCCGCCACCCGGATTGAGGCAAGTCACTACGCCACCACGCCACAAGTGTAAAACCGGGGTGTTGAACCGGTTTCAGGTCAAGAACCTCTTAGTGGATTTGAGACGTTGCATGGACCCCCAGTTACATATTGTATAAAACGTGTTGTCAATGTCAATGTCAATTTTATTTATATAGCACTACTAAACACAACACCAGTTGACCAGTGTGCTTTACATCAATACAAAAGACAAATATAAATACAAAACATTTCATCCTTAGCCATATGCTAAATCAAATAAATATGTTTTTAGCCTAGACTTAAAAACAGACAAGGATGGAGCAAATCTAATACTAAAAGCTAACGCATTCCACAGTATGGAGCCACAGCTGAAAACGCGCGATCACCCCTACTCTTCAACTTTGATTTCGGTATACTTAAAAATCACTGGTTTGACGACCGGAGAGATATAACTGGACGATGCTCTACCAGTAGATCCGAAAGATAAGTAGGGGCCAGACCATTTAAGGATTTAAAAACCAACAAAAGAATTTTAAAGTCTACACGATATCGTACAGGCAACCAGTGCAAATGACGTAGCACTGGAGTAATATGGTCCCGTTTTCTAGTACCTGTTAGAAGTCTTGCCGCCGCATTTTGTACCATCTGTAACCGGGATAAAGCTGATTGGCTGATCCCACAATACAGTGAGTTACAATAGTCAAGCCTCGATGTCAGAAATGCATGAATTAGTCTTTCAAAATTATTAAAAGATAAAATAGGTTTTACTCTGGCTAAAAGACGGAGCTGGAAAAAGCAGGATTTGACCACTGAGCTTATCTGCTTGTCAAATTTCAGACCATCATCAAAAATAACACCCAAGTTTTTTACCCAAGTCTTTACAGGCAGTGTTAGATTACCTAGGGTTATCTGACTAAGTGAATATGATGAGCCAAACACTATAATTTCGGTTTTATTTTCATTAAAATCAAGGAAATTTAGAGATAACCAAGCTTTCACATCAGATATACAGGCCCTGATTTTTTCCAGTCCATCGCAATTTGGTTTTAGGGACAAATAAACTTGAGTGTCGTCCGCATAGCAGTGGAACGACAACCCATGTTTCCTGAAAATAGACCCTAATGGAAGCATGTATAGCGAAAAAAGGATTGGAGCTAAAATGGAACCCTGCGGGACCCCACAAGACAGAAAAGCAGTCTTTGACATATATTCCCCAATATTAACACTAAACTTCCTATTTGACAAATAAGACCTAAACCATTCCAAGGCAGGACCTTTGATACCCACCCAATGCTCCAGACGAGCAAGAAGAATAGAATGATCAACCGTATCAAAGGCAGCACTCAGATCTAATAGTAAGAGTACAGTCGAAACCCCAGAGTCGGCAGCAATTAAAACATCGTTTAGGACTTTCAGGAGTGCAGTCTCTGTCGAGTGGTATTTTTTAAAACCAGATTGAAAAAACTCAAATACCTTATTTTCATCCAGAAAACTCTGCAACTGTTTCAAAACTATCTTCTCTAAAATCTTAGAGATAAAAGGCAAATTTGAAACTGGTCTAAAATTGTCCATTACATTTAAGTCTAAGTTGGGTTTCTTTAACAGCGGTCGAACTATAGCATGTTTCAATGCTTCTGGTACCATGGAGGTTTCCAGACATTGATTTATAATGTTTAACAGATAAGGCCCCACAGCATCAATAACTTTTTTCAACAGAAAAGGAGGGACGGCATCCATAGAAGAGCCCGACGGCTTTAACTGACCCACTATTTCTTGCAGATGGGAAAGAGAAATAGGTTCAAATTGCTTCAGCTCCGCCGAACACGCCACCAAGGTAGACGGGTCAAAAGAAGGACAGCATATCCCCAATCTAATGTCATTGATCTTATTCACAAAAAAATTGAGAAAGTCATCGCATGTCCATGATGCATCAGGATACTCATAAACAGGTGGATTAATAACAGAGTTAAAAACAGTAAAAAGAGTTCTTGGTCTGTGATAATTTTTAGTAATGAGTTTTGTGAAATAATCAGATCTTGCTGCTCTCACAGCCTTTTGGTATTTTAACAGCGAATAACTTAGCATTTCAAAGGAAACATGAAGCTTATCCTTCTTCTATCTACGTTCTGCTTTTCTGCAGGACTGCCTCAAGGAACGTATGTTATCGTCAACCCAAGGGTCAACTCTTGACTTAGGTTTTAAGGTCTTTACTGGAGCTACTGTATTTAAGACATTCACACATTTAGAATTAAAATCATACAAAAGCTCCTCAGCACTTAATGCATACTGGTTTGTATCCATACTGTGCATAGTATCACAAAAAGCTGATGAGAAAATTGTACAAGTATCCGAATTAATTAATCGGGATTTACGGACTAGCCTTTTGGGTTTCACAGAGTTTGATGGTGTAGGGATAGAAAACAAAACACATTTATGATCTGAAAACCCATTATCTACTATCTCCAGATCAGACAGCAAGATACCATATGATAACACCAGATCAAGTGTATGTCCACCTTGATGGGTAGGGACATTTACATGTTGATTTAAATCAAAGGCATTTATCAAGGTAATAAACTCTTTAGCTAAAGAGTCTGTTGGGCAACATACATGCACATTAAAATCTCCTAAGATTAACAATTTATCATACTTTGGTACAAATTGACCCAAAAAATCTGCAAGCTCGTTTAAAAAGTCTGCATTGTGTTTAGGAGGACGATATATCAAGGCAATCAACATTGGACTATTCAGTTCAAATACAAATAGTTGCAGCTCAAAACTTCTGTAGTCATTTTGTACTATTTGATGATATGAAAATGTGTCTTTAAAAATAGAAAGTAATCCGCCGCCCCTGCCAGTTAAGCGAGGCGAATTTAAAAACAAACAGTTTGAGGGTAGAAGTTCTGACAGAGGGCTTGTATCGCCGATGGCGAGCCAGGTTTCCGTAATAAATAAGCAGTCCAATTCACGCGAAATAAAAAAGTCGTTTATAATAAAAGTCTTATTTACCACCGATCTCGAATTTAATAGACCCAGCTTGAACAAACGCGGACTATCCGTCTCCATCAGCTCCTCAGACTCCCGCACCTGGGGTAAAGTACGCAGATGTTTGGTGCACACACCTCGACGTCTGTAGATACGGGGAGAACCCCACATACCAGAGGTCACTGTGGCTGGGACCAGGGGAGCACTCCGCTCATATGACAGGTCCAGGGAACGCCAGCAAACAAAATAGTCGCCGGCCAAACACCTCCCTCGACGTCCCAAGGTCCGCACACCAGACTGCAGAACCAGGCAGGACTTCAGCCTAACAGCAAAGCCACCGCGTTTTCCGCGTTTCTTCCTCTGTCTCTTAACTGGTAATGAGCATGGCCATCGCTGGAGATAACCAGGTATCGACGACAAAAAAGGAGGAGGTGGATAATATGAACCATTTGAGACATAGATCAACAAATTGTTTGCACGGGTCCGAAGACTTAAGATAGTTGATTTATCATAGACCAATCTTGCACATTGCGTTACCTTTAAAATAGAACAAAATAAAACAAACAATACAAATAATGAGCTCTGAGACCGACGGCATGCCATATACACCGGCGCCATCATCAATAGTCGCATAGTGTTGCATCAATAGTGTTGCATTTTAAACCTAGCCTATAATAAATAACATACGCATAGCACCATACTAATGTTTTTACATGCTTTGTTATGAAACTGATATTGCAAAGTCATTAAAATAATTATTGTTGATGTAAAGAGACTTGTACATAATGTTGTCACAATATTAAGAGAAATGTTTTCTAATTCTAAATACCAATTATAATACCACTGCAAAAATAGCTAATTGAACATACCATAAAAGTACATTAAAGATGGATGGACTTAATTATTTCATAGTATTATAACAGTTTAATTATCTATTTAAAATTATTTAATGATTTAACTTAGAGAAATTTGGCTCTCCATAATAGTATTAATTGTAGTACAATATAATGGATAAATTCTTTACAATTACAATAAAATTAACATTTAAATGTATAATAAATATATATTTATAATATTATAATATACAATATTTTTTTCAACTTTAAATTAATTAGATTTTTATTTTATTTTTTTCTGTGTTGCTTTTGTCAAATATGATTAAACTTAAAACTTAAACCACTGAAATATGACCTGGACGTGTTCTTGACAGGTTCACGTGTCAGTCTGTCAGGTTAATGATTCCCGACTCTGCAGTAAACACACTCAGCATCATATAAAAACACTGCAAATGCTGCTTGTTTGAGAGACGTTCCACTCCACACCATCTTTATTTCTGTATCTTCTTGTTTCCTCTCTCTCCATCTCTGTTGGGCTTCTATTATGTCCTCTGTGTCTGTAATCGATAGCTCATTTCACACCACACACTCGATCTCACAGTATTGATAAGCAGCTCAACAATTGAATCCACCTCTATCAGCTGTTAGTCAAATCACAGTCTGGTTGATGACAGATGTGGTTTGTCCCGCCCATTTTAGATTGAGGATTTTGTGTTTTCGAGGAAGTTATTTGTAGGCGTTAAAAACATTATTTTCTCAAGGATGAACTTGAATGAAGTTGTGTTTGGGACAAAAAGAGAGAGTGACAAAAACATTAAAGTGCATCACACTAGCAACACTATAAACCATCATCCTTACAGTTTTTCTATATAATAATAAAATAAATTTCAATATGTGACTTCAAAAATAGTAAAGTTTTTATTTTTATTTATTTCATTAACAATAACGAATATGAGACAACAAGATGCATTATGTTTTTTTAAAATACTGTCAAGGAAAATAAGATGAGAAATTATACCACTAGATATTAAGTTTAACCCCCATTATTTACCCCTTCTCCTCCCCAAACCCACCCTGTCCCTCAACAAACATCCCTGTGGTCAAAGACTAAACTACACAAAAACAAACAAACAGAGACAACAAAGAGAAAAGAAAGAATTCCACAAATAACAGAATCCACAATTACTACCAAAAATGTCTCTCTCCACACTGAGAGCCTTCCAGAAAGGACAAATGCCTGTCCCATTTCTCATACGCATCCAATCTGACAAGCTGCTTGTATGACATGTTTTCAAATGATGCCACCCTACCCAATTTGGTTAACCACTCTATAAATGAAGGAGCACCCGTTGACTCTGAAAGGCTGGCACCAGGATGTCGTAAAAGTCAAAGAACTCTGAGAGAACTAATGTCATAAAACTCCACACAGATGAGCTTCTCCACCTGAGACAATGTACCCTGCTGATTAAGGACTGTAAAGCACAAATATCACATCTGACCTCTATCTCACCTCATGCCAATTTAGGCCTGTTCTCATAAAACTCACTCACACCTTCTCTCTCTCTCTCTCTCTCTCTCTCTCTCTCTCTCTCTCGCTCTCTCTCGCGCGCGCGCTCGCCCCCATTTTAAAGACATTATTACTTATCCTGTTCTGTAATGTAAAATGGTTTGGTATAATATAAAAAGTATCAGTGCGACTGGTATAATGGTCTCTTTCCCATGTTGATAAAACTAATTGTAACAAAGTTATAAGGTCTTTGCCAAATGTTGTATAAAAAAAAATATACGGATCTACCCCAACCAGAAACCATGGGTTAACGGCGATGTTCGCGCGGCACTTACTGCGCGGACCACCGCTTTTAATTCCGGGAACGCGGAGGAGCGTAAACAAGCCAGTTATGCCCTCCGTAACTCCATCCGTGCAGCCAAACGCCAGTACAGGCACAAAATTGAAGAACAGTTTAACACCACTGACTCCAGAAGTATGTGGCAGGGAATTAACACCATCACGGACTATAAACGGAATAAAAACTCCGCCATGAACACCGCTGCCTCTCTCCCGGATGAGCTTAATACATTTTATGCTCGTTTCGAGGACAACAACACCGCCCTCACAGAGAGAGCACTCGCGGCCGATACTACAGATGATGGTTCACTCTCCGTCTCTGTTGCGGATGTAACCCGATCCTTTCGATGAGTGAACATCCGTAAAGCCGCGGGTCCAGACGGCATTCCGGGCCGCGTCATCAGAGCATGCGCGAACCAACTGGCTGGTGTTTTTACGGACATTTTCAACTTGTCCCTATCCCTGTCTGTAGTCCCCACATGCTTCAAAACATCAACCATTGTGCCTGTACCGAAGCAATCAAAAATCACTTGCTTAAATGACTGGCGTCCTGTTGCCCTCACCCCCATCATCAGCAAATGCTTTGAGAGGTTGATCAGAGATCACATCTGCTCTGTTCTGCCCACCTCTTTGGACCCATTGCAGTTTGCCTACCGTAACAACCGCTCCACTGATGATGCCATTGCATCTACAATACACACTGCTCTTTCCCACCTGGAAAAAAGGAACACATATGTGAGAATGCTGTTTGTAGACTACAGCTCAGCATTCAACACCATAGTGCCCTCCAAGCTTGATGAGAAACTCCGGGCTCTGGGCTTAAACAGCTCGCTGTGCAGCTGGATCCTGGATTTCCTGTCAGGCAGACGTCAGGTGGTTAGAATGGGCAGCAACATCTCCTCATCACTGACCCTCAACACTGGAGCCCCGCAGGGCTGTGTTCTCAGCCCACTCCTGTATTCCCTTTACACACATGACTGTGTGGCGACACATAGCTCCAATGCCATCATTAAGTTTGCTGACGATACGACGGTTGTAGGTCTGATCACTGACAATGATGAAACAGCCTACAGAGAGGAGGTGCACACTCTGACGCGCTGGTGTCAGGAGCACAACCTCTTCCTCAACGTCAGTAAAACCAAGGAGCTTGTGGTGGACTTCAGGAAGAAAGACAGAGAGCACAGCCCCATCACCATTAATGGAGCACCGGTGGAGAGAGTCAGCAGCTTCAAGTTCCTCGGTGTCCACATTACTGAGGAACTCACATGGTCCGTCCACACTGAGGCCGTTGTGAAGAAGGCTCACCAGCGCCTCTTCTTCCTGAGACGGCTGAGGAAGTTCGGAATGAACCACCACATCCTCACACGGTTCTACACCAGTACTGTAGAGAGCATCCTGACTGGCTGCATCACCGCCTGGTACGGCAATAGCACCGCCCACAACCGCAAAGACCTGCAAAGTGTGGTGCGAACTGCCAGAAACATCATCGGAGGTGAGCTTCCCTCCCTCCAGGATATATATAACAGACGGTGTGTGAATAAAGCTCGGAGGATCATCAGAGACTCCAGTCACCCGAGTCATGGGCTGCTTTCACTGCTTCCATCAGGCAGGCGGTATCGCAGCATCAGGACCCGCACCACCCGACTACATGACAGCTTCTTCCCACAAGCAATAAGACTTTTGAACACATGATCCCTCATGATCAACAATCAGCACTGCACTTTATTAATCATCACACTGTCAATATATTCTCCCATTCAATTAGTGTTTATATATATTTATATCCGTATCTAGTGTATGTGTATTCTACATTGTGTGTATTGTGTACATTTGTTATGTAAATTGTTTTGTGTAAATATGTTGTTTATTGTAAAGTGGTTTATGTCTCGTCACTGTCATGACTGCTATGTTACTCGGAACTGCACACAAGAATTTCACCTACTGTTGCACTCGTGTACACAGTAGTGTGACAATAAAGTGATTTGATTTGATTTTGATTTGATTTGATATAATTCTGGAGGTCTGTCCCCCTCTTTGCCTGTATGTTAATGAGGTATGACCCCAGGATGTCCAAACCTAACCACTCCCAAAATTCCCTTTGTTTATGGTTTATGGGATATTTAAGGAAAGCTGACACAGAGCCCGTGGAATTGCACAGTTGCTCTGTGTAATTACAAAGAAATCGGGGTCTCTCTGTAGCCAGATTGACACACATAGAAAACATTGTGTGTAGTTATCAGGTAATTGCAATTTGAATTTCTTATGTTTGGCAAATGTTTGAATGGAATGCAACTTACTATTACCTGGTAAAATAAATTGTTACATTTGAGTTTATTCTGGGCAAGCGTGAGCAGCCATCTAATTAGTATTTAGTCAATTAATGTTTTAATGACCGATACTGGTGTATTTGTAAGAGATTCTCTACATGACAGGAATCCGAATGAACGAGTACAATATAAAAGAGTTAAATACAGTGATTAAATGTTATAGCAATTTTAATAATAATAACTAAGATTAGAACATTAATATATCCTTGGAAACTTTCAGATAAAATAATCGGGGATGATAATAAAACAAATAATATAATTATTTCATTGGAAAGCAATATCTTAAACTGAATGCACATGATGAGACAGAACGCGCAAGAGACCTTCAGCCATGCCATTGGATACCGTCCTTGGTCCAATTGGGTGGCTTCCATATTCCTCCTTTACCTTATTCCTCTTTCCCCCTTACAACTACCATTCTCAAAGCATTATCTGTCTGCCAATTATTACACAAGTTTGGACCCAAAATTTTGTATATTTATCACCTACTTTAGTAACCGCCCAATCACCCAAAATGCATAGTCTAGAGCAGAATGGAATTTGAGTAAAAACAGATAAAATTATGGACTCTTAAACAGAATTCTTGAATCTTAGCACAGAACCACAGAGCATGGACCATGCCTCCATCCTCCAACTGTCATCACATGCAGAGAACGAGCCATGTCTCCATCCTCCAACTGACATTGCCACAGAGCATGAGCCATGTCTCCATCCTCCAACTAACATCACCACAGAGCCTGAGCCATGTCTCCATCCTCCAACTGACATCGCCAGCAGAACCTGAGCCATGTCTCTAGACATTGCCAGCAGAGCACAAGCCATGTCTTCATCCTCCAACTGACATCGCCAGCAGAGGATTAGCCATGTCTCCATCCTCCAACTGACATCACCACAGAGCCTGAGCTATGTCTCCATCCTCCAACTGACAACACCACAGAGCCTGAGCCATGTCTCCATCTGACATTGCCAGCAGAACCTGAGCCATGTCTCCACCCTCCAACTGACATTGCCAGCAGAGCACAAGCCATGTCTTCATCCTCCAACTGACATCGCCAGCAGAGGATTAGCCATGTCTTCATCCTCCAACTGAGATTACCACAGAGCCTGAGCTATGTCTCCATCCTCCAACTGACATCGCCAGCAGAACCTGAGTGATGTCTCCACCCTCCAACTGACATTACCAGCAGAGCATGAGCCATGTCTCCATCCTCCAACTGAAATCGCCAGCAGATCGGTGTGTCTTTTAAACCAAGTCTAATCTAGAGGGAACCCAGTAGAAATTATGCCAAATCTTAAATGGAATAAGGCATACCCTTACATCCCTAGTAAGGTTGCAAGTGTATGAGATTTTCAAGGTACGATAACCGTCTCAGAAAATATCACGGTTTCATCGTATCACGGTATGCAGTATTACACAATTATTATTATCAGTTACAATGACCCTTAAAGGAGTGAAAACAGAAGGGTTTTTATTATTTGAATAGTTTGACAGTCCTAGTCTGTATCAGTATCGGAGCCAATATTGATCCAGGTATCAGATCGGTGCATCCCTAGTTTAGAATGACATGAGGTTGAGTAAATGATGAAAGAAATTTCATTTCTGGGTGAACTATTCCACTGAAGTATGTGCCTACACCTCACAAATGGCTCAGAGAGAGGGATATTAATGGTTTTATTGAAATAGTTATATCACAAGACTGCAGGTTGGTAATTGTTGTAGTAACTTATAATGTTCTGGTGACCTGCATGGCTTCTCCATCTGCAGTTTTATGGCATTCGATGAAAATGAAGCTTGTTATTATCTGAGCAGGTTTTAGTGCAGGAAAATCATTTTCTTTAATAAAAAGAATCTCATTAGAATGAGCATCAGGGGTCTTTCCTGCTGATTCTGTCTGTCTCTTGTTTTTTCTTCTTGCTATCTGTCCAACATCTCTGTTCAGAATAGAATACTTCCAAACTATTCTTACAGGGGTTTTCCTGGGTCAAAAATGGTCTTCGGTTGTACTTAACATTTATGGTCATCCAGATGCTCGAATTTGGTTTCTTACATATGTGCATTTAATTAATATATAGCATAATTGGGCCTGGAGTCACAAGGTCGAATCCAGGGCATGGTTAGTGACTCCAGCCAGGTCTCCTAAGCAACCAGATTGTCCCGGTTGCTAGGGAGGGTAGAGTCACATGAGGTAACCTCCTCGTGGTGCTGATTAGTGGTTCTCTCAATGGGGCGTGTGGTGAGTTGTGGGTGGATCGTGGAGAGTAGCATGTGTCTCCACATGCTGTGAGTCTCCGCGGTGTCATGCACAACGAGTCACGTGATCAGATGCGCGGATTGACGGTCTCGGACGCGGAGGCGACTGAGACTCGTCCTCTGCCTCCCGGATTGAGGCGAGTAACTGCGCCACCATGAGGACCTACTAAGTAGTGGGAATTGGGTATTCCAAATTGGGAGAAAAAGGGAATATATATATATATATATATATAAAACATAATTGCATTTAATCTTTACATTGGATTTGAGTTGTCTGTAAAGTTTCTGAAACCTTTTGAATTCAACACTGAATTTTTTACTTTAAGGTGCAATGTGAAACTAAACTAACACCTTATTTTGTAATTTATATAGAAATATGCATTGCACTGTAAATGTAAGAGCAAGTACATATATAAAGGGGTTTAAAATCTGTCCCTCCAAAACGTATCTATAAATTATGTACACAGTTTTCCTCCTGTCTAATATAAGTTCTGTTTGAATGATGTTTGATACTAGGAAATAAATGGCCTTGTTT
The DNA here is from genome assembly GCA_032164185.1 of Moxostoma hubbsi. Lineage (NCBI taxonomy): Eukaryota > Metazoa > Chordata > Actinopteri > Cypriniformes > Catostomidae > Moxostoma > Moxostoma hubbsi. The sequence continues at coordinate 890,001 of JAVLUX010000004.1, forward strand.
GCCTTCAGATATTCCTAAAGATTACATAAATGATTTGGAGCCTGATGAAAGGAAAGCTTTATCTATTATGGAGTAGGAAACAAACATTTTCACTAGCACAGTCCAGCTCAGTAAAGTGTTCTATTAATGGGTGCAGTCAGAATATTATAACAAGCCTTGCTGAATTTATAAAACTAAAAGTTATTTTGCTGAAAATTATTTATGAAATATAGCAGCTTAAAGACATTTAGAAACTTAAACTCCAGCTGCCACAGCTTGGAATCGCTTGGAATTGAGGCCAAACAGTTCAATCTTCATTTCATCAGACCAGAGAATCTTGTTTCTCACAGTCTGAGAGTCCTTTACGTGCTTCTTAATGTGTCTTACTCTGAGGAGAGGCCACTCGTCCGTCTGGTCACTCTGCATAAAGCCCAGATCGGTGGAGTGTCGCAGTGATTGTCGTCCTTCTGGAAGTTTCTCCCATCTCCACACATGATCTCTGGAGCTCAACCAGAGTGACCATTGGGTTCTTGGTCATCTCTCTTACCAAGGCCCTTCTCATCCCGATTGCTCAGTTTGGCTGGGCCGCCCGCTCCTGGTTGTTCCAAACTTCTTCCATTTAAGAGTTTTGGATGCCGCTGTGCTCTTGGGAACCTTCAATGCAGCCCAATGTTTTTGTAGCCTTCCCCAGATCCTCGACACAATCCTGTCTGAGCTCTGCAGGCAGTTCCTTTGACCTCATGGTTTGGTTTTTGCTCTGATATGCATTAACAGCTATAAGGCCTTATATAGACAGATGTGTGCCTTTCCAAATCATGTCCAATCAATTACATTTGTCACAGGTGGACTCCAATCAAAGTGTAGAAAGATCTCAAAGATGATCCAGAGAAATGGGATGCACCTGAGCTAAATCTCAAGTGTCATAGCAAAGGGTCTGAATACTTTTGCCAATGTGATATTACAGTTTTTTCTTTTTAATAAATGTAAGTTATCAAAAATCATTTTTTTTTGTTGCTTTGTCATTAGGGACTGTAGATTGATGTGACATAAAATGTGAAAAAATAAAAATGAAAGGGTTTGTTATTTCAACCCTCCAGTGAGACACTTCCAATGGAAGTCAATGGGGTTTAATCTGTAAACATTAAAATACTGTTTCAAAAGTATAGACACACGACATAAACAATATGTGTGTGAACACTAACCACATCTGTGTAAAGTTAGACAATTTTACAACTTTCATTTGATCAGATTAGTTCAGTTTGCGATAGGCTCAGAAATGACACGCTTCGCCCATTAAACGAGATGGACACATTCACTGACCTGCACATGTAATGTCATGTGGTCATGTGACAACAATGTTGCACAGTGGTTTGAAACATTTATTGCTGCATATGGCATTCTATTTTACAACCAGAGCTAGGCAGAAGACAAGAGCATTATGCACCTCGCTATTATTCCATTCCGAACACACACTCTTGCTTTCTCTCTTTATGTCAGTTTTTTGAAGACGTTTGGTTGAAAATGTGCTTTTAGCCGTGCCGCCACTGGCTGTTGATTGCAGATAATTACATCTATTTGAAAGCTGCAGAGAAGTGTTTTTTTACAGCCTGTCATTTAAGCACAGTCTTTTCATGCAGCTATAATTTTATCCACCATTAATGAATTTTCTTTGAGCGTGGGTGCCGCGGCTGCGAACAAACGTAAGGTTTTTGTATTTGTATTTGTTTGGTTGCAATGCGTTGGGTCAGCGTGCAATTTAAAATGGATCAGAAGACGTTAAACACGTGCAGGAGTCTGTGAGCAGATGGCTTACATGAGTCGATGTATTGAACCATAAACAGGGCTGAATTAACTCGAGATTTACAATCGATGAATACTTTAATCCAAAGGGACTTACAGTGCAGTATACGTGTTCCCTGGGAAACAAACGTACATCCTTGTTGTTGTGCTCTACAAGTTGAGCTACCATGAAGTCAAGTCCATAAGACCATAGGGTGTAAAATAACGACATCTTCCACTGTAAGTGCCTCACTGGAACACAGATTTTTAAAGTTATTTTTTTAAAGAAAAGTAGGGAAGAGTAATGCTGCAACAACTAATCGATAATATTGATTTTTATCGATATTGGAAATCATAGATAATGAATAACATTATCGATTAGTTGTATATATGCCACAAGCACAAATACACACACATACACACACACACACAGACACATACATATACAAATACACACACATACACACACTCAAACACACAGACACACACATATACAAATACACACACACACTCAAACACACAGACGCATACATATACAAATACACACACTCAAACACACAGACACACACACATATACAAATACACACACACACTCAAACACACAGACACATACATATACAAATACACACACATACACACACTCAAACACACAGACACACACATATACAAATACACATACACGCACTCAAACACAGACACACACATATACACATACACGCACTCAAACACACAGACACACACATATACAAATACACATACACGCACTCAAACACACAGACACACACATATACAAATACACACACATACACACACAGACACACACATATACAAATACACACACTCAAACACACAGAGACACACATATACAAATACACACATACACACACACACTCAAACACAGACACATACACACACACACAGACAAACACATATACAAATACACACACACTCAAACACACAGACACATACATATACAAATACACACACACACACACACACACACACATATATATATATATACAAATACACACACTCAAACACACAGACACACACAAATACAAATACACACACACATACACACACACTCAAACACACAGACACACACATACACACAAATACAAATACACACACACACACACACACACACACAGACAAACACATATTATAGTTAATCATGAGTTATACATTAACTCATTATTATCTGTGCATTAGTTAATCATGAATTAATGCTTATTTATGCACCCTGTTGTAAGTGTTACCGAGATATTTTACTATTTTCCTTCAAATGTGTGCTGCTGAAGAAAGAAAGTCATACACACCTGGGATATCATGAGGGGGAGAAAATAATGAGAGAATTGACATTTTGGGGTGAACCATCCCTTTGAGTAAAGTGTTGAAATGCTCCCAAATTAGTTGATTTCAGCATTAGAGTGACATTAAAAATCAGACCAAAAGTCGCTACAGGGTCGTATTGATGTGATCAAAGACCTAGCCTAAAATATTCAACTTATGTAACTTGTTCCTCATTGTTTGTGCTGCAGACATGAATTCAGTCTGATCGTAGGAACATATACATTACATGGATCATTACACATGTCGCTGCAGTTGCTAAAAACTAGTTAAATGTTCTCCCAAACAGATGAGGTTTTTAAGATTAATGCTCTATCGAGTTTTAAATCCACAAAACTGACCTCCCTATCCTAAACCTAATCCCAAACCAAACCGATAGTGTCAGAAAAAGCAAATGTGAGATGAATAACACAACACATTTTGTGCTGCTTTTATGACACTATTGGCTATACGTGAACATGTCTGTCTGTTTCTAAAGGCCACTTGTGCTCGTCTGTTTCATCAGTCCTTTCTGAACTGTCTATCAGTAATAACCTGTCTGTCTCACTTTTGTTTTTTCTGTCTGTCGTGTCTTTATCTCCTCTTACTCTGTGTCCACCAGCCGCCCTGCCAGCGTGCACCCACTCAGATCTAACGCCCACCGTGATTAACCACCAACTGGCAATAATAAACACACACACAGACACACTCTGACAAATAGCCCAATCACACACTCCTTTATCTCTCTCTCACAGGCGCACAGAATGAGAGCCAGATCGGTTTAAGAGCCGTGTGTGTGTGTGTGTGTGTGTGTGTGTGTGTGTGAGAGAGAGTGTGTGTGGCCGTCTGCTGAGTATTTTGGTTTAAATGCTGATTTAAAGGAATAGTTCACCAAAAATGTTTAATTCTGTCATCATGTGTGCACCCTCATATTGTTCCAAACCGAAATTCCTTTCTTGTCTCTCGATAAACGATAAATGAACCAGCAAAAAATGGCAATAAAATGTTGGTTTTATACGAGCAACCTATATATATATATATATATATATATATATATATATATATATATATATATATAATACAGCATTCTTATTTTGTATTTTATTTGTTAATTTATTTAAATTTAATAAACAAAAATGTCAAGTGGTGTAACCAATGTCCTCAGAACATCCACCAGCAAACTTTACAAAACGGACCAAATGTGAACGTCCTCGGAACGTCCGTCAGCGAACGTTACAAAACGGACCAAATGCGGGTGTCCTCGGAACGTCCGTCAGCGAACGTTACAAAATGGACCAAATGCGGGTGTCCTCGGAACGTCCGTCAGCGAACGTTACAAAATGGACCAAATGCGGGTGTCCTCGGAACGTCCGCCATCGAACGTTACAAAACGGACCAAATGCGGGTGTCCTCGGAACGTCCGCCATCGAACGTTACAAAACGGACCAAATGCGGGTGTCCTCGGAACGTCCGCCATCGAACGTTACAAAACGGACCAAATGCGGGTGTCCTCGGAACGTCCGCCATCGAACGTTACAAAACGGACCAAATGCGGGTGTCCTCGGAACGTCCGTCAGCGATCGTTACAAAACGGACCAAATGCGAAGGTCCTCGGAACATCCGTCAGCGATCGTTACAAAACGGACCAAATGCGAAGGTCCTCGGAACGGCCGTCAGCGAACGTTACAAAACGGACCAAATGCGGGTGTTCTCGGAACGTCCGCCAGTGAACGTTACAAAACGGACCAAATGCGGGTGTCCTCGGAACGTCCGTCAGCGATCGTTACAAAACGGACCAAATGCGGGTGTTCTCGGAACGTCCGCCAGTGAACGTTACAAAACGGACCAAATGCGGGTGTTCTCGGAACGTCCACCAGTGAACGTTACAAAACGGACCAAATGCGGGTGTCCTCGGAACGTCCGTCAGCGATCGTTACAAAACGGACCAAATGTGAACATCCTCGGAATGTCCGTCAGCGATCGTTACAAAATGGACCAAATGTGAACATCCTCGGAATGTCCGTCAGCGATCGTTACAAAACGGACCAAATGCGGGTGTCCTCGGAACGTCCGTCAGCGATCGTTACAAAACGGACCAAATGCGTGTGTTCTCGGAACGTCCGCCAGTGAACGTTACAAAACGGACCAAATGCGGACATCCTCGGAATGTCCGTCAGCGATCGTTACAAAACGGACCAAATGTGAACATCCTCGGAATGTCCGTCAGCGATCGTTACAAAACGGACCAAATGTGAACGTCCTCGGAATGTCCGTCAGCGATCGTTACAAAACGGACCAAATGCGGGTGTCCTCGGAACGTCCGTCAGCGATCGTTACAAAACGGACCAAATGCGGGTGTCCTCGGAACGTCCGCCAGTGAACGTTACAAAACGGACCAAATGCGGGTGTCCTCGGAACGTCCGTCAGCGATCGTTACAAAACGGACCAAATGCGGACGTCCTCGGAACGTCCGCCAGTGAACTTTACAAAACGGACCAAATGCGGGTGTCCTCGGAACGTCCGTCAGCGATCGTTACAAAACGGACCAAATGCGGGTGTCCTCGGAACGTAATATTCAATCAGATTTATATCCGTTTTGTGGAGACACTTTACATTAAAGCAGATATATGCAAGGTATGCAGTGCCACGTAAAGGGGGGTGCCAGCGGCTCACTAAAGGTGGTGCAATATCACACACACTCATTGCTTATAATGGATGACACCACCCCCGCCCCCCTCGCTTGATAGACACATGGGGCACAAAATGTAGTTTTGTATACCCGCTCGGAAATGTGTAGTAGCGCCCCTGCACGAAAGTGTCCGATTGTTGACAGGTTCTGTGCAATTCATCGAATTCCCCCTCAGAGGTCATAATATTGATTGACAAGCTTTTAGAGATTTTCATGGCGATGCTGAACAGACTGTGAGCTGCGAGTCGTCTGAAGACCTCAGATTTGTTGTCATGTCGGATTAGAGCAGCGTCTGAATCACAGTCTCTCTCTGTGTGCAGCTATTTCTGGCATTTATGACACAAACAGCGTCCTGAGAGCTTTTCTCTGACATCACTGAGTCAGACGGGATGTGAGTCGGGTTCGTCCCGCTCGCTGTCAGAGAGAATCCAGCTCTCACAGTATCAGATGTTAATGTTGTTGCATACAGTCTCACTGGGTGGGGATGTTGCAAGGTTTCACAATACACCTCGGACAGTTATCATACCGTTGAACTCTTCTCATTGACGGCATTGCATGAATATGAAGACAGATCAAGACAGAATCGGCGAGCGGGATAAAATACATCTTTAAATTGCGCCTTCCTCATGTTACATTCGACTGTCACTCAGTTTTAAAGGTGACATGCAGGTGTCGCGGGCGCAGCACATCACGGGCACATCCAGCTTGATCTCACATGAAATTCGGCGAGTGTGTGCCGATTTTTCTTTTGCCGAAATCGGTATACGTAGACCGAATTTAAAAACACTGCCCCCTGCATGCCGACGTCCCGTGTGATCATGTTGGCACATCAGATGTTCAGTAAGAGTGCATCACACAAACATGTCCGAGCCTGAACCTTTATTTCCACCCCCAAAGCAGTTGAAGTCCACTGTCTGGGGTTACTTTGGGTATGTTAAAGACCCACAAGGCACAATATTGATGGTTACCCAGTCTGTAAAGTTTGTCGCAAAAACTCAGCTCAAAAAAAAAAACTTAAAAAACAGCTCAGTTGGGAAACACGTCAAACCTTGGAATTTGCAGAGGTGAGTGTACTGTATCTCGATATGTATGTTTTTGCTCTGAAGTGGCTTAAAGGGATTATTTTTCAGTCAGAGGATGCATCATTTCAATCAGACTGTCGTTGTTGTAGTATTCCTATGTTTAACTCTTTTGTGTCAATTTAATAAAGTTACTCGGAGGTGCTTCGAGGACAAAAATGTCCACGTCAAAAAACTGCCATAAAAATATTATATATTATTATTTTCCACTTTTCTAACCAGCATCAGTCCTGATCATAACTACCAAATATTCATCAATTTTCAGGATTTTAACCCTTTAAATGCCAGTTTGTTTATATAATGCCACTGTTGTTTTACACACACACACACACTCTCTCTCTCTCTCTCTCTCTCACACACACACACACACACACACACACACACACACACTCTCTCTCTCTCTCTCTCTCACACACACACACTCTCTCTATCTCTCACACACACACTCTCTCTCTCACACACACACACACACACTCTCTCTCTCTCTCTCTCACACACACACACTCTCTCTCTCAATTTTCAATTCAATTTCAATTTAACGAGCTTTATTGGCACGACAAAGACATTTTCTCTCTCTCTCTCTACACACACACACACACTCTCTCTCTCACACACACACACACACACTCTCTCTCTCACACACACACACACACACACTCTCTTTCTCTCTCTCTCTCTCTCACACACACACACACACACACACACACACACACACTTGTATCTGCATCATGTATTCAGGTGTCCTGCAGGTCTCTATAATACAGTAAACCGAGAACAGGGGAAAAGTTTGTATTTGCTCCATAGGCTAAACATGAGGAAAATGGCGCCATCTGGTGGAAAATATACATTTTTTAAATGTTGAATCCAGGACTCCAGAATGAAAGTATATCATCATATAATTCATAATCTTATGTTTTAATGGCACTGGGATCAAATATTGCAGTTTTAATGGATTTCAATGGGGACATTTTTGTCCTGAAGGTCCCGAGTGTAACTATTGTGTGTTATAGATGTATTATAGATGTATTATAGGAACTGAGGTTGAAAAAACTAAATTCCCCCAAAAATACACACCTTTGGCAGAATTTATGACGTTGGCATTAATAGCCAAAATAATCGAAACCCACCAAAAAAATTAACAAGATAAAAATGTCCCGAAGGTCACACAAGGGTTAATGCAAATCAAATATAGTAAAAATTAGACAGCAATTTATTTATTTTCACAAAATTTAAGCCTTTTCATTTATGGGTGTGTTTTCAACTTCAGGCATTTTCATGTCCCAGGGGTTGATTTTGGAAACAGATTTAAACTTTTTTCTTTTTGATGACTCTTTATATTCCTCCGTCTCATCCTTCTATCATTGAGATGTTTGTTTTTCTCCAAGCATCAGGATCAAGCGGTTATTATGGTCTGGGTCACAGCGGCGGCGTCCTGCGACGTGTCACCTCCGCTGAGCGGCCGTCTGTCCTTGGCACGACTTTCACCGCCTCACAGTGATGGAGGGATGAATGGAGGATTAAAGATGATGGAGGGAGAAAAAGGGATTAATCTCCTCCATTTCAGACCCCTTCCATATTCTTCCCTCTCTCCCGCCTGTGTCATTTGGCCAAGGACAGGAATAGAGCGATTGAATAGAAATAGAGCAGAGATATGGAGAAATGTCTGAGGATTTATTTGGGGGTGGGGGGGGGGGTGTTATTTGACTCTTTCTATCATAAGAGATGAAATAACAATAGATATTTAGGATAGAACACACTGGAAAGATAAATCACATCTCACACCTCTTTAATATCTTAACCGTTTCTGCTAGACAAAATGAGATCAGATGGAAACCAAGTGAAGACAATTCTGTCATCAATTACTCACCCTGATGTCATTCCGAACCCAAATGACTTTCTTTATTTTATGGAACACAAAGGACAATGTTGACAGTGTTTATGCTGCTCCGCTACTTTCAGAAGTGATTCTATTGTGAATTACTCTTGTGTATAAGGGTGTAAAAAAACTATACGAAACTCACTATACAATACCATATTCATCGTACAATACAGAAACACATAATAGTGTCATTAAAACCAAGCAGCACAATATTGAGAGCTGCGGAACAAAGGCGTGCATTTACATTTATGCATTTGGCAGATGCTTTTATCCAAAGTGACTTACAGTGCACTTATTACAGGGACAATCCCCCCGGAGCAACCTGGAGTTAAGTGTCTTACTCAAGGACACAATGGTGGTGACTGTGGGGATCAAACCAGCAACCTTCTGATTACCAGTTATGTGCTTTAGCCCACTACTCCACCACCACTCCACTCATGCATGCATGACATGCACAGCAAGACGCTCATAAGTTATGAGTCATGAGGAGTCTTCCCACTAGAACTACGCTGCACTTACATTTCTTGCTACAGACAATAAGGATTTTATATAAAGCTGCTCAATCAAAGTCAATCAAACAAAATAAATAAATTACTTTAGTTTAAGTTAGCACTGCTTTTTGTTGCCAGTGTCGGACACTTTTGTGGCGTTTATGATTTCCTTGAATAGGTTTGAGCAAAACATTTGTGGTTACTCGTATCGTATTTTATTGTTTTGTATTGTGATATCTGTGTATCGTTACATGTCTAGATGTGTAGCACGTTTTTAAGGAAACAGCATATTCACAACCCAATTTAGACATTGTTTTTTTTTTTCTTTCTCAATTTGTAACGCCCAATTCCCAATGCGCTCTAATTCCTCGTGGTGACGTAGTGACTCAATCTGGGTGGCGGAGGACGAATCTCAGTTGCCTCCGCATCTGAGACCGTCAATCCGCGCATCTTATCACGTGGCTTGTTGAGCGTGTTACCGTGGAGATGTAGCGCGTGTGGAGGCTTCACGCTATTCTCCGCAGCATCCACACACAACTCGCCACACGCCCCACCGAGAGTGAGAACCACATTATAGCGACCACGAGGAGGTTACCCCATGTGACTCTACCCTCCCTAGCAACCGGGCCAATTTGGTTGCTAAGGAGACCTGGCTGGAGTCACTCAGCATGCCCTGGATTCAGCATCAATACTCGCTGAGCTACCCAGGCCCCCACTACATCTTACAGCAGTGCTGGACTGGTAATTTGGCACACTGGGCATTTTTCTGGTGGGCCGATGCAGTTTGGGGCCGATCAGGGGTGGACTGGCCATCGGGAGAACGGAGCGGGCCAGTGGATCGGCCGTGAAATGGGCCGAATGGACCGCGATAAGCTAAAATGAGCCGCCGCGTTATGCAAAACGGACCACAAAATGGCGCCGCGATATGCAGATTCCTCTTCCCAGTCCAGTCCTGTCTTACAGTATGTTCAAATTAAAATTGTTTGATTATTGTCATGATAATCAAGTATCGTCTCATCTTTGTTATTGTTGACAATATAAAAAATGTCATTTTTGACAGTAATTTCACTGATGAAATTAACAGCGCATCCAGTGTAGTTCAAATGGTGCGACATGACTCTTATGAACCGATAAATCCTTCAAAAAGACTAAAAGCCAAGCTGTATTTAAAGATACATATTTGCAACAAGATGTTTTGGTTTTTTTTTTAATATAATTTTATTTTAAAAACATTTTATTTTTAACTTTATAAAAATCATAAAAACTAAATTTCTCAGCGAATAATCGGAGTATTGGCAAGTAGCATATAAACTGGATTGAAGAGGTTTGCCCAAATCATGTGGTTAGCACTGTCGCCTCAAAGCAAGAAGGTCCTGGGTTTGAGTCCCGGCTCAACTAGGGCCTTTCTGTGTGGGGTTAGCATGTTCTCCTCGTGTTTGCTTGGGTTTCCTCCGGGTGATCCGGTTTCCCCCACAACTCCAAAAACATGCAGGTTAAGTGAATTGGAGTCTCTAAATTGCCCTGTATGTGTGTGAGTGAGAGTCCCCCAGCCACTGGGGGTTGCATCAGGAAGAGCATCCAGCGTAAACTTGTGCCAAATCAAATATATGCGGAGTATCATGAAGCAGATGTGGGACAAACGCTAGGAAAGAGAGAGAGAGTATTGGTGTACAAGCAAATAGAGCCAATGTCTTCTGGGGCGTCCAGAAGAAGACATCCTAACGAGGCCTGTGAGATTTCAGTAGTTTCAGATGGTGTATGTGTTTGTGTTCACCACTAATATCCCCTGCTGCTGTTGTTCTGTCATTCATCATTCATGTGATTGATGTCGTTTTCTGTCTGTGCTGAATTTCCCTCTGTCAGTCTGACAGAAACACACACGAGAAGACTCGCAGCACTGAACTCTAAATGAACCCACAGTTACTGTTTTGCTTTCTTTAACACAAAAATAACTGTGGTGAGACAAATTAGATGCCAGTCTGACACTTCTTGGCCAGAATAAGCTCTTGTGTGGATCAGTCTAGTCAAAGTCTGACCATGTCACAACTGCTACTGTCCCATGATTGCATAAAAGCATGTAGACGTAACGTTTGCATTGAGGGAGACAGACAGAGCGAGAGATGTAAATACCAGCCACTCACTCGGTGTATAATTCCCTTTTGAAAATATACACACACATATTCACCACAGCCAATCAGCTGGGAGTATTTACACGGACATATAGACAGCGTGACCTTTTACTGCGGTACGTGACTTTTCAGCTAAAGGTATTTTTGGAGAGGTTAATAGAAGTCTGATTGTTCCAGGGCTGCTGGGTTTCAGCGTTGGTGCAACTCTGCTTAGTTTATTATTATTATGAATGACGTTCATTAAAGGGGTGAGAATTTCAATTAACTGCTCATGATTTAATGAGTGCAGCCCGCTCAAGTTACTCAATCTGTCACACTAAAGAACTTTAATGGTTTCATCTTAATCATTTATTAGCTCTTAAAGTTTGGGCTATTCTTAGAGGAAAAAGACATTGCTCTTTCAATGCTCAGGAGACTTAAAGGGATATTCCGGGTTCAGAACAAGTTAAGCTCAATCAACAGCATAATGTTGATTACCACTCAGATCTTTAACTCTTGGGAGAATTTGATTTAAAATGTTTGAGATCATATCAAGAACTCTTGACTTTTGTATCTTGGTAACTCTGAGCACAGTTTTGGGGCTTTATGCATTTGGCAGACGCTTTTATCCAAAGTGACTTACAGTGCACTTATTACAGGGACAATCCCCCTGGAGCAACCTGGAGTTAAGTGTCTTGATCAAGGACACAATGGTGGTGGCTGTGGGGACCGAACCAGCAACCTTCTGATTACCAGTTTTGTGCTTTAGCCCACTATGCCACCATAGCTCCTCCTCCACTGCACGGTACAGCTCGGCTCAACTCTTCTCATTTTTGGGGGTTTTCAACTGTGGATAGTACCTGGTGCCTGGTACTTTTTTTAGTACCACCTCGTCGAGGTTCCAAGCGAGCTGAGCCGATACTAAATGTGATGTCAAAACTCTGCAGATCACTGATTGGTCAGAGAGAATCGTCACTACTGGCATCACTAGATTTGTGACACGCAACATCAACACGCTAGTTTTAAAGTTAGCTACAGCGATAGTAGTATCATTTGTTAACGTGACTTTCAAATTGTAAAAAGAAATGGCTGTGCACAAAACCACGCCGTGGTCAATAAACGAGGTGCAGACATTCCTCTCGTTAGCGATGAACAAAATGAAGCAGTCTTTCAGGAAGTGTCTCAGCTGTTGGCCGCTCACAGCTACCACCGGACCTAAAAACAGTTTAGGGAAAAGTTAAAAGTGACGACAGAACCATCAAGGAAAAGTGGAAGTGATTTGACCAAATGGACGCCATCTAGACCAGCGAGCAATGGGAGGGAGAGTGCGCTGGACTGGAGTGCGACTCCACGATGGAGGATGGTACGTTTTGTTACGTTAACTCTTACTCTGCTTGAAAGCTTCACTTTATTTAGTTGAGCAGCTACTGGAAAGCTTCTAAAACAACCAGACCAATTTAACTGTTACACTTGTGTAAAATCCCCATCAACAACTGCTTTATGCAGCACAATGAGATCCAAGATGGCAGCGCGGTAGCACACAGCGGCCACTCCGGATCCAAAATGGTGCTATTTTTGTTAAATAACCCAACTTTTGTGGCACATGGACATCGGAGCAACCGGTGTTCGTGTCTACCATTGCCAGACACTACTCAAACATAGGATTCATGCAACAACCAAGCTGCATGATGACCTGCATGAGGTGTAGTGTTAATTTTGTCACCTATTTTTAATTTAGTCTTAGTCTTGTGCCAAATGTCCTTGTTAGTTTTAGTCATATTTAGTCATTCACATATCTTTTTTTGTTAGTCAAGTTTTAGTCGACTAAAAGTCTCGTCATTTTAGTCTAGTCTTAGTCAAAAGAAAACTCAACATATCTTAGTCAAGTTTCAAAACATTTTAGTCTTTTTTTAAATAAATTATTTCTGAGATTAATTCTGAGATAACCATTTCAGTCGAATAATGTTTCACACATCTCAAATATTGGTTAAATGTCATAATTACCTGACAAAATACACTTGTTGAATGATTTGTTGAATTCACTTTGTTAAACGTGTCTGGTTTTCTGATTTAAGAGACACGTTCACAAATGATGAACTTGTTCTGAAGAGTATTTTATTAAGCAAATAAGTTACATAAAACATATATAACCTGCATAATGTATGTGCCACAACACCATAGCTAACTGCTTAATTTACAGCGTAGATGCCTAAAATCAGCATTAGCTTATGAGACGTATATTTAAGTTAACTTCCCTGAATGTGTGGGTGGTTAGCCTTTAGATGTCGCTTAAGGTTGGTGGTGTTTTTCCCCGATATTTTTTGTCCGCAGTGCTTCCCGTCAGTTATGACACATTCTGACTTTTTGTCAATATCATTGTACCTAAAATGCGACCAAATATCGAGCCTCTTCCTTCCACCTAGCATGTCGTCGGCGCTCGTCGCGTGTTCGCCACTGTCTATGATTGTTGTGTTCTTGCTCCATGTAGTTTCATGTTGCAGCCACAGGAGTATGAGACCTGTTGTAACCGTTACTAGAGCAACAGCGCGAACTCATTCGGAATATTTTGAAGGCGTAACAGCTGAATATTCAATCTCATGATGAAAAAGTAGAGACGATTGTATACGAAAATGAAGAGAGATTTTATCTTAGTTTTTATTTTATGCAAAACATTTTAGTCTCGTCTTTTTTCGTCAACAATAATGCATGTTAATTTAGTCTTAGTCAGCGTTTTTGGACATTGGTGCAGTCTCGTTATCGTCTCGTCTTAGTCATGGAAAAAAAGGTCGTTGACGAACATATTTAGTCTCGTCTCGTCTGACGAAATTAACACTAATGAGGTGCTACGCGAATTCGGCTTGCTGTGGAGACAAGGCCTCCAGTCCTCGGCGTCGCCTGATGCCGGTGGCCAGGGGGAGAGGATGTCGTAAGCGGTGTGCGAGGAAGCGGAAGCGCGGCAAGAGGGCAGGGATCCATGCTAGGCTAAAAACAAACCCTAGCCGGCCTGGTCTCCCGTCTATCCTGCTCTCAAATGTTTGCTCCCTGGACAATAAACTGGACTACATCCGTGAACAACTCTGTGAACTGTATGGGGCTATGAGCGAACTGCAGAACGCTCACCCTGACGGACTGTTTATTGTCGCCGGAGATTTCAACCATGCGAATCTCAAGACAGTGCTCCCTAAATTCCATCAGTATCTGGACTTTGCAAAGAAAAGGGCGAATATCCCAGGCGCGTACCAGGCGGAGCCCTGTCCCCACTTCGGCTACTCAGACCACATCTCTGTTATGCTAATTCCAGCATATAGACCGCTCGTCATATGCACAAAACCGCTTCAGAAGCAGGTGAAAACCTGGCCAGCAGGAGCCATCCCTGCTCTTCAGGACTGTTTTGAGTGTACTGAATGGCACATATTCAGGGAGGCTGCAACATATGGCGACTCTACCAACTTGGAGGAATACACAGCATCAGTGACCAGCTACATCAGCAAGTGCATTGATGATGTCACCTTCTCCAAGACCATCACCACACGCTCCAACCAGAAGCCGTGGATGACTGCGGAGGTGCGCACGCTGCTGAGGACCCGAGACTCCGCCTTCAGAGCAGGCGACAAGGCAGCCCTAAGAACAGCGAGGACCAAACTGTCCCGGGCCATCAGAGAGGCAAAACGTGCACACACCCAGAGTCACTTCCAGGACAGCGGTGACACGCGGCGCATATGGCAGGGCATCCAGGCCATCACCAACTACAGGACAACATCCGTTGCCTGTGACAAAGATGCCTCCCTTCCAGATGCGTTGAACAACTTCTACCCTCGTTTTGAAGTGCAGAACGATGTGCTGGCGAGGAAGACCACCCCTCCTCCCAACGACCAGGTGCTCTGTCTTACCACGGGCTGATGTGAGTAAAACTCTACGTAGAGTCAACCCACGGAAGTCTGCTGGACCAGAAAACATTCCTGGCAGAGTGCTCAGAGGATGTGCAGACCAGCTGGCAGATGTTCTTACCGACATCTTCAACATCTCTCTAAGCAGCGCCGTCGTTCCAACTTGCTTCAAGGCCACCACCATCATGCCCATGCCAAAGCAGCCTTCAGTGTCCTGCCTCAATGACTACCGTCCCGTCGCACTCACACCCATCATCATGAAGTGTTTCGAGAGGCCCGTCATGAGGCACATTAAGACCCAGCTGCCCCCCTCACTAGACCCACTGCAGTTTGCGTATCGTCCAAACCGTTCAACTGACGATGCCATCACCACCACCCTCCATCTGGCCCTAACACACTTAGATAAAAAGGACTCATACATTCAAATGCTGTTCATAGACTTCTGCTCAGCATTCAGCACAATCATTCCCCAGCACCTGATTGGAAAGCTGAACCTGCTGGGCCTGGACACCTCCCTCTGCAACTGGATCGTGGAGTTCCTGACTGGGAGACCTCAGTCAGTCCGGATCGGGAACAGCATCTCCGCCACCAAGCTCTATCACCAGGAAAGCCCAGCAGCGTCTCTCTTCAAAGGCTGAGGAAAGCACATCTCCCACCCCCCATCCTGTGTAACAGCATCTTCCCCCAAGCCATCAGACTCCTCAATACTCAGAGACTGGTTTGACACACACACACACATACATACACACACACTAAAGAGTTGCACTTTAATTATTGTCACTTTATTACTGTCTGTTACCTCAATAACTGCCATGTGCATAGAACACTATCTCATAGTATGTTATGTTTACATTTGGCATTTTTAGAAACTGTCATCTTTGCACTACTGTGTACTGGTCGGCACTGCACTGTCTCTCACTGTGTCTATTGTCCTGTTCATGGTTAGTAATTTATTGTCCTGTCCTGTACTTTTGGCACATGTTTGCACGTGCACTTTATATAGGTATTATATAGGTATTTTATTTAGTCTGTGTAGTCCCATGTGGTTCTGTGTTTGTCCTGTGTTGTTTTATGTAGCACATGGTCCTGGAGGAAATTGTCTTGTTTCACTGTGTACTGTACTAACTGTATATGGTTGAAACAACAATAAAAGCCACTTGACTTGACTTGACAATGAGCTAGTAGCTAACAGCTTGCGGTCGTGTTATTGTTTATTGTTTTGTGTCACATTTAAGATGATGTCACGGCAGTAGATGCACTATGACAATCAGCCTATAATCCCACACACATTGAGGCGGCACTAAACTGCAGTAGAAAAGCAAGCTCAGAAAAGTAAAGCGAGTCGAGTCGAGTCAAACCGTAATGTGCATTGGAAAAGTGCCATTTGAGACACTGTTGAGATCTCTTCCGCAACCCAGAGGAGACACATGTGAGATTGCTGGAGTATTTTCCCCAGGAGAAACATCAGGAGACTGTCTCTGTCTGCTCTCCATTTAATCTCATTGAGAAACAATTGAGGAATTAAAGAGATGAGGACTTTTTAGAAATGTAAGCGCAGCGTAGTAATAGCGGGAAGACTAGCAGCTGTTCATCATCGCACCATTAGCTGGGTAACTCCTAGCCAATCACATGTAAGCCATTGCTTACAATTCTATTCACAATCTATCACATTGCTGATTCAGTGTGCTAACATGGCAACCTCCTCCACCCCACCACCACCAGTTGAGTCCCGTCCTGCAAGGGGGTAGGCTCCTTGCCCCTGCCTTCTATCTCTGGCAGGATATGATGGTTCCGAGTACAACTTCTTCAGACCACCAGATGGGGCCTACGCCAAAGAAAGGCATTACATTTCTGTTAAATCTTAAATTTCACTCAAGACTGGAGTCTTCCTGATAGAACTGTAATCTGTAATTCTTGTGTGGCATTCTCTTGCAGCTGTGCACAGTAACTTCAGCACCACCTGTCTCCATGCAGTTTATTACCCTTAATGCCCCTGTCCTTTGGAGCACAAGCCGTGGCAGAGACAGAGAGAGGCCATTCTGAGCGGCCGTTCAAGGGAAGGCTATTTCTCCCTCTCCAGTACTAACAGATGTCATTATCGGTCCATCAAAAGCCTGTCACTGATGATTGATTGGCACCATTATCCACAAATGGGAATGTAGAGAGACGCAGAATATATTGTAGCAGCTTTGTAAATGTCCAACAGCTGGGCACGTAAACTCTGTTAGCCTATTTTTTTTATAAGATTTTGCTATTTCAGTTTCACAACCAAGTTCCTAAAAATGTAATTACGTAAATTTAAAGTAAAGTTTTATTAATTTAATTTAGTTAGCGATTAAACAAGTTAAATGTGTGAAGTAAATGTCACAGTTAAATAGATGCATTTTATAGTCTTGATTTGAATGTGGCTACTGTTTGGGCACATCTGACCTCTTCTGAAGCTGGTGCCAGCTGCAGGTGGCATGATAGCTAAATGCTGTCTCACCTTGTTTTGAGTAAACCCTCTGTATGTCTAACTGACTTGATCCCAATGATCTGAGAGGTCTGTTAGGTTTGTATTCAAGCATATCTGCAAAGTATTTAGGTAATAGGCTATTGAGCGATTTATAAACGAGTAATAGTACTTTAAAATCAATTTTAAATGTGACTGGAAGCCAGTGTTAAGACATGAGTACTGGAGTAATATGCTCAGATGTTTTTGGTTCGGGTGAGAATCCTACGGCTGCAGGTGACTAATGGTCTTTTTGGGAAGGTCGGCGAGGAGTCCATTGCAGTAGTCCACCCCACTGGTGATGAATGCATGAACAAGTTTCTCTATGTCTTGACTGGGCACAAAACACCTTATTCTGGCTATATTTTTTAGATGATAGTAGGCTGAATTAGTTATTGTTTTGATGTGACTACTGAAACTAAAGTCTGACTCCAAAATTACATCAAGATTCCTTGATTTTTTTGTCTTTAGACCCCTGGAATCAAGGTATGTGTTCACCTTGGGAATTTCGCCTTTCTTGCCAAATACAATGACCTCTGTTTTGTTGGTTAACTGAAGGACGTTTTGGCACATCCAACTGTTAATTTCATCAATGCATTGGCACAGAGAGTCTATGGGGCTGTAGTTGTTTGGCGATAGGGCTACATAGATCTGGGAATCATCTGCATAGCTATAATTTGGTCAAGTGGGAGAAAATCCAGGTTGAACAGGAGCAGTGCAATGACTGAGCTTTGTGGGATTCCACACGTCATGGATTTCCACTCAGATACATAGTTACCTATGTTCACAAAGTAACCCCTCACTTCTAGATATGACCTGAACCAGCGGAGGACCGTCCCAGAGAGCCCTACCCAGTTTTCCAATCTGTCCAGGAGAATATTGTGGTCAACAATGTCAAAAGCAGCACTGAGATCTAATAACACCAGCACTGATATGTTGCCTGAATCAGTATCTAGCCGAATATTATTAAGTATCTTTATGAGCGCCATCTCTGTGCTGTGATGCGGTCGGAAATCAGACTGGAAATTGTCATTAAATTGTCAAGTAGCCATTTGAGATTAAGAATTTGTTCAGCTGATTGACACAAACAAGCTTTTCAATGATTTTGCCTAGGAAAGGAAGATTTTAAATGGGTCTGTAGTTGTTCAATACCGAGTTCAATATCTAGATTGCTCTTTTAAAGAAGGGGCTTGACGACTGCAGTTTTCAGTGACTTCGGAAACGTGCCTGAAAGGAGTGACGCATTGACTATTTCAAACAGATCCTTTTCCCAGACAGTTAAACTCATTTTTTGATAAATGTTGTGGGAGTGTGTCAAGACAGCAAGTTGAAGTTTTAGGATGCTGTACTATTTCTTCCAGGGTTTTTCCATCAATTGCCTCAAAATCAGACATCGTGACTAATTTCTGAAGTTTTTGTGGTGGGTGCTGTCTGACCTCAGACATATCATTGCGATATCATTGATCTTCTTCATGAAAATAGGGGGATTGTTAGTCTCTCTACAGTGGCAGAAAGAGTGCGGGCATTGTCTATATGGCTGTTAATAATGTTTGAGAAGTAGGTCTGTCTAGCTGTGCCTGATTCCAAATTGAAAGCATGAAGGCTGTCTTTACAGACATTACAATGGACTTCAAGTTGTGTTTTCCACCACATTCGTTCTGTTCATGTTTTCACTACTGTTGTGTTTCTCCAAAGTGCTTTACGCTTGCCAGCGCTCGTCCGGACCTTTACAGGAGCAATGCCATCAATAGCAGGTTTACCTTTTGAAGTTATCGAGGAGATCATTAACAGTCTGCAGATATACTCCGTTTCAAAGATATAACCTTGATAAATTGCACACTAGTGTTCTAGTGTGTCACTCTTTTTGACAGAGACGGATCCAACTTCAGTGGCAGGAGAAATCAATAATTCAAAGAAAATACAGAAGTGGTCAGATAGCGCAACGTCCTTAATAATAGTGGAGGAAATGTTCAGACCCTTCCTAATGAGCAGATCAAGAGTGTGTCTGCGATTGTGTGTGGGTTCATCTACATGCTGAGTTGTTGATAACAGTTCTGTAAAATCATCAACAAAAACATGAGAGTATTTTGGAAGCCCTTTTAGTACAATACTTAGATATTCAAAGGTCAAGTAATCACCATGTGACACTTGCTTTTGTTGAAAGACATCTTTAAATATTGCTGCTAATCCTCCACCTCTCCTAACAGCCCTACAGCCACTTATGAAAGTAAAGTTTGGAGAGGCTGATTCATTGAGGACTGTTGCACTGCAGTTGTTATCTAACCAAGTCTCATTTAGAAACACAAAGTCCAGGTTGTTTATGGCGATGAGGTCATTGATTAAAGCAACTTTTTCTTTAGAGAGTGGATGTTCAAAAGTGCTAACTTGACAGTATCTGTTTTTGGCCTCACAGCAATGTCAGATTGACGTCTAATAACAACAGATTAGATCGGTGTGACGGCGGAGGGCGCGGCCGGGTTGTGATGCTACACACCCGGCCCCTAATCAGGCTAATCAAGCCTCAGAGAGGGATAAAGGCCGAAAGCTGCAATGGGACAGAGAGTGAGATTTATGGGCAACTGTCTGACACCTTTGTGTGTTTGTATTTTTGTTTAGTTCAAGCCGGTTCTCGCCTACTCCTTTCCATGAATCCCTTCAAACTGGTGCCAAAACCCGGAAAGGAGGTGGGATGTGCTGTAGTAGAGTCCTCGCCACTACCATCCACCCCAATGGAGCAGCCGCGGCCATCCGCTGGAGGATGGAGGAGGCCGGCCACCTGGAAACGGAGGAACGGCCGTTGACCACAAGGGGAGGAGGGCTCCCAATCAACCGCCTGGAGTGGTTACCGTTGCCAAGAGTGGGGGAGACCCCTACCATCCATCAAAAACGTGGCGGGGCGTTCCGTCCACCAGGTGCTGGAGGACTGCCTCCGATCCGTCCGGGGAGGCACGGCTGTCGTCCATTAGAGTGTGGAGGAGTGGCCGAGGACCAAGCTACCACGTATCAGAGAACTGGCAAGTGAGTGTTTTTCTCTCTCTCTCTCTCTCTCTCTCTCTCTCTCTCTCTCACTGCCGCTCCTCGTTGGCCTTTTCCCTCTCTTTTAAATTTTACAGTATTTTTTGGGGGGCTACTGCACTGTTACAGGAAGCGAACATAGCGCTATTGTAAATAATGTCCAGAGTCATCCAAGTAGCCTTTCTAATTAACTATTTAATGTGTTTTAAACTTCTTTTTTTTTTCATTGTGAAAATGGTCTTAAATTGTTCTTTAGTTTGGCCTTAAAAAAGTCTTAATGGTCCTAAATATAGGCTTTGGTTTCTTTATGCAAAATATTTCTTTCTTTTAATTTTGGGGTGAATGATGATCCGTGAAATATGACAATAATATCACCATTAACATGAAAAAAAAGTTAAAAATGAAAAGCGTCGCAGGCAGAGCAAAGAGGAATTTAAACATATAATTGTAGTTCATTACATAACGAAGGACTCCATGGAGGCTCACAAACCTGGAGACATCATTAATATGCATGAGATAAGCAATGAGAATAATCTGCTTGCATAATGCAAGAATTTCACACTATCCTTCTGTGAACGTGTTTGGGGTGCTAAAACACGTGCCGGTACGTTAAACAACATCATCGTAAACAATGGGAAATTATTCTTTGCTTGGCACTTTAGAAGGGGCCTGAATACATAGTAAAGCGCATTAGTTGGGCTGTAAAAAGGCATTTTTAGTTGGGCTGTACAAAGGCATTGCATGTTTAGTGGGGCGGCAGCTACAGGAAGCCAATTGGGACATTTGAGCAGATGTTGTGTTATTGAGCCATGTACTCTCTTGATGCAACAGCTGTTTCTTCAAAGCATGAAATCAAAATAAACCCTTTACATTAATTATGCATGTACCTGGTGTTACACTTCAACTCTTCAGTCATGTAGGATGCATGGGTTAATATTAATGTTACCTGCTCACCATTAGTGGTTTAAGGATAATGTTAAGAAATAGCTAACAGGATGGAGGGCGGGGCCGGATCGTGATTTTACACACCCGGTCCCTTATCAGGCTAATTGAGCCTCCGAGAGGGATAAATTGGTCACCGAACGCGAGGGGTGAAGGGGCTCCTAGCCGACTGCCTGGAGCGGTCAGGGCCACTGCCAGGGGCGGCGGAGACCCCTACCAGCCGCTGAAACGCGGCGGGGTCTGGGACCGTGAGCGGGGAGGGGCTCACTGCCGAAAGCCTGGGACCCCTTCTGTTCCCCGAGAATGAGGCGGGCATTCCATCTGCCAGGGGCTGGAGGACTGCATCCGATCCGCCCGGGGAGGCGCGGCTGTCGTCCGTTTGAGGAGTGGCTACGGCGTATCGGAGAACTGGCGAGTAAGTGTTTTTTTTTAACCTCTCTCTCTGTCTCTCTCTCTCTCTCACTGCCACTCCGCGTTGGCCTTTTCCCTCTCTTTTAAATTTGACAGTGTTTTTGAGGGGGTACAACACTATTACAGGAAGTACCCCCCCCCCCCCCCCCCCACCCCCTATTTTTATTATTTTTGTTCCCCTCCACCTGTCCCCTCCCAGATTCAGGAAGGTGGGGATGTCCTGCCAGTAGATGGCGCTTCGGGCACGCCCTCCCCCAGGGAAAGAGAGGGGGCTTAACCAGAATACATGGCTCAAGAGAACGAGCGAGGAATGTGACAGGGCGGAGGGCGGGGTCGTGATTCCACACACCCGGTCCCTTATCAGACTAATCAAGCCTCTGAGAGGGATAAAGGCCGACTGCGGACGGGGGCGTTTACAGGCAGCTGTCCGTCATGTGTGTGTTTGTGTCTTTTTGGTTCAGATTACCATTAAAATATCATTTATATTGTCAAGCCGGTTCAGGACTCCTTTACACTCAGAGGTGTAGTGGTAAAAAAAGAGGTGGGTAAACTATAAATTCTGGTGGACCACGACGTGGTCACCCGGTAAGGTGGGCCACTGCCTACCGGTGTATGTGTATCCTGATGACATCGCTATAGGCTATCATTTGATGCACTTCCAAGGGTATCACTGGTTGTTCCCTCATCATAGGTCACACAATCACTATTCAATTCATACATTCATTTAAGTTCTTGTTAAAGAGACTCAAGAAGGAATAATATGGTTGAAATCTATAAAGTTTACTAAATGACAAAACAGAGAGAACTAAAATATTTAGTATTCCCAAAAGCCCAGGAGGATGACGTCCTCAAATGTCTCGTTTTGTCCACAACTCACATTTAACAAGCTGGAATCAAAGAATTTTTTACTTTTGTCTTAATCGATTATCAAAATAGTTGTCGATTACAGTTTTTTCCAATTGCTAATGTAGCAGGTGCAGATTAACGACAGAAGGATGAATCTGCCATTATAATATGATAATTTAGTGAGTGTTCAAGCAACGGAGAAAATGAAATAAAGTTTTAATTTGTCATGCTTGGTTTGTTCCGATCAGAGCATGTGCGGAGAGCGTATTTCTGAATATTCCGCTCCGCTCGCTCATTACGCTCATGGTCGCGCGCTCAACCCAGAATACTGGTTCAAAAATATGTAGAATAAGGGCTGCCTGCCTCCGACTAAAGTTTTTTTTCTAATTGACTAGTAGTTGTTCATTTTAGCCATTAGTGGACAAATCGCCCCTATATTAATTTAATTACTTAAATAGGCTATACAGGATGGATGAGCGTTAACGCAGCCTAATAGAGCCGCACTCCAGCGCACGCCCGCACGCATAAAGCTTGCCACAAAGAACAGCCGAAAGTAATTATTAATGTGTCAAAAATAGCAAGGAGACATTTAATTGTTTATTAATAAACTGGTGTTTTCTGTGTCGCTGCAAAGATGAAGTTGACGATGCGGACTCGCCATGAATGCCAGAGAGAAATGCACATTTGATTACATAATCAGAGAATAGCCTATTTCTTTTCGTTTTGAATAGTTTCGTTTAATAGTAAAACATTTCAAGCTTTTTATAATAGATAGCCATAGCCTATATTTCTCAAATCTGTGAGGCACAAGCTTCAGCGCCCTCCAGTTCACATGCAATGCAAGTGATCGCCGGCGCCTTACATTGTCTGCTATATATTTGCTTCTTATTTATTAAATAGCCTACAGGCAGTTGGTTGATAAAACATTGATCAAAATTAAGATACAATTTATACAAAACGAAAATCTTTTACAAATATTTATTCCACAAAACAAAACTCAATGAAGTGTTCAAAAACGATGTCTTATGTATACTTTGGGCTAGTGACTGATGAATCGATGCAGTCTGCTGCTTGCTGGCTACGCAAGAGATTGGTCAACACTGACAGTAATGCAGCGCAATATGAAAGACTTCGTCTTGGGTTTAACAACCTATGAAACTAATAATGAACAATATAAAACTAAAACGGCATAAGCTTAATTTAAAATGGCTTAGGAACTATAGGCTATTTAGAGGAGGATAAACGCAATTTAGAGGAGGATAAATGCACTTTGGAGGTGGGTAAACGCTATTTCCGAATTTTAGGAGGTGCGTAAACGGCGTTTACGTGCGTTTAGCCTCCACTACATCCCTGTTTACACTGCTCTAAAAGTGCTAAACACACAAGCCCATTTTATATCGTCCGCAAAGTCATCATGATTATATCGTGAATGTTCGATATATGGCCCAGCCCTAGTATCAAGAGCACATGATGTCAAACCTGTGCCATAGGTGTCATATTTCATTTGAGAGCCTTTAGGAAGATTTTCAGTGAATAACAGCTTAAATATCAGCCTGTTCCTCACACAAAGCTAAAGTAACGCACAAGACAAATTGACTACTTTTATAAAAAAATTAATTAAAAAAAATATTTTTTGTGTTGCAATTTTTGGAGCTTGACGAAGATAGTCACTATGAACTGTCATCATATGCAAAAGAGCAGCGTGAGGTTTATTATTTAAAAAAACAGCATATAGGTTTGGAACGACATAAGGGTGAGCAAATAATGGCATAATATTTTTTATATGAATTAGCAATAAATATGTTGTACACATGATGTTCTAATATTTGTCTTTTAAACGTGACACAGTGACACTTGGAGGAGTTTAAGATGGGGGCAGATACACACAATAAATATTTCAGGTGTCGTTCTCATTGTAGAAATGCAATATTAATGCGATTTGAATAATCTTAGACAGCTGCATGTGGGCAGATGGGAAGATACATGGACGTGTAATCAAACTCTGTGGTCAAGCGTGTCACAACCACCTCCGTCCCGCCAGGCTTGAAATAAACCCGCAGGACAGTTGTGATCATTCTGTAATTAAAGTCACAGGCATTTAGTATAGAGTTATATATATATTTATAATTTGTATTACTTGTATTATCATCACAGAGTATATCAACATAGAGACTAAATAACACCAGTAATGAGAATTAGATTTTTTGTTGCATTAATGAGAAATTTGGGGGAAAATGAGGTAAGTTGGCATTTAAATAATGTTGCAATGCAAAAATAGGTTTTATTTTCTTTAAGCAAAATGTAACGTCTCATTTTCCTTTTGATTTTGGGGTTAAAGGAGACATATTATGCCCCTTTCTACAAGATGTAAAATAAGTCTCCGGTGTCTCCAGAATGTGTGTGAAGTTTCAGCTCATAATACCCCACGGATCATTTATTATATCATGTTATAAACGCCTCTTTTTGGGTGGAATCAAAAACACACTGATTATGTGTGTGTGTGTCTCTTTAAATGCAAATGAGCTGCTGCTGCACCCCGCCCCCTTTCCAGAAGAGGGCTGTACCTTTACAGCTCGTGCTATGACGCTTACGTTTTTACAGTTGTTTTAAGGTTTTAGGGTCTGTTGACATTTCATCGTCATGGTAACAAAGTTGATGTATTGTTGTTTGCACAGGTTGTGGACGGCCGCCTGTGACACATAAGGTTCATTCTCCTTTTATTCTGAGGTCTAAATAAATAACTTCTCTTCATCTAATGCACACAAGCTGCAAGCGGCTGGCCAATACATAAGCGCTGACAACTTAATTAGTGCAAACATTAGCGAGAGAGAGAGAGACGTGAGATAGAGACGGGTAAATAATGATGTAGAGACGGGCCGCCGCACACAGACATGGGTATCCCGCGAGGACAGACTGTGCTCCCAATGCATCCTGGGAGTGATTGAGACAGAACTGCACTTCCTCACTGAATGCCCAAAATACCAACCAATTACAAACAAATATTACCCCAAAATTAACAACATATGTCCAGATTTCAATGACTGCACCCCGACACAAAAAATGTGTTTTATTCTGGGGGAAAAAGAGGAATGTGCAAATATAGCTGCAAGATTTGTAGTATCCTGTAGAAACCTGCGGGACAACCAGAACTCAACCAATAACAACACATGATGTATCGATGACCCCTGACCCCAATCCCCTCCCCCTGTTACTGACCCGATATGTTGCACTAATGTTATTTCTTTATATTTATTATTGTTGTCATGTCCTAGTTTAGTTCCTGTTTTGTTTTTCTATGTAATTACTTTGGCAATACAAAATGTCTTTGTCATGCCAATAAAGCTCGTGAAATTGAAATTGAAATTGAGAGAGAGAGAGAGAGAGAGAGAGAGACTTTAACACTGACTCTATCAGCCACAGAACAGCATAAACAGAGACAGAGAGAATGAATGTGAAACAGTGTCGTTTTCCATCGAGAGAGATGACGAATATGTGATCTTAACAATAAAACAAACTGCAAGTTAGTTATAAACCTCAGAATAAAAATATAAGACTGGTTAGTATCTGTGTGTGTGTGTGTGTGTGTGTGTGTGTGTGTGTGAGAGAGTGTGTGTATGTGTGAGTGAGTGTGTGTGCGTGTGTGCGTGTGCGTGTGTGAGTGAGTGAGTGTGTGTGTGTGAATACATGAATATGTCTCATGTGCATCAGAAAACAGTAAGAGAGCCTGAATTCTTTGTGATCTGAGGAATGATCAGGACACTGAAGTAATGAATACAGAGAGAAAACTGAGAAGATATAAAGAGGAAAGTATTTCAAAGGGGCATGTTTTCATGCTGTGTATGTTGCATCATGTTAGTCGCAGTTTCTTGCACCACAAACCATCTTAATGTAATTTTCAACATTTACAATTAAAGGAATTATTTACCCAATCCCAGCTGCAGCTCTCAAATCTCATTCATGCTTGTGTTCAATTCAGATATAGTGCCTTTATACGTGTTGTGCCAGGCTTGAGATCATCGACACCATACGTCACAGTTCTCGTGCTTAACGTGACTGATCGCGACACTAAACACAACTGCAAATGAGATTTGAGAGTGAAAGATTGAAAAAGGCTCCTTTTTGGAGTTTTGCAGTAAAAAACATCGCCTTGAAAGAAAATAAGCATTAACCGTTTAGTTTTAATATGTAAGAATTGTATAATAGAATGCTTAATGTAATGGGAGGATTAAACATGCCCATATTTATCCACCATCAAGTTGGATACGCAATCGCCCGCATGCGGTAGTGACGTCACTCTGCTTACATTTAATATATAATTTACCGTTTATAAATGTAATTAATGTTAACAAATCATACATCTTTTCAAAGGTCTAAGGGTTCAACATTGATATCCGATCTCTGTTTCAGGATAGCAATGCTCTAGAAACAGCAATTGAGTTATTTGTGCAGGAGTACAAATGAAAACATATCAAAACGGGACTTTTATTATGAAAACATGCAATATCAAAACGGGAATTTTATTATGAAAACATGCAATATCAAAACGGGACTTTTATTATGAAAACACGCAATATCAAAACGGGACTTTTATTATGAAAACATGCCATATCAAAACGGGACTTTTATTATTGAAAACATGCAATATCAAAACGGGACTTTTATTATAAAAACACGCAATATCAAAAAGGGACTTTTATTATGGAAACACGCAATATCAAAACAGGACTTTTATTATGAAAACACGCAATATCAAAACGGGACTTTTATTATGAAAACATGCAATATCAAAACGGGAATTTTATTATGAAAATACGCAATATCAAAACGGGACTTTTATTATGGAAACACGCAATATCAAAACGGGACTTTTATTATGAAAACACACAATATCAAAACGGGACTTTTATTATGAAAACACACAATATCAAAACGGGAATTTTATTGTGAAAACATGCGATATCAAAACGGGACTTTTATTATGAAAGCACGATCGCCAGATGAATCCAGTTCAACACACTTGAGTCAATCGTCCATGACAAGCGTTCATTGATAAACATCCGATCGCACTTTTTGTCCATAAAAGTGATAAATGTGAGAAATATTGATATATTCTCCATTGTTTACATGAGATCTCGCCTTCATCATCATCTTCATCAAACTGCAATCTGAGCCGCATTCATGTTGTAAAACTGTATATGATCTTATATATTAGAGTCTCATAAACAAAACCAGCGTCTACAAAGTCTCTTTATAAAAATGTGGCGTAGTTTTATTCATAAAAGTCGAGCAGTGCGGTCAGATTTAGTGTCGTCTTGAGAGGCGGAGCTTAATTTGACTCTGAACACTTCCAGAGATTTTCCAGAGATTAAAGCTGCAGGAACCTCATTTATTATTCCATCATCTTCAGATTAGAAACGTCACTTCTTTAGACTCGTGACTTTGAGGACATTGTATTTCTGGGGTGTCTTGACACTTTTATTATTGTATTTTTATATTATAAAAACATGTTCATCACAAAATATTTCCATTACTATAAACTTCAGCTTCTCTAACTTTAATAAATAACAACAAATATTAATTCTGGGGAAATAAAGCCCAAAGTGTCTCTTTCAAAAGATACGACAACTGTGTCCGTACTCCAAAGGGTCCCGTAAATACAACCATTTCAGTTCAGGTCATTTTCATGCTTTGTGCTCAGAAAGGGGGCGTGTATCAACAGGTTAAAGGAATATTACAGGTTCAGTACAAATTAATCTCAATTGACAGTATTTGTGGCTTAATATTGATTACCACAACAATATATTTTGACTCGTCCCTACTTTTCCTTAAAAAAAACACAAATGTGTGTTCCAGTGAGACACTTCCAATGCAAGTCAATGGGGTTTAATCTGTGTGTGTGTGTGTGTGTGTTCCAGTGTGACACTTCCAATGCAAGTCAATGGGGTTTAATCTGTAAACATTCAAATACTCACTGTTTCAAAAGTATAGACACAAGACATAAACAATATGTGTGTTAACATGATTTTACTGTCATAAAATCACTTATTAATCACATCTGTGGAAAAATGTAGACAATTTTATATGTAGGAAATTATATCATGGAATTAGCTGCGTTCAACCACCCTTATAAGAAAGTTAAATGACAAATGATCAGATTAGAAATCTGAATAAGAATTCTCCACCATTAAATATGTAACACAACAGGCTTGTTGTATCTGCTCACAATTTATATGTAAGGAATTATCTTAATAAGGGAATTATGATTAATTCACAGATCTATTAAAAATCAATTGACGAGATTAGTTATCAAAATATACCACAGTCAAGTGCTCTTTGAATACAAACAAGACTTTATTTCTACAACATAAAACTGAACTAACACATAGACAAACATAAAACATGTTGGTGAGTGAGCTGTAACAGAAGGTGAATGGAAATTATCTGTACAGAGAAAATCGAACTTTATGTAATCTATAGACCATGCCCTGGTCCATTGACACTTCATTTAGCATACCTCGATTTGCAATTGGGTTACCCGAAATATTTAAATAAAACACTTGCACTTTCTAGCAAAAGTCTGGAGATGTACTTGCGTTGCTTTGGCACTTTGGCTGGGTCAGTAGAAAGTTCTGGTTGTTCCATTGATGTTTTGGATCTCTGTTAAGATCGTGGATACGGGAGTGATGGTCTTTGAAGCGAGGCCTCCCACAAGAGAGACTCTTTTCGGAACTTTGCATTCCGAGTTTTCCCTGAACTCTACAATGTGAGGAACTTGAGCAGAGGGGTGCTAAATCTAAGCCAGCTGAAGAAGGGCTAAGAGCCACGAGGGAAGTGAACAAGCAAGAAGAAGAAGTGTGTTCGTCCGAGGTGGGGAGGTTTTGTTGGCCGCAAGTTGGCCGCACCCCAAAGGTGTCTTGAGCCAATCAGAAGTGTCTTTTCAGATAACATTTGATCATCTCTCTGTCCCTCATTCTGAAGGTGATTAATTATCTTTTGTGTAAAGGCCTCTTAAAAGTACATGTTTTATTAATGGTCTTTTAAATCATGGATACAACTGAATATATAAACAATTAATTAGCATGGGGGGTCTGGGTATCTCAGCGGGTAAAGACACTGACTTTCACACCTGGAGTCGTGAGTTTGAATCCCAGGGCGTGCTGAGTGACTCCAGCCAGGTCTCCTAAGCAACCAAATTGGCCCGGTTGCTAGGGAGGGTAGAGTCACATGGGGTAACCTCCTCGTGGTCGCTATAATGTGGTCCTCGCTCTCGGTGGGGTGTGTGGCAAGGTGTGCGTGGATGCCACAGAGAATAGAGTGAAGCCTCCACATGCGCTACGTCTCCGCGGTAACGCGCTCAACAAGTCGCATGACAAGATGTGCAGGTTGACGGTCTCAAACATGGAGGCAACTGAGATTCGTCCTCCGCCACCTGGATTGAGGCAAGTCACTACAACACCGCAAGGATTTAGGGTGCATTGGGAATTCCAAATTGGGGAAAAAAAGGTTATTAAAAAACAATTAACATAAACATTCCTGAAATGCAGAAAGAATCTCAACGATAGTAAACAGGATGTGCTTATCATGAATAGTTACCATTCTAGTAATATGACATGAATAAAACAAGTTTAAAGATTATAATCATCAAGTTTTCAGTTAGAAAAGTGAGTACAGGTCATAACATCATTTTCAGAATGATCTAGCAAGGCTAGGTATTGTGTACATTTTGGTACAAAAAGGTAGATTCTGTGCATTTTAGGGATTTAAATCAAAGTTTTGTGACTGTGTGGAATGTTCATGGATTATGTTAATATATCCTGATATGTGTACATCTGAAGTTATGAGCAGAGCATTAGTTTTGTGTCCTGCTAAAAAGAGTTCAACGGTTCAGATCCAGTGAGAGTCTGTTCAATCTCTCTTTCTTGAACAATGAGGATAGACATGTGAGGACTCTACTGACCATCACCTCTGTCCTTTATTGGTTAGGGTCTCCTTACTGAGATGGCTGTATCAGTCATGTGACGACTATTATCATGAGGAGGGATGAAGAGGAGGGGTCTTGATGCATCCACAGACCTCAAGGTTTTCAAGGCAGTTATCATTAGCTAGATGCAGGTTTAACTCAGACTTCTTGGTGCCAACAACAGAAGAGTCTTTAATTTATGGATCTGAGGAATTTCCAGTGTGACTGCTGGCATCTATGTCTTAGTTTTAATAACTTGAAATTAAATATCAGTGTAAATACTTATGTATTTTAAGTCGTTCAGCATAGCGATTGTTAATTCTTCTGCCCATAAGATCCTACAAAGAAATGCTCATTTT
Source organism: Moxostoma hubbsi (assembly GCA_032164185.1). NCBI lineage: Eukaryota > Metazoa > Chordata > Actinopteri > Cypriniformes > Catostomidae > Moxostoma > Moxostoma hubbsi. Next base: position 921,245 of record JAVLUX010000004.1, read on the forward strand.
GGCTTGGTAGGAAGTTTTGAGTTCTGACAGTTACAGTACATGTGCATTGAACTCTTATCGAAAAAAATGAAGAGGACGAGAATGAACAAGGCTTGCTGACATTTGACCACTCTCGTACCTCTGTCAAGCACCATGAGAGAGTTTATCTAACACTCTAACGTACCTCAGATCTTCCCCCGCGGCATCTCTGTGAATTGATCAACCTCTGACCTGAGAGCAAAAGACATCATCCATCTATCTGCCCCCTTATACTGTGCTGGACACACACACACGGATAGAGCGAGCTGTGTTAGCAGCAGCCCTGCGGCTCTTCAGTGTTGTTCAAGAAAGAATGTGTGGGCAGGGGTGGATTGGGAAGAGAAATCAGCCTGGGATTTTACATAGCAACTGGGCCAAAAGTTGTTGGGGGGGGGTTACATATCGCTGTCCCCTTCGGCATATCATGGTGCCATTTTTTTGGTCTGTTCTGCCTAACGCGGCAGCTCATTTCAGCTTATCGTGGCCCATTCGGCCCGTTTCACAGTCTCGCCCATCGGCCCCAAAGTGTATCGGCCCACTGGGAAAATGGCGGTATGCCAGATTACCAATCCAGCCCTGTGTGTGGGTGTGTAGCAACACTTACCTACATCAATACAGTAAAGGGTTGTGCAACATTAGCCGCATATTTCAGTGCAAAACACTGCGTAGTGTTCACCAGCCACGTGAAATGTGGTTTAAACAGCTTTGCAATGTATTTAAATTATTTGACACTGCTCAGGAATATGCTGACAACTACCAAAAAAAATCAGACAATGCAATAAACAATTTACATGAGATTTGAAAGCATTGGGTTTCTGTGCTTTTGATGTCAAAATGTTAATAGTCATGCACACAACACTTGTGCACATTGGATAAGCTGGTAGCAAATCAGGGTAACATGCAAAAAAAATTTTTTTGCAAAACCATTTATAATCTTACCCCAATAAAAGAAAAGCAGTTTAGGCTTTTACACAACATGTACAGGGCTCCATTCCAGACTGTGACTAAATGGTCGCATTTTGACCAAATCTCTTTGATTATGAAAGAGCTCTATAAGTTACCAAATAAGTTAGCTAGTTATAAGTTAGCTGTATGGAGTGGTGGTGGTGTAGTGGGCTAAAGCACATAACTGGTAATCAGAAGGTTGCTGGTTTGATCCCCACAGTCACCACCATTGTGTCCTTGAGTAAGACACTTAACTCCAGGTTGCTCCGGGGGGATTGTCCCTGTAATAAGTGCACTGTAAGTCACTTTGGATAAAAGCGTCTGCCAAATGCATAAATGTAAATAAGTGGAATGAAACGATGCTAGCCGCTAGCTCAATGGGTTATCGGCACAGCTCAATGGACCAAACAGCATAAGTGAAGAGCAGAACATTATAAACTGTGCTGTGAGAACCATTGAGAAGTGAGACGTGAAACATATTTTAATTTGGCACTGCTCATTTTACAGCATTTGTATCGTAATGTAGATTACCACAAAAATATCGAGCACAAATGTGTGTTCCATTGAGACTTACAATGGAAGTCAATGGGGTTTAATCCATTAAAATACTCACTGTTTCAAAAGTATAGACACAAGACATAAACAATATGTGTGTTAACATGTTTTTTTGTGATATAAACACTTACTAACCTTTACTAACTTCGTTGCTATGACAACATAACGCCATAAACCCTAAAACGACCATAAAAATGACGATTTATACAACTTTACAGCTAAAAAAATAGACACGTTTTAACAGAAGAATTAATGTAAGTACTTCTAATGAATCAAATTCACATTTCTGCCTTTAATCCCTCCACAAATTGGCCCCATTGACTTCCATTGTAAGTGCCTCACTGTAACCTCAATTATTTAATTTCTTAAGAAAATTAGGTATGAGTTGAAATACATTTTTGCAGTAATCAACATTATGCCACAAATACTGTTGATAGAGATTAACTTGAATTGATCTTGGAATGTTCCTCTGATACCCCTATCAAAAAGTGTTGTTATTAAACTAGTTTAAAACAAGGAACAAGGCGACGCTGCCAGGCATGGGAGCAGGCCGTGCCAGCCGTGCCTTTTCTCTCTCTATGTTTCTTGCATAGAGCTAAAGCGGCTGGGGCCCTCATACGCATCGAGGAAGGTGATCTTTCCCAATTCCTATTCTTTCACAACGTCGAAGTGAGTGACAGACGGGGAACCACTGCTAACCCAGAAGAACATTAAGGCTCGTCTGAATTTTGCTAAAACGCACCTTGATGTTCCTCAAAGCTTTTGGGAGAATGTTCTGTAGACTTGGAGTGGAAAGTTGAACTGTTTGGAAGACAGGGGTCCCATTACATCTGGCATCAATCAAACATGAGTTCTGCTCTCTACCTGAAAATCCTAAAGGAGAACGTCCCATCATCAGTGTTGTGAAAGACTGATCACCAGTTATCGGAAGCATTTGGTGGCAGTTGTTGCTGTTAAAAGTGGCACAACCAGCTATTAAGTTTAAGGGGGCAGTTAGTTTTTCACATGGGTGATATTGGTGTTGGATATAATCGGATGTCAAAATATTAATTCATAAAATCGCCCAGCCCTAATTGGTTGAGAAATTAAATAGAATTTATAATGGCAGTTATTTGTGCAATACAGTAATAATAATAATATCTCATCTATAATATTTTTATCAGTTTCTGTCCTTCTTTTCGACCACCTTTGCTGTGGTTTTATGATGTGTGTTTGGCACTTTTGGAGTCACTTTCATTGCACTTTTATTACATTGAAAAAAACACCTTCTGTATTTTAGCAAACAGACACGTGTTATGGGCGTACATACACCCTGCCAACCTCCGCAAGGCAAAATACTGTACATTAAAGAAACAATTAAACATTTAATACAAGACGAGGTGACATTTTGCACGCCCTCTGCACATTACCCAAGCTCCTTTTTCTGCCAACGAAGCGCTTGAATGTTAGGACCCATTTTATAGCTCAGTACGGGAACACAGCCAAGGATTCTGGGAAACAATCTGTATGGCAAGCGTAATGAAGACACAGATAAATCCAGCAAAGTGGGAAAGGAGAGAGAGCTCCAGTGAAGAGTAGATCTGGTCGTTTGAAGCCAGATTGGAAACAGAGATAATTTGGGAACGAAGGGTATTTTAAATGACAGTTCACCAGTTCACGTGTTCGTATAATGTGAAAAAGGAAAGAGAACGATAGGTTTGGACATAAACGTGAGACATAGTTTGAGATTAAAGTGCCTAAATGGCTATTACCATGAGGTAAGAGCTGTTTAGTCATGACGTCATTATGTAGGCATTATGAGGTCAATAACCTTATTGCAATGGGTATAAAAGACTGCTTTTTATTCTATATGTGGATGATCGGACACGTCAGTAACCACCGAAGACCATTTTTGAGCCAGCAAAAACCCTTCAGTGGAGAATGAATGTGATTATTTTCTTCTACAACCAAACTGTGTTGAACTCTATTCTGAAAACCCATTAGAATTCAAAAGGAAACCCATGGCCCACAAATACCAATTCTCACTATAGTGTTGCAAGTGACTGTTTATGTACACCTAGCGCTGCGACTGGTGGAATTGCACAGACAGGAAGTGAGGGAGGTGCTTCTGTCATCTTCAACTTCAATTTCCCCCTTTTGAAAGTGTCAACAAGCCCCAAACCTCTTCTGTAAGGGAGCGATTTGCCAGTTGAGCGGCTGAAGAAAATCAAGAATGCTGACTTGAAGTCATTCCTTCAGGCGTGATTGGGTTTAGTAATGGTTTATTGCATGAAAATAAACACAGCGTGCTATAAACAGATACTTGCTTAGCATCTATTCCCTTCTGCACTGTATATTGGGGATGACTATATAAATGTCCTCTGGTTCCAGTGTGATGGCTCTTCTGTCAAATCCAGGCTTCGGGTGGCTTTCCTAAAGATGGCCACTCTCTTTCTAGCCCTGCCTTTCATACCATACCACAACGTCCTGGCCATGGATTACTCTTAAACCAGGCTTCAGTTATCCTATCCTCTGCTAATACCTGACACTGTGCAGGGACATTGCGGGGCTGGAGATTTAGGAGCCATAGAGACCAGTAACAGCTGCTGCTTTTTAAGGATGGGGCACGACAGATTACCAAATGTGTGCTCAGATGTAACACTAAACTAAATGTTCCAACTTACTTCAACTGTATCTCTGAGCAGTCTGTACATGATAAAACAGCTTTGTTTTAAAATGCCAAATGCCGCCAGTGACGTACATACAGTCATCATAGAGAGAGCGAGCTTCCTGTCACTGATTAAAAACCCACTGTCCAACAAATGTTCCAATGCTTTTTCTAATACAAATAGAGAAAATATGTTGTAAACATTTCTGTCACGGTCTGTTTTTATGCGTCATAATTGTTTTAATTTTATTAGTACATTCTGGGGGCATTGCATCTATCATAATGGCATATGCATGACAGTGGATAGACTTAATGATATTTTTGACTCCCCAAGCGCAAGTCTGGTGAAACCAAGTATTCTTGTGTGATGATTGACCTGTCAATCAACCGCTGCATTAAAACAAGATTTTTTAAATTACGTTTTAAGTACGTTTGCTGCATCGGAAAATGCAAAAGTATCTCAGCGATTATTGACGCTGTCTACCACCCCTGGAGTCATGAGTTTGGACCAAATTGGCCCGGTTGCTAGGGAGGGTAGAGTCACATGGGGTAACCAAATTGTCCAGGTTGCTAGGGAGGGTAGAGCCACATGGGGTAACCAAATTGTCCAGGTTGCTAGGGAGGGTAGAGCCACATGGGGTAACAAAATTGGCCCGGTTGCTAGGGAGGGTAGAGTCACATGGGGTAACCAAATTGGCCCGGTTGCTAGGGAGGGTAGAGTCACATGGGGTAACCAAATTGGCCCGGTTGCTAGGGAGGGTGGAGTCACATGGGGTAACCAAATTGGCCCGGTTGCTAGGGAGGGTAGAGTCACATGAGGTAACCAAATTGGCCCGGTTGCTATGGAGGGTAGAGTCACATGGGGTGACCAAATTGGCCCGGTTGCTATGGAGGGTAGAGTCACATGGGGTAACCAAATTGGCCCGGTTGCTATGGAGGGTGGAGTCACATGGGGTAACCAAATTGGCCCGGTTGCTATGGAGGGTAGTGTCACATGGGGTAACCAAATTGGCCCGGTTGCTATGGAGGGTGGAGTCACATGGGGTAACCAAATTGGCCCGGTTGCTATGGAGGGTGGAGTCACATGGGGTAACCAAATTGGCCCGGTTGCTATGGATGGTAGTGTCACATGGGGTAACCAAATTGGCCCTGTTGCTAGGGAGGGTAGAGTCACATGGGGTAACCTCCTTGTGTTCGCTATAATGTGGTTCACGATCTCGGTGGGGCGTGTGGCGAGTTAAGCATGGATGCCGCAGATAATAGCGTTAAGACTCCACACGTGCTACGTCTCCGCGGTAACGCGCTCAACAAGCCATGATAAAGTGTGTGGATTGACTGAGATTCGTCCTCCGTCACCCGGATTGAGGACAGAGCGCATTGGGAATTGGGCTTTCCAAATTAGGGAGAAAAAAGGAGAAAAAAAATGCAAAACTCAACTTAAGCGAACATGCAGCTGCGTGTGTCTCTCTCTCTCGAACCGGTGTCTCCGGCCGCCCCTTATCCTGCTTTTTTCTCTGCGCATGCGTAAACCTTCACAAAAGCTTACTGGGATAACTCCGTCGAATTGATCCCCAATCCTTGATTTTGTTCTTTCACATTTGTTCATAAACCTAAATTTTAAACTTTACAAACGTGTGAACATATCTCCGATACTACTCTTCATAAAAAAACAATCAGATTTCTTTGATATCGCTACTTATATCCAACTTTCCGAACTTCCGCTACTAGTCTTAGCCCGCTAGCACTGCACGCGTGGTCTCTCGCCTATCGATCGTCTTACTTACACCTGTATAACTGAAAGCTATAATTCGCCATTATAGCACATCTGCTATAATGGCGAATATAGCGGATGTGTGTCTAACGCTACCTCTGTGTGCAGGTGAAGACACCTTTGAACTACATTCGGTGCAGTTGAGGCTCGAATCTGTCGAGAGGCAGATCCACGACCTGCTAGAGAGACAGGCCGAGCTGCGAAATCGGCGGTCCGCGCTTGAAACATCACGTGCCGATGCTCACAGGTCAGTGGTTAATAATTTTTTGACTTCGACCTCGTCTACTCCGTGTGTTTCTCTGCACAGGTCCCGAACAACCAGGACGCGATCATCCCTGGCTTCATTCACTCCGGCACGACACATCACCACGGACCCTGGGTGATTCCATGGCAGAAGACGCGAGCCAGGACCAGACCAAGGACCTCCCCGCCCCTCCCGGCTTTCGAGATCTCCACCCGGAACCGCTTCTCACCTCTTCGCGAGTCGGAGCGTGATGACGCCGTGATCATCGGCGATTCCACCGTCCGTCATGTCCGCGCTATCTCTGGCAAAGGTAAGGTGCGCACTCACTGCTTTCCTGGTGCTTGTGTTCTTGATGTCTCTACGCAGGTTCACGAGATCCTGAATGGTGACGAGCGTGTCGGAGCTGTCATGCTGCACGTGGGAACGAACGACACCAGGCTGCGGAAGACGGAGGTACTGAAGGAGGACTACAGGAGCCTGATCGAGTCGGTACGCAGCACTTCGCCAGAAACAACGATCGTCGTGTCTGGACCGCTTCCCACGTTACCGACTAGGACAAGAAAGGTTCAGTAGATTATTTGCTCTAAATGAATGGTTAATGTCATGGTGTAATGAACAGAGACTGCTCTTTGTTAATAATTGGAATCTGTTTTGGGAGCGACCTAGGCTCTTCCGTCCTGATGGCCTTCACCCCAGCAGAGTCGGAGCGGCTGTTCTGTCGGACAACATCTCCAAGACGCTACACACCATATGACTAGTAAGTCAAAGTCCAAATCACAGTATTTGCTGTCCCAACTTAATTGATATAAGTACCAATGTAGAACATTATATAGAAACTGTGTCTATTCCTCGTTTAGTAAAGCCAAACAATACATCTACTGTAGGATCTAGGAAAAATCTAATTGTAATTAAACCAGAAAATCTCAATATCAGTGAACAAAAACAATTTCTAAAGCTAGGTCTTCTAAACATTAGATCGCTCACACCTAAGGCGGTTATTGTAAATGAAATGGTCTCAGATAATAGTTTTGATGTATTTTGCCTTACTGAAACCTGGCTTAAACCAAATGATTATTTCGGTCTAAATGAGTCTACTCCGCCAGGATACTGTTATAAGCATGAGCCCCGTCTGATTGGTCGTGGCGGCGGTGTTGCAACAATCTATAGAGATATTCTTAATGTTACTCAGAAAATAGGTCACAGGTTTAATTCCTTTGAAGTACTTGTGCTAAATGTTACACTCTCAGATGTAAGAAAAAAATCCCTATTATCTGTAGCCTTGGCTACCGTATATAGACCTCCAGGGCCTTACACTGATTTCCTAAAAGAGTTTGCAGACTTTCTATCAGATCTATTGGTCAAAGTCGATAAAGCAATAATTGTTGGAGATTTTAACATACACGTAGATAACACAAATGATGCGTTAGGGGCTGCGTTTACAGATTTGTTAAACTCCTTCGGGGTCACGCAAAACATCAGTGGTCCCACTCATCGCCTAAATCATACGCTAGATTTAATTATATCATATGGAACCAATCCAACCGATATAGATATTATACCGCAAAATGATGATGTCACTGATCACTACATGGTAACTTGCATACTACGTACCACTGAAATCTGTCAGATTGCGCCACGTTATCGACCAAGCAGAACAATCCTTCCAACCACAATATATAGATTCTCAAATAGCTTACCTGATCTATCTCAGCTGCTCAGTGAACCCAAACAAACAGATGAACTAGAGGAAATGACTAGCAGTTTGAGCACCATTTTCTCTGGTACATTAGAAATTGTTGCACCAATTAGATTAAAAAAGTTTAGAGAAAAAACTAGAGCACCATGGTACAACAGTGCTACGCATGCTATCAAGAGAGAAACTCGTAACTTGGAGCGTAAATGGAAACAAACTAATTTAGAGGTCTTTAGAATCGCATGGAAAGACAGTATGTCACGTTACAAAAAGGCTCTAAAAACAGCCAGGGCTGAGCACCTCCGCAAACTAATAGAAAATAACCAAAATAATCCAAGGTTCTTATTTAACACTGTGGCTAGACTAACAAATAAACAGAGATCACCTGAGCAAAATATTCCTTTACAGTTTAGTAGTAATGATTTTATGAATTTCTTCACTGAGAAAATAGAAAACATCAGAAACACAATTGTAAACACAACTGTTAATGTACAATCTTTTATGGTGTCTTATGATTCAGCCTCAATTATCGCCCCTCAAGAACAACTACACCGCTTTACAACTATAGGACAGGAAGAGCTAAATAAACTTATCATTGCATCTAAAACAACAACATGTTTACTAGATCCAATACCCACTAAACTACTGAAAGAAGTGTTACCTGTAGTGGAAGAGCCTCTTCTCAATATTATTAACTCGTCTTTATTTTTAGGTCATGTTCCAAGAATATTTAAGCTGGCAGTTATAAAACCTCTCATTAAGAAACCACAATTAGATCCAAATAACCTAGCAAATTACAGACCCATCTCAAATCTTCCATTTATGTCTAAAATATTAGAAAAAGTTGTGTCCGCTCAATTGTGCTCTTTCTTGCAAGAAAATGATATCTATGAAAAATTTCAGTCAGGATTCAGACCGCATCATAGCACAGAAACTGCGCTAGTTAAAATTACAAATGATTTACTTTTAGCTTCTGACCAAGGCTGCATCTCAATATTAGTTCTACTCGATCTTAGCGCTGCGTTCGACACTATAGATCATAAAATACTCTTGGATCGACTACAAAACTACACTGGTGTTCAGGGACAGGCATTAAGCTGGTTTAGATCGTACTTATCAGACCGTTACCATTTTGTCTGTTTAAATGGGGAAAAATCGAAGATAACGTCAGTAGACTATGGAGTGCCACAAGGATCTGTGTTAGGCCCTCTATTATTCTCAATATATATGCTACCACTTGGTAAAATTATAAGAAAACATGGAATTAATTTCCACTGTTATGCTGATGACACTCAATTATATATCTCATCACGACCAGATGAAAACACTAACTTATCTAACTTGACAGAGTGTCTTAAAGATATAAAATGTTGGATGACGCGTAATTTCCTGTTATTAAATTCCGATAAAACGGAGGTATTACTTATTGGTTCAAAAAACTACCCACAAAATCCCTTACAATACAACTTTAATTTAGAAGGATGTCCTGTTACATTATCCACTACAGTAAAAGACCTGGGTGTTATACTAGACCGCAACTTGACTTTCGAAAATCATATTTCATCTGTTACGAGAACAGCCTTTTTCCACCTTAGAAACATTGCTAAGCTACGTAACATGCTATCCGTTTCTGATGCAGAAAAGTTAGTTCATGCATTCATGACCTCGAGACTAGATTACTGTAATGCTTTATTAGCTGGTTGCCCTGCATCCTCAATAAACAAGCTACAGTTAGTCCAAAATGCAGCCGCTAGAGTTCTTACTAGGTCAAGAAAATATGATCATATAACACCGATTTTATCATCTCTACACTGGCTACCAATTAAGTTCCGATTCAATTACAAAGTATTACTACTGACCTATAAAGCCCTAAATGGTTTATCTCCGGTGTATTTAACGGATCTTCTATCGCCATACAATCCATCGCGCTCTTTAAGATCACTAAATTCGAGGCTTCTGGTCATACCTAGGATATCTAAGTCCACTAATGGAGGGAGGGCGTTCTCACATTTAGCTCCTAAACTCTGGAATAGCCTTCCTGATATTGTTCGAGGCTCAGACTCGCTGTCCCAGTTTAAAACTAGATTAAAGACACATCTCTTTAACCAAGCATTCACATAATGCTAACTTTTTATACTACTGCTGAATCAGTTATAATGCATTAATATTATGAACATCAGCTATGCTAATTATTTCCCATCTGCTTTTCTGCTGTTATCTCGGGACGCCAGTCCCAGGGTAAATAGCGTTCGTCAGCTCCAGTTTGTATCCAGCCTCTCACGGAGACTTCAGATGCCCCATCACCATGGACTACGATCTTAAAATGGGATACATAGACTAATTATTGCCAACAAAAGCCTTCATCAGCCAAACAAGGACAATTGCATCTAAGTGAACTTCTGGAATTTAATCAAGGATGGACTTCAAAGACACTGGTCACTAATCTTGCAGTTCAAACACAATCACTGTCTAAATACTGACCCTTAGCACTTAATAAGTTTAATAATTTTTTTAATCATGTTTTTTAACTATAAATAATTCTTATTTACATTATTCATGATGTTAGCCAGAGGGGAACTGGCCCCCACAGTGAGTCTGGTTTCTCCCAAGGTTATTTTTCTCCATTAACCATCATCTTTTGGAGTTTTGTGTTCCTTGCCACAGTCGCCTTCGGCTTGCTCACTGGGGTTATTAATACAATTATTATTTAATTATTTTTAAACACGATAAAGAATCATATCTTATCTAATTCCACAACAAGGCTCCAAACAAAAAATCAATTAAGGAGCCACTGGCTCCTATAGGGGAAAAACAGGCGCCAAATATTTTCATTTTTAACTCCTTCCATTCCTTTTCGTCCCGCAGCTCGCTAACAGTGTAGTCTGTGGAGCATTCTTCGCAATTATGTGATCACGTGCATTTTTTATGCTCGTTACTGTCACCGTGTTTTCTAACAGTCTCTTTTTTGAAATGGTTAGTTCCTGCAATGAACTCCGTTTTCCCCGCTATTTCTTTTGATATAAACTTTTATGTATCTCGGGAAATGTAATGCAAATTTTAAAATCAAAGGGAGTAAACTTTTACTGTCGCCAATGGCGACCTTGACAGAAATTACACTCGCAAATAAATTTATTTGGTCATAAATGCGACCATTTTTAGTTGCAGTTTGGAGCCCTGCACAAGGATGATGATTTATCGACTTTATAGACATTACATTTTTATCGTCTGTTAATGCTGAACTTCTGTAAAGCTGCTTTGAAACGATGTGTGTTGTGAAGGCGCTATACAAATAAAATTGACTTGACTTGACTTTCCCGCTGATCAGATGACATACACATTAATACAAGGCAATAAACAGCACACACACATGCAGCGGGAGTATTTTCTTATTTTTTATTTGTCAAAATGACGGACAGCATTTGAAAATTTCCATCAATCATTCAAAAAATTGGTAAATGATGGATCATTTTTCGGTTAATGCAACCCCTGAGCACAACAGTCTGGTTCCCATTCATTTTTATATTTTAATTGATTAATAATGAAAACGAATAAACCTTTAAAGACCGACCTACCGTGAGATCAATGGTACTATATATGCTTATGTTGAAGATATCAGTTTGCGTTATTTCAACTGTATAAAAAATAAAACAATGTCTCTAGTAGCATCATTTCTGATGAAGAACTACACTACCCATGATCCTAGACAAAGATCCACCAATCAGAGAATTGCGGCCAAACGAAGTGCGCCAAAAGAGCTCTGCATATAGTAATAGTTTCTATTACTTTAACAAAGTTAAACCAATAGTTTTATATTTTTCCAACATTTTACATCATGCACAATGCTTCATGGGACTGTAGTTCATGCCCTTATTACAGACGTTAAGTACACAGTCTTCAAATACTTCTTTGCTTCTAATCATGTTTATGTTGACTGCAATGGGGCGAGAGAGATAGACGCTTCAATGTGACTGTGACCTATATTTACTGCTTGGCTGAATTTCGCTCTTGCAGTGAAAGAGATTCTGGAGTGAGAGACGGCGCTGAGATCAAAGCCATCTGATTAAACTTGGGCTTCACCTCAACAACAACACGTAGGCACTGTGCAGAATTTTACCTGTAATTTCAGGATTTTTGCAGCCTACTGGACATGCATTTCATCATCGCCGTCTATTATCCATCAGTGTTACCCAAACTGAGTACGTGAGGTGACAATGGGGGCATGCAAATACAATTCTGAGATTTACCTTTAATTACAATTTCATCACAGTCATAAATAACATTCAAACCCAGTTCATGTATTTCTCACTGGCAAAAATAAGTGTGTGTGCCCTCTAGTGCAGATACACCAAAATGGTGTCATAAAGGTCAGATAAACATGCAATGAAATAGCCCAATCTTATGCGGTTAAAACAAATGCATCTACTCATGCGTCGTGCGTCGCCAGCCTCGCACACTGCTTGGCAACATAGCTTGACAGCAAATGAACCCAACCTTGCTAACAGTGTCGAATGTGACATAAAAAAGCCCCTTGAGCTGACCGCGCAATTGCACAGATACTTACCCACAATGCTTGAAGTCGGCCGGCAATGATGCGCAATTCCAGGCACAGAACCGAACATTTCATTGGCTTCGTTGCACATACGGTAAATAAAGCTGATTGGTCCATGTCGAGACAGACTGCTTGATGTTGATGACTCATTGAAATAGTTACCGATTAATCGGTACCGATGGTTGCTTTTTGGAACTGTCTGTTATCAGAAACAGGAAAAAGACAATATTTTATTAGCAATAAACCTTCATCTGGTGAATCTATAGGCTATAATAAGCTTTATTTGGTAAATACTCACATATAGAGCATTGTAACATAGCCAAATCTCTGTAGTTTCAAAATAAGAGTCCCCAGTGTATTTTGGGCTTATTTAAAGTAAAAAGTCCAGCGTTATGCACCAAATCTTCATTTATCTGGTTATTATTGGGATTTTGGTTGCACAATAAATTTGATTGCACACTGGGATTTTGCAGCTTCAATGTCTCTGCCATTTATAGTAAGGAAAGATTATTATATACATTGATTAAAAAAAAACTACCGCCGATTCATCGGTTTTTCACCACCTTAGTTATCGTATCGGTGTAGCGGGAGCCAGCTGGTACATGATAGCTTTGCGGTATGTGCCGTGATGGGCAGTAGCGAAGATTCTGCTCATCACGGCGTGCCTTCTGCCCCGTCTGCTGGCAGGACATCCCCGTCTACCTGGATGAGGGAGGGGACATGGGTAGGTAAACCAAAAAAAATTTGCCAAATACACGCCGTAACGGCAATCGTGCCAAATTAACAAAACATTTTAAAAAGAGAGGGAAAGGCCAACACGGAGTGGCAGTAGAAGAGAGAGAGAGAAAAAACACTTACTCGCCTGTTCTCTGATACGCCGTAGCTTGGTCCTCGGCCACTCCTCCACCCGCCAATGGACGACAGCCGTGCCTCCCCGGGCAGATCGGAGGCAGTCCTCCGGCCCCTGGTGGACGGCACGACCAACCGCATTTTTTGGTGGATGTAGGGTCTCCCCCGCTCCTGGCAGCGGTAACCGCTCCAGGTGGTTGGTTGGGAGCCCCTCCTCCCCTAGCGGTTGGCAGCCATTCCTCCGATTCCAGGCAGCCGGTCTCCTCCGTCCTCCAGCGGATGGCCGCGGCTGTTCCTTTGGGATGGATGGTAGTGGCGAGGACTCTACTATGGCACATCCCTCCTCCTTCCCAGGTTTTGGCACCAGTGTACAGGGATTAATGGAAAGGAGGAGGCAAGAACAATATAAATAATATTTTAATTCTAAAACTGAACCAAAAAGACAAACACACACACAGAGGTGTCAGATACCTGTCCGTAAATCTCTCTCTCTCTGTCCCACTGCAGTCTACATCCACATGCAAGGTGTTTAAATGAGACACTCTGGTGTAAAACGAGTAGCTTAAGTCCTGCATGAGAGATAGTCCCAGCTGTGATACTGTCTGAAACCATTGCAATGATTAAATCAGCCAAACCCTTAACATTAAAGGAACAGTTCACTGTTTGGTTTCCTTTTGAAATGATGTAAATGGGTAGATTTAGAGAGGAGTGCATGAAACACACACACACACACACACACACAGCAAGCTTTTAGAGGCAGCTGAAGTAAAATCCAATTACATTGTTAACACAGCGGGACACTGTAGCAGACATTGAACCGGTGCTCCGTCCACCTCCCTCAGAGACCATTCAGTGCTTCTCTTAAAAACACACACTAGACCTGACGCATACACTCATATGTACACTTTCTGCCTATATAGAAACACACCACATGTTCTTTCGGCACATTATGAGCCCTCTAAAGATGCATTTATGTGTACGATAGTGAATTTAGCAGAGCAGATTAAAGTCAACAAGAAATGACATTCACTCGCCCCTGGTTGGAGCAGAACTTTTAGTCACCTGTCAGTCGTCATTTTTGAGCGGAACGTTTACACTAATGATCATCACTGATGACAGGTTTAGCCGTTGCGTACAATCTCTGTGTTTACATCACGGAGAACGCTTACATCTTTACCAAGTAAGTCAATGGGAAAATATCGGGAGTTCGGGGGCCCCCTGCTGTGAAAATCCCAGGACATCAGCAGTTACAGAAATAATCAAACCCACCCGTCTGGCACCAACAATCATCCATGCGATTATCTAATCAGCCAATCGTGTGGCAGCAGTGCAGTGCATCAAATCATGCAGAGTGGTGGTGGCGTAGTGGGCTAAAGCACATAACTGGTAATCAGAAGGTTGCTGATTTGATCCCCACAGTCACCACCATTGTGTCCTTGAGTAAGGCACTTAACTCCAGGTTGCTCCGGGGGGGATTGTCCCTGTAATAAGTGCACTGTAAGTCACTTTGGTGGTGGTGTAGTGGGCTAAAGCACATAACTGGTAATCAGAAGGTTGCTGGTTTGATCCCCACAGCCACCAACATTGTGTCCTTGATTAAGACACTCAACTCCAGGTTGCTCCGGGGGGATTGTCCCTGTAATAAGTGCACTGTAAGTCACTTTGGTGATGGCGTAGTGGGCTAAAGCACAGAACTGGTAATCAGAAGGTTGCTGGTTTGATCCCCACAGCCACCACCATTGTGTCCTTGAGTAAGACACTTAACTCCAGGTTGCTCCGGGGGGATTGTCTCTGTAATAATGGCTCTGCAAGTCACTCTGGATAAAAGCGTCTGCCAAATGCATACATGTAAATGTAGATACAGGTCAGGAGCTTCAGTCAATGTTCACATCAACCATCAGAATGGGGAAAATATGTGATATGATTGTTGGTGCCAGACGGGCTGATTTGAGTATTTCTGGGAAACACAACAGTCTCTAGAATTTACTCTGAATGGTGCCAAAAACTAAAATCATCCAGTGAGCGGCAGTTCTGCTGATGAAAACGCTTGTTGATGAGAGAGGTCAACAGAGAATGGGCAAACTGTTTAAACTGACAAAGTCTACGGTAACTCAGATAACCACTCTGTACAACTGTGATGAGAAGAATATCATGCATCTATTCTAAGATGCGGGTCGGCACTGTTTGGTGGCAAAAGGGGGACCTACACAATATTAGGCAGGTGCTTTTAATGTTGTGTCTGATCGATGTACATGTTAACATGATTTTAATACGACAAAATCTCTTACTTACCTTTTCTGTGTAAAGTTACGTTGCCATGACAGCATAATGCCATAAGCCCTGTAATCCATGTAGAACAGAAGTCCGCAGCAAAAACGACAATACAAACAATTTTACAGCTCAAATAATGCACAAGTTTTAACAGAAGAATTCATGTAAGTGAACACCCTAGCAACCACATGGCAATGCACTAAACAACACCTAGAACACCCTAGCAACCACAGAACACCATAGCATCTGCATAGTAATGTGCTAAAGACCGCCCACAATACCCTAGCAACCACATGGCAACGCACTAAACAGCACGTAGAACACCCTAGCAACCACAGAACACCATAGCATATGCATAGTAATGTGATTATAACACACAGAACACCCTAGCAACCACATAGCATCACCCTAGCATAGTGGTGGCGACTTCTGCATGAGCACATTGCTCATATTTGAATTGCAATGTAATTATATTGTAATATATTGTATTGTAGTGTAATGTAATCATCTCCAATCCCTTGAATGTGCTTCATTTCTGCTCCAGTCCTGCAGTTGTGAGACGTTCCCTGAGCATGCCAGAGGGGTTGAGAGAGAGAGAGAGAGACAGCGGATCGAGACCGTATCAGTGTGCATTCTGTCTCCCTCACACACACACACACACACACAGAGACAGATCACTGCCTTGTACTGGAGCCTGTGACCAACACACACTGA